>CM038680.1:112094062-112630634 GCA_021605205.1 Aegilops longissima
CTTCTTCTTCTTCTTCTTCTTCTTCTTCTTCTTCTCCTTCTCCTTCTCCTTCTCCTTCTCTTCTTCCTTCTCCTTCTTCTTCTCCTTCTTCTCGTTCTCCTTCTTCTCCTTCTCCTTCTTCTCCTTCTCCTTCTTCTCCTAGCTAGCACTAACCTAAACCACCCACTAACCTAAACTTTCATCTTCTAAGAAGAAGAAGTAAAAAATTGATTACAAATAACATTAACTAATTAATAATATATATTCCCCTTGATCATCGACCCCTCGACCTTGCTAGCACTAACCTAAACCACCCAATAACCTAATCTTCTCCTTCTTCTTCTTCTTCTTCTTCTTCTTCTTCTTCTTCTTCTTCTTCTTCTTCTTCTTCTTCTTCTTCTTCTTCTTCTTCTTCTTCTTCTTCTTCTCCTTCTCCTTCTCCTTCTCCTTCTTCTCCTTCCCCGAAGAACTCTACTCGGTGCACTCCTCCGCCACCACCTCTGCCACTCCAGTTGCCCTCTCCGCTGGTGTAGACCTTTGGCATGCTCGTTCGGGACAACCCAACTCTGCCATTTTGCGTCAAATTATTAAGAGTTTTACATTCTTATGTAATAAGATAGACAACCATACTTGTCAGGCTTGCCATCTTGGCAAGCACGTTCGTCTTCCCTTTAGTGCGTCCACAACTATTTCCTCTTTTCTATTTCATTTACTTCATAGTGATGTATGGACAATTCCAGTTGCAAGTAACACGGGCTACCTTTATTATTTGGTGCTTTTAGATGATTTTTCTCATTATGTGTGGGCATTTCCTCTTCGTTGCAAATCTGATGCCTTATCCACACTCATGGCATTTTACTCCTATATCACCACCCAGTATGGTCTCCCCATACTTGCACTTCAAACTGATAACGAGAAATAATTTGATAATGTCGCCGTTCAAGAGCTTCTTGCCTCTCACGGCACCATGTTTCGCCTAACCTTCCCCTACACTTCACAGCACAATGGCCGTGCTAAGCGCATCTTACGCACTCTTAATAAATGTGTCTGTACATTACTCTTTCATTCTAATGTACCTCCCCAGTTTTGGCTCGATGCTCTCGCCACCGCCACTCTTCTTCTTAACATTAGACCTTGTTGTCCTTGTTGGAACTATGCCCCTCACCAACTTCTCTTTGGTTCTCCTCCGTTGTATGATGGTCTTCGCACATTTGGGTGTCTCTCTTATCCTAGCATCGCGTCTACCACCCCACACAAACTCGCAGCATGATCCCTTCCATGCATCTTCCTTGGTTACCCTTCCAACACCAAAGGCTACCGGTGTTATGACCATGTCTCCCACCGTGTGTACACTTCCTAGAACATGTACTTTGATGAGAGGGTATTTCCTTTTCACCAGGTACCACCGTCGGCAGCAACTTCGACAGAGCCTCTTGATGCGCACCCGGCATGGCGCCGGCCCCCGTCGTGACCCACCACTGCTAGGAGGCTGCCCCCTCCCGTGATGACGGTCGTGACTCCCCCGCAACCCCTTCGGGCAAAGCTGCCTTGGGTGAGTCGAACCCGGCCTCCTGATACGTATTTGTCGTATCTATAATTTTTTATTGTTCCATGCCAATATTATACAACTTTTACATACTTTTGGCAACATTTTATATTATGTTTTGGCACTAACATATTGATCCCGTGCCCAGTGCCAGTTCCTGTTTGTTGCATGTTTTTTATTTCGCTGAATATCCATATCAAACGAAGTCCAAACGCGATAAAAATTTACGGAGAATTATTTTGGAATATACGTGATTTTTGGGAGGTGGAATCAACGCAAACGGAGGCCCATGGCCTCCACAAGACACTTGGGCACGCCCCTGGCACGCGGTGGTGCCTTGTGGGCACCTTGTACGTCAGTTGGGGCTCTACTTCAGGCGCAAGGAATCTTATATCCGGGGGAAAATCGTGTTAAAATTTCAGTGCAATCGGAGTTACGGATCTCCGGGAATATAAGAAACGGTTTTCGGCCAGAAAACAAAAATGTGAAACAGAAGATAACAGAGAGAGAGAGATCCAATCTCGGAGAGGCTATCACCCCTCCGCCTCCATGGAGGCCATGGAACAGAGGGGAAACCCTCCTCCCATATAGGGGGAGGCCAAGGAAGAAGAAGAAGGAGGGAGGCTCTCTCCCCCTCTCTCTCGGTGGCGCCAGAGTGCCGCTGGGGCTAAGATCGTGACGACGATCTTCACCAACAACCTTGATACCATAAACACCAACTTTCCACCCCTCTATGCAGTAGTGTAACACCTCTTCTCCGCGCTGTAATCTCTACTTAAACATGATGCTCAACATTATATATTATTATCCAATGGTATGTGGTTATCCTATGATGTTTGAGTAGATCCGTTTTGTCCCATGGGTTGATTGATGATCATGATTGGTTTGAGTTGTATATTTTATTTTGGTGATGTCCTATGGTGCCCTCTGTGTCGCGCAAACGTGAGGGATCCCCGCTGTAGGGTGTTGCAATACGTTCATGATTCGCTTATGGTGGGTGGCTAGAGTGACAGAAGCTTACGCCTGAGTAAGGGGGTTGTTGCGTATGGAATAAAGAGGACTTGTGTCGGTGCAAAGGACCCTGGTTATGTTGCCCAACTGTGCACAGGAACAAGATCAAGACTGGAGCACCAGCTTAAGTCAGAGGTCGAAGAGCCAAGAGACTTGAAGAACCAACATGCAGCTCAGAGAGATCAACCCAAAGGAATAGGATATCGGCAAGAGAAGCGCCTCCCTCACCGGGTAGGCGAGCCCGGCAAGGGGCCAGGACACCACCAGAAGCAAGCAACTAAGACTCCCCGGTAGCACCTGTTGGGGCTTGCGGGGCCTGAACCACCCCGCCAAGCGCGCAAGTATGCTCCACGTCATCAATCAATGCGGTGTCAAGCCGCAAGGTGATTAAGTGGCAGCATTTGCCACATGGCAGCCATCTCCTACAGAAGAAACCCACAGGTGACACCCGTCCGGCGACGTGTCAAGAGAACAGATGCGGAGCTAGCAAGATAAGCCCGGCAGGCCTTGCCGGGCAACTAGTGATGTGACACTGAGCGGTGCATTTAATGCAACCTGACAGCCCGCAGAGTTAGGTATGATAGCACTGTTTGCTATCATATCAGTGGGTAATGACTGTTTTGCCACTGTGGTGACCCCTTAATCTATAAAAGGAGGACGATGGCAATCATAGGAGGGGGTTAGAGGGTTGAAAACTTGGCAAACCCAAGCCACCATACGCTTGTGGTCCCCATAGCCCTAGGGCAGGCCTTGTTGGGCAAGTGTACCACACACCACCACGCTCATTTCCACCATCAATCCACTAAAGCGGGAGTGGGGTCTTATGCCTCGCGGCGGCCCGTACCTGGGTAAATTGCTTGTGTTCTCTCTATCGTGCTGCCGCGCACTGGTCTGCTCTTTGTCGCGACATCCCCCGCTGAACCAGCAAGGGGCCACCCGGTCCCATAGGTGGCCGCGGATATCTCGCGACATCTTTAGCGCGCCAGGTAGGGGGCTCACTTGTGCGAACCTGAAAGCGTGTGCAGCACATCATCTGCATCGCCATCTTCGTCTTCGACGATGCCATCGACCATGGAGCCCAAGAAGAAGAAGTCCGGCCCTTAGGCCCAGCCATCTACCTCGAAGGCTCCGCCGCCCACGGCCTCAGATGTCGCGGGGGGATGCGGGGACAAGTGAGGACGTGAGCACTGCTGGGGGCGTGGCATGAGCAGGTGGTGCCATCGCCACTCCCCCTGCGGCCGACACGGGGGCTGAAGGCGTCGGAGGAGAATAACTTCAGCAGCGTTTCGACGGTCAAGCTCCACAAGGTATGGACGGGAGGGTGACTCCGCTTACATCCCCTCCTCCCACCGATGGGCGCAGCCACAGCAACGGTGCTCAATCCGGGATGAGCCACCGCCCTCCTGTCGTCCCTGCCATGGGGGCGGTCACAACACGTGTGTCTCCTCCCGGGTGAGCCGACCCAACCACTGCACCCGACAAAGCCGCGGACCCTCGAGCGCCATCACCGCGCAACCCCGCTGCCCAGGTGGCCGCCCCACCGCAGCGCGGGCGCGCCGCCACCGCCGCGGACACCATCGGGAGCCAGGAGACGGTGTGGTCAAGGTCATCAACTTCCATGCCAAGCACAGCCACAGAGGCTATGGCGCGGGCTGATACGTCTCCAACGTATCTATAATTTTTTATTGTTCCATGCTATATTATATTCTGTTTTGGATGTTAAATGGGCTTTATTATACACTTTTACACTACTAGGGAAAACCTTATACACAGAAGCTTACCAGCAGCGCGGTCTAAAATGAGGCGCTACTACTAATTAGTAGTAGCGGGGGTACAAAAACAACGCTACAACTAAGTTGATAGTAGTAGCGAGGGGTATAAACCCGCGCTGCTACTAAGTGATCTCCACCATACCCCTTAGGAAAGACCATAGTAATAGCGAGGGGTATAAAACCCGCGCTACTACTAAGTTGATAGTAGTAGCGAGGGATATAAACACGTGCTGCTGCTAAGTGGCCTCCACTTTTGCACCATCCACCCCGGCCCGATCCACTCCCACCCCATCACTCTCTCTCTCTCTCTCATCCCTAAAAAAACTCTCTCATGCCGCTCCTCTCCCCACGATCTCCTCGCCGCCACCGCCACCCAATCCCCCCCGCCCCGCATCTCTCTTTCTCTCTCTCGACAGCACTCGAGCAAATCTCCGACGACGGGCCTCCTTGATTTCGGCAGCGGTGGAGGATTCCGGCACGCGCGGCGAGGCATCCGTCCTTCCATGACGGCCTGATGGGCGGAGCGAGGTGGCACGGCATCCACGGCCTTCACCCCCAGCGGCGGCATGCGTCGAGGAGTCGGGGGCTCTAACATGAGGCGCAGCGCTGCTCTCCCCTGCACGGCGGCAGTGGCCTCCCGCTGGTGGCAGTTACGGATTTTCTTGCAGCGGATCTGAGGTCAGTGAGTCTCCGACACTGCGGGTGGTGGTCGCGGATGCCGACGCAGGGGATGGTGCGGGCTGCGTGTGGTGGTGTGGGACGCCGACGTGCTGCGCTCTGGTTTGTTTTCTCGCTGATGTGGAGCTTGCTGCATGGACTGCCCAGCCTAGGTGTTGGCGAAGTCTCCTGTCATGGCAGCCACTACTTGGCGATGCGTGTGCGGCAGTATTGCCACTAGTTTCGATGATAGCATTTGTAGCATACTGACACATTAAAACCATGACGATTCACCACTACTTCGCCTCCCATTTTAGTGTCAATTGATGCTGGTCCGTGATAGTAGTCCTGGATAGTAATTGATTTGGGATTTTGATTTGATTCACTATTCGATTGATGCTACTTTTTCAGTTGTGTAAAACAGAGCAAATTATCACCAACCGACATGGAAATTTTACAATCTTTTATAGCTATCATCTTTTTTAGTAAACTAGGCTAATGCCCATGCGTGTAACGGAATAACAAATGTTATATGAGTGATACATTTAGATGATGCTATCAAGAATTAACTCAAACAAAATACTTTATTTGGCTCTATAAAACATCATCATGTACCTTTGCTTGGCTGCACTTTGTGCTCACGCTCAAACTTTAGGTTCAGCAAAGAAAAGCTAAAAAAGAATTTAGCTCATGCAAGTGTCACCACACAAATAGACTTAACGATCGACAGTAGGTCCAGCATCTCAACAACCAAGCGATTCATATTGGTATTGTGTCCCTAGGAGCGTTTGTCGATGCTATCTGTACCCAACGAACTGTCGATTTCTTCAGTTAAATTGCCAACACCTTCAGTTAATGCTTGAGTAATCCATGGCAACTCTTCGCTGCCGGTTAAAGCGTGGAAAGCTGCAAGTCGAGGTGGTACTAAGAACAAGCGAGACCATCAGACACAACAATCAAGCAAGTGCTAGATCACAGGCTACACTAAGCAAGTAAATAACGTGCTTCACACACACGCCTAGTACAAAGCAAAAACTAAAGGAGAACGAAGATAACTACATGACCTTCGCAGCATTATGTGGTAGTCGTCGTGCTTGCAGGGAGGAGGCGGATGAGGCAAGCCTGGCCTAGCCACGACGATGGCCAAGGGTGCTCGATTGAGCTCGTGGATGATGTCTCGCCTCTCGACGGAAGTCGGCAAAGACCGAATGACATGGTTCTTGTCCTGTAAGTAGCAGGTTTCTTCCTATAATTGCTAGAATGTAGATTGTATATATGTTCGATCAATGCAAATGCTGAGCCATGTTCCACTTTTTACTTTGCTCTACATTATATTTTTACTACTGAAGGGGTTAAATACAGCAGTTTTGGGTTTCTCTGCTTACAAGGGCTTGAGTTCCACCTTTTTTGTATTATCTAATTATGAAATAACAAGCATGCTCTGAAGTTTAGAGGGTTGTGATTGCTAGTTCTGCTAGGTAATTATAAGAATGCTTGGGTTATTACTTAAGGACACCTGACACTATTTCCGGATAATATGTTAAATGCAGAATTATCGATCTTCCTTAGTGGATGCCCATGGTTTGATCATGTGTCGTTCCTATCAATGCAAATGCAGCATGTCCCTAAAACAAGCGGAGACATTCCTTCTTTTGATGAAGCCTTTTGAGATCACCGAGACTTCTCGATAAGTTGGTGTGTATGGCCTGGTCATCTAGTTCCTCAACCCCAAAGGTCTGTTATTTATTTCCTTCATGGTGTCTCTGCATACTGCTGTTTGCTTCGCTTACCATGTGGAGGTGCGATGGGGAATATTGACTTGTTTGTGTCCTGTTTTACGTCGATGCGGTGCAAGCGTCCATCACCAAAACACATGGGTGGTCAAGGGACTCCCGCACCAAGAGTGCGGATCCATCTCACTTCTCTATCATTTGGCCATGATGATGATGATGCAAGTTGTAACATTCTTAGATTGGATTTATGGATGCATCGCTTTAATGCAACAACTAACCCTCATTCGCATCCATTCAAGCGAGATCCAATCGTTGTTATTCTTAATTATCCTAGTCAATCTGAACAAGTTTATAACATCTCTCTATGCACCGAATTAGTCTTGTATCCCTGAAGCCAAGCACTTTAGTTTGCCCATTCATGACATGCCTGCTGTTAAAACATGTGTTCATTTGCAGCTCCTTTCAATTCTTTTGCAGCTCACTGAATATATTTTTGCAGTTCGTTGTCAAAATCCATGGCGCCGTCAAGCCAAGCACCTTTTCCTCGCTTCTTCTTGTCTCGAGGCGAGCACCAGTGGTACGATCAGCCTCTTCTCTATGGTGTTGGCTAGGTAAGAACTAGGGATTTGTGGCAGCAGTTCATAGATTAGAATTAGATTTGATAATTGGAGATGGATTCTGAACCAATTTGCAAATTCGTTGGTGATTTCAAGGCTTATACTTATTTGGTTTTGGTGCACGGTCTGACCTTCTCTATGTTAGTTCCTTTGCTTAGCCAAATCAGTTAGGGATATAGCCCATCCATGATGTTGCGAGGCGTTGGGTATCTCTGGTCAAACTGAATCGGTTCAGATTAAAAACTGCCTTTACAAATCTGGACAGCCAGCTTCTAGGTAAAAACGAGTTAGTTATTCTCAGAATTTCGAGTTCCCTCTATATGAAATTTGTAAAGCAAGTTCCAAGCTTTCCGTAGAGTATTTATTTGCGTTGTTTGGATGTATGGTTTGAGAGCAGCCATCATTTTAGTTTGCTGTCCCAAAAGTTAGTATCATGAGCGCATTGTTTTCGTATGCCAGTTTACGGCCTTGTAGCACCAACTAAGTTTCCTAGATGTTTGCACCTTAGAAAGTGGTACCTGCTTAATATGAAGATCAAGAGTCTCAACTTTTATCTCATTTACTGAATGTAGATGCATCATCTTCACTTCTTTCCTTGCACATTCATGTTAAGGAAGCAAAGGTAACCCCTTATCCTGGTATATACAGATAGAATAAAATATAATACAGTATTTGACTACCAATGAAACACATAGAATTAGTTGTTGAACACGAGCGATATGGGAAGTTCTCCTTAAGGGATCACGATGTTTTCCTACTTATTCTGCTTGAAGGGATGGCGTTGATAGTGTTGCTACCAAAGGTGCTGCTATTTTATTTTGTTGAGACTACCAATGCTGCTTTGCATCAATTAATTACAACTCACACTTGTTGAGGGGGCTACAACTTAATTCAAAGTCGATGTTCATTGCAGTTTAGTAGTACCATATGAGGAGGTGAAATAATGTTCTTATAGTTCACAACAGAAGTGGTCTGATGGGCCGTTGTTTGTCCTTGCTGGTCTGCTTTCGTTTGGAAAATCATCCTATAAGATTTGTGTTGTCCTATCGAGCAATTGATCGATGGGTTGTGAGCTTTTTAGCTGTCCAAAGATCACCCTATGGCAGATAATCATTTCTATTATGTGTTAATGCTTTCCTTTTAAACTACTTCAAAAAACAAAGAAATTGGATTCTTTTAGCCGTATTATCCTTTGAACATCTATATGAAATTATCTAAGTTTAAGTATATTTAGTTTTGAAGAAAACTAAAGGCAATTAATGTGAAAATTAGATATGTCCTATTACCTGGCAATATATAGTTCATCTAGGCTTGGTTGGGAATATATATTATCTAGAAATTAATTCCATTTGTTTGTAGCTATTACATAGGCGATCTCTTGTTAATAGAAATCGCTCACTTTTTTGTTTTCGTATATTTATTCCCGTAGCTACTTTACATTACAACATGCAAGGCAATATATGTCTGCTGAAATTTAATTTAATTTGTTCTTTGCTCTTTATAGAAATCTTGGATTCATAAATGGGTGAAGCACATAAGGGAGAAGAAGATGATTGCAAGGATGGAGAGGGAGCAAATCATTTGGAGGGATAGAATGCCACTGTTTGGTGTTTCTATGCATTTTGTTTGCTTTCAACTGTGTTTGCACTAGCTGGAATAAGTGACTAGGCAATAAGTGTAGATGTATGGATATGCTCTAATGCTCTGGTTTACTATAAATCTTTGATTTGGAATGATGTAATGCTGCTGGTTTATTACAAATCTGGCTTGTTTTAGTTGTTAGAATTGTATGCATAAATGGAAATTGTATGCATAAAATGGAATTGATGGATTTTATTTTTTAATTCTAATTAGTTAGTAGTAGCGTGGGGTGAAATGGAGCGCTACTAGTATTCAGGATACTAGTAGCGTGTGGTACTATAGACGCGCTACTACTATTTCGTTAGTAGTAGCGGGTGACATCCGCGCTACTAGTAAATATTAGTAGTAGCGCGGGTTTACCCGCGCTACTACCAACTATTGTAGCGTGATACTAGTAGCGCGGGTACCCGCTGCTAGTAGCCATTTTACCCGCGCTGCTAGTAGCCTTTTTCCTAGTAGTGTTATATTATTTTTGGGACTAACCTATTAACCGGAGGCCCAGCCAAATTGCTATTTTTTGCCTATTTCAGTGTTCCGCAGAAAAGGAATAACAAACGGAGTCCAAACGGAATGAAACCTTCGGGAACATGATTTTTGGAACAAACGTGATCCAGAAGACTTGGAGTGGACGTCAAGAAACGAACGAGGAGGCCACGAGGCAGGGGGCGCGCCCTCCACCCTCGTGGGCCCCTCGTAGCTCCACCGACCTACTTCTTCCTCTTATATATACCTACGTACCCCCAAACCATCAGGAACTGAGCAGAAAACCCTATTTCCACCGCCGCAACCTTCTGTACCCATGAGATCCCATCTTGGGACCTTTTCTGGCGCTCCGCCGGAGGGGGAATTGATCATGGAGGGCTTCTACATCAACACCATAGCCTCTCCGATGATGTGTGAGTAGTTTACCTCAGACCTTCGGGTCCATAGTTATTAGCTAGATGGCTTCTTCTCTCTCTTTGGATCTCAATACAAAGTTCTCCTCGATCTTCTTGGAGATCTATTCGATGCAATCTTCTTTTGTGGTGTGTTTGTCGAGATCCGATGAATTATGTGGGTTTATGATCAAGTTTATCTATGAACAATATTTGAATCTCCTCTGAATTCTTTTATGTATGATTGGTTATATTTGCAAGTCTCTTCGAATTATCAGTTTGGTTTGGCCTACTAGATTGATCTTTCTTGCAATGGGAGAAGTGCTTACCTTTGGGATCAATCTTGCGGTGTCCTTTCCCAGTGACAGCAGGGGCAGCAAGGCACATATTGTATTGTTTCCATCGAGGATAAAAATATGGGGTTTATATCATATTGCATGAGTTTATCCCTCTACATCATGCCATCTTACTTAAAGCATTACTCCGTTCTTATGAACTTAGTACTCTAGATGCATGCTGGATAGCGGTGGATGTGTGGAGTAATAGTAGTAGATGCAGAATCGTTTCAGTCTACTTGTCGCGGATGTGATGCCTATATACATGATCATACCTAGATATTCTCATAACTATGCTCAATTCTATCAATTGCTCGACAGTAATTCGTTTACCCACCGTAATACTTATGCTCTTGAGAGAAGCCACTAGTGAAACCTATGGCCCCCGGGTTTATCTTCCATCATATTAATCTTCCAACACTTAGCTATTTTTATTACTGTTTATTTTACTTTGCATCTTTATTTCTCTTTATCATAAAAATACCAAAATATTATCCTATCATATCTATCGATCTCACTCGTAAGTGACCGTGAAGGGATTGACAACCCTTTATCGCTTGGTTGCGAGGTTCTTATTTGTTTGTGTAGGTGTGTGGGACTCGTGCATGATCTCCTCTTTGGATTGATACCTTGGTTCTCAAAAACTGAGGAAATACTTACGCTACTTTACTGCATCACCCTTTCCTCTTCAAGGGAAAACCAACGCAGTGCTCAAGAGGTAGCACGGGCCCAGCTGCTACTAAGGTTCCCGCCAGCAGCCGAGCAAATGGATGAATGGCGTGCCACCATCCAGAGTCTGCTCGGTTTCGCTGAGGCTGGGGGCATGGGCATCCGCCCACCACGACCTCCCAAGTGACGACGATTGCTTTCGTCTTCACTGGCGAATGGAGGATGTCCCCACCGTGCAGTCCCCACTGCGGCAGTAGGCGCGGGTGCAGCAAGAACGAGACCCCAACGACATCTCGATGGCCTCTTCCGACCCTCGAGCACGTCCGTGCCAACGGCGAACCTCGGAGGATAGGCGGCGGGGAGATGCGCGCATCGTCATGGGATGACCTCTGGACGACCCCCGGCAGACCGAAGGGTGCGACGGCCTCAACATCGACGAGCCTGCGTTCGGTGTTGGAGGGTGCCTACCTTTCGAGGTCAGCTGCTCTGCCTTTACACGCGAGCTGCGGCAAGTCCATTGGCCGTCCGTCCACACGTTCAAGCCGGAGATACCCGAGAAGTACGATGGGAGACTGAATCTGACAGAGTTCCAGAGCATCTACACCATCACTGTTCAGGCTACCGGGGGAAGAGATGAGAAGGTGTTCGCTAATTACTTCCCGTTGGCTCTCAAGTCCAAAGTGAGATCTTGGCTCATGCACCTGTCGGAGAACTCCATTTCATCATGGGCAGACCTGTGCCATGAGTTCATCGGTGCCTTCACCGATGGACACCAGGAGCCCAGCAGGCCCAGCGATCTACAGCTTCTCCAGTAGAAGGAAGGAGAAACTCTCCGTAAGTATTTACAAAGATTCAGTAAAGTCCATAGGAATATTCTGAATATCCATCCAGCAGCTGTTATAGCAGCCTTCATGTCCAATGTGTGCAACCGTCGCATTTTTTCTAAGATGAATGTGCGGTTGCCCAAGACTGTAAATGAGCTGTACACATTAGTGGATAAGTGTGCTCAGATAGAGGAAGGAAGGAAGTTGCCCGGGGAGGAGGATTGCATCAATGTTGATTCAGAGGAAGAAGATGAATCAAACAGTCAAAGAAAGGGCAAGAAGCGCAACAAGAAGCCAAGAGATAAGATAGTGATGATCAGAGAAGGTTACAGCACGCCTAGTACCGCAAGAAGGCCAAGTGAGGCCCCGGCAAGAAGTTGCAGCGTGCCTTCACTGCGGGAAGCCGATGCCGTGGAGAAAGCCGGGAAAGGTGATGGGACGTACTGCAAGATCCACCGGACCAAGGGCCACGACCTTCACGAATGTTATCAAATTGAGCAGCTTGTCAAGAGACACAAAGCATAGTATGATAAGGTGATAACGAGAAAGGTCAGAATGCTGCTGGCGGAAAGGGTCGAGGCGGTGAAGCAAACCGCCCCGGCAAACCCTTTCGGAACCAAGGAAAACCCGCCAGGGGCCAAGAGAAGGAAACCTGTGATGATTTGAGTGATGGAGGGAATGAAGAGGAAACCAGTGAGCAGGAATTTCAGAGGGCCACTGACACCCTATGCATTGATGGGGGTGCGTCTTTGCACTCCTCCCATCGCCAGCTCAAGCGATGGGCATGAGAGGTCAATGCTGTGGAGCCAGCGCCAGAGGCCCGGAAGCCACTCAGATGGTCCTGCACGCCCACAATCTTTGATGAGGAGGACCACCCTTGCCGCACGACCGCGGCAGGGTGTTTGCCGTTGTTGGTCTCCCCATCAATTCGCAACCTCAACGTCACAAAGATGTTAGTGGATGGGGGGGCCGGGTTGAATTTGATTTCCCCAGTACTTATTAACAAGCTTCAAATAGGAGAAGAAGAGCTGGAGGTTACCGGCACGTTTCAAGGAGTCAATCCCGGCAGGAGCCGTCCTAAGGGAAAGATTACGTTGTCGGTGACGTTTGGGGGACAGATGAACTATAGGACTGAGAAAATTGCTTTTGATGTGGTTGAGCACCCCCTACCATATAATGGGATTCTGGGACGACTGGCCTTGGCCAAGTTCATGGCAGCATCCCACTATGCTTACAACACTTTGAAGATGCCTGGGCCGTTGGGAGTCATCACCATCCCATCAGATGAGAAGGATGTGATTATCTGTGTGGATAGGATGTGTTGGGATGCCATCGCAGCAGAGGCTGCAGCAGCAACGGTCCCCGCCAAGGAAAGCAAGGGAAAGAAGAGGGATTGTAGGACCTCCGGCAAGGAGTCCAGGAAGAGTGCCCCCTCCGAGTGCACAGCACCCGTTGACGACGTGCCGAAGTGTTCCAACAGCAAGAGATCCAAGGTTGCAGCACCCCAAGTGAAGAAGGTCCCGGCAGGGCTTGCTGGTGTTGATGGTACTTTCACCATCAGCACCACCCTTGACGACAAATAGGGAAGCGCGCTCGTTGCCTTCCTGCGGGCGAATATCGATGTGTTTGCCTGGCAACCATCTGATATCCCCAGTGTTCCCAGGGAGGTAATCGAGCACCACCTTGCTGTCTGCCCACATGCCCGACCCATCAAGCAGAAAGTTAGAAAGCAAGCCTTGGAGCGGCAGCAGTTCATTGCCAAGGAAATCAAGAAGTTAGAGGTAGCTGGATTGGTCAGAGGAGTACTGCACCCTACATGGTTGGCAAACCCAGTGGTAGTTTAGAAGGCGAATGGGAAATGGAGGCTTTGCATTGATTTCACAGATCTCAAGAAGGATTGCCCAAAGGACCCGTTCCCGTTGCCGGGCATCGATCAGATTGTGGATTCCACTTCAGGATGCGACCTGCTCTCCTTTTTGGATGCATACTCTGGATATCACCAGATCTTCATGTCCAAATAAGATGAGGAGAAAACGTCGTTCATCACTCCATGTGGTACATATTGTTTTGTCTGCATGCCTTTCGGATTGTAGAGTGCCAGATCCACTTTTGCAAGAACAGTATTTTGAGCCACAAATACACAGAAACATAGAAGCCTATATGGATGACACTGTGGTCAAGACCAAGGATAAGGCCACCCTTATGCAGGATTTGCAAGAGACATTTGCTAATTTGCGCAAGATCAACTCGAAGCTTAACCCAGAGAAGTGTGTGTTTGGTGTTCCCTCCGGCAAGCTACTTGGATTCTTCGTGTCCTATCGGGGGATTGAAGCCAACCTCGACAAGATCAAGGCCATTGAGCAGATCCAAGCACCAAGGACAGTTAAGGATGTGAGGCGCTTGACGGGATGTGTTGTCATGCTAAGCAGATTCATTTCCAAGTCTGCCGAGCGTGCCCTACCATTCTTCAAAATTTTGAAGAAGGCAGTGCCTATGAAGTGGACCCCGGAAGCAGATGCAGCTTTACAGGAGTTGAAGGCCTACCTATCATCTGTACCTACCTTGGTTGCACCCAAAACTCAAGAGTCGTTATTGCTTTACTTGGCAGCAACCAACCAAGTGGTCAGTGCAGCCTTGGTAGCACAACAAGAAGTGGATGAAGCAGAGAGCGGCCAGTTTGCGGCAGAGTCAGAAGAGGATCAGAACAGCAGTAAGCACGGAACGAGTGCAAACCCAAGGACGCGGCAAGGAACAAAGTGGTGAAGCGCCCAGTGTACTTCGTCAGCTCCTTGTTGCAAGGGGCTAGATCGAGGTACTGTGGTGTGCAAAAGTTGATCTTTGGCCTCGTCATGGCCTCAAGGAAACTGTGCCACTACTTCCAAGCCCATGAGATCATGGTTGTTACTCGTTTTCTGTTGCAGAGGATACTCCGGAACCCTGAGGCTACTGGCAGAATAGTTGAGTGGGCTTTGGAGTTATCCAGTTTTGGTTTGAAGTTTGAGAGCACTTCAACCATTCAAAGCATGGCGCTGGCAGAATTTATTGCAGAATGGACGCCAACCCCTAACGAGGAGGCAACAGAAACAGCTCTCCCCGGCAAGGAATCACCCCAAGAATGGATTATGTATTTTGATGGTGCTTTTTCCCAACAAGGTGCAGGAGCTGGTGTGCTTCTTGTTGCCCCCTCCGGGGAGCGCCTGAAGTACGTCATCCAAATGCACTTTTCCCGGGAAGAAGCCACCAAAAATACAGCCGAGTATGAAGGGCTCCTTGTCGGGCTCAGGATTGCAACAGAATTGGGAATCAAGAAGCTGATCATTCGAGGAGATTCATAGTTAGTGGTGAGACAAGTCAACAAGGATTACCAAATCCCATTGATGGAAGCATACATTGAGGAAGTAAGGAGGTTAGAGGAGTGCTTTGACGGGTTGCAAACAGAGCACGTACACCGTGCAGAAAGCAGCATAGCTGATCAACTGTCAAAGTGTGTTGTGCAGAAGCTTCCTGTGGAACCAGGAACTTTTGCTCTCCACCTCTCTCAACCCTCCGTATGACCAACCACAATGGCCCGGAAAAGGAGAAAGTTGGACTATGGTAAGCCTCTCCCGATCGAGCCATCCTCTCCCGGCAAAGACCCTACCGGAAATAACTCCTCATAGCCTGCCGGACCACCCCCTCCAGCCGGGCCTATGGACCCCGTGAACAAGGCTGGTGCCACTAGTCCTCGTTGCCGAGCCTCAGCATCCAACTTGGGCAAGGCACATCGTCTGCTTCCTCCAAACCGGAGAATCCCCGGCGACCCAGATGAAGCTGAGAAAGTAGCCCGAAGGGCCAGTATGTATCAGTTTGTCGATGACACTCTGTACAGAAGGAGGCCCAATGGTGTGAATTGAAGTGTGTCTACCGGGAGGACGGAAAGGAACTGCTGGCTGAGATTCACAAAGGAATGTGCGGCTCACACATTGGATCAATTGCATTAGTTGGGAAAGCATTCCAGCAAGGATTCTAGTGGCCCACAACCCTCCAAGACGCAGTTGAGATCATCACGACATGTGAAGCCTTTCAGTTCCATTCCAAGAAAACACACCTGCCTTCCCAAACTCTTCAGACAATCCTCCATCATGGCTATTTTCGTCCGGGGCTCGATATCCTCGCCCCTTCCCCGAAAGCAATCGGGGGCTTTGAATTCTTGTTCGTCGCCATCGACAAGTTTACAAAGTGGCTGGAAGTGACTGTCGTGAGGAAGGTGACTGCTCAGTCAGCTATCAAGTTCTTGAAAGAATTGGTGTGTCATTTCGGAGTTCCAGCAAGGATCATCACTGACAACAGCATCCAATTCACGAGCCACACCTTCATGCAATATGTTCAAACCCTCAGATGCAAGATCTCATTTTCCTCTATGGCACACCCCTGAGCAATGGACAAGCTAAGAGGGCGAACGCTGAAGTGCTTCGTGGACTCAAGGCAAGGACTTTCGATACGCTGCAGAAGCACGGCAGGCAGTGGATCGAGGAGCTGCCGGTAGTTCTCTGGTCCCTCAGAACGACACCTAATCGAGCTACCGGGAGACTCCCTTCTCCCTGGTCTACGGGGCAGAAGCAGTTATCCCCACAGAAGCATTTACGGGTCTCCTCGGGTGCTTGCCTACGATGAAGTAGCGAAAGATCAGCACTGGCGTGATGATACTATGCTACTCGAGGAGAACCGTCTCTGGGCCGCTACACGTGCTGCACGCTATCAGCAAGCCCTGCGTCGCTATCACAGCCTCAGGGTTCATGCCCGATGTTTTGAGGAAGGTGACCTTGTCCTTAGGCGCATTCAGTCCGCCAAGGGTACACACAAGTTATCACCAAAGTGGGAAGGCCCTTACCAGGTAGTACGAGTCTACAGACCCGGTGCAGTCCGTCTGGAGACCGGAGATGGCACACTAGTGCAAAACTCATGGAACATTGAGCATCTCTGTAAGTTCTACCCATAAAGCGCAGAGGCCCGGCAGCCACCCATTGTACATGGCATTGTCGAAGTTGTATGTAACCCCTTGTACAAGCCGGGGCGATGACCCCGTGCAAGAGAAAATAAAGAAGCGCTGTAGGGGGGCCCCAACTAAGATTGCATGCATGCACAAGCACACCCAGATCATTACATAAGCACTTCATGGGCATTTTCATATGCATATAGATAGGATTGCATCATGCATTCATTCTCATCTACATGGAGTTGCAGGTTCTTTCTGTGAACCTGGCTTTTACAAAGGACGAGAAGATTGCACGGCACAGCGATCCCCGGCAAGCCAAACAGATAAGTTCACCTCTTGTCCATTAGTATTCTGTAAAGCTACAACTTTGCATGAGAAAACCTCGCCTCCCTCTTTGAAACTTAGGTGCTCCCATCCATGACTCGAACGCTGCTTCAATCAGGGTGGTCGCAGTGGCCTTTGGGAAAGGAGTTGGCGGGGGGGCTGGCTCCTCTATTTGTTCCCCGGTAGACGTAGTTCTCCGGCAGACAAAGAGGGTGCCAGCAGGATATCCTGCCGGGGAAAACTCGTTTATTCTATTAAAGAGGCACTTTGCCTCTGCATGGACATACACATGCACGAGTTCCCGGCAAGATTCATCTATTTCATTCATATGCAGTTACAAGTACAAGCATTATAGAATACAAAGATGGACTTGAGAAATTACATTATTTGAATTAAAATTTGGCGATTGCCTACAGGTTTAAGATTAAAAAAAGATAAGTGCTCCATGATGCCCATTCTTGTCCCTCTCCTCCTAGGTGCAGCCGTCGAAGGTGAGGAGGGTAAAAGGAGCGCTAAGGCGAAGGCCTGGCCTGCTCTCATCGGGCTCCAGGAGAGGTAGCCCGGGGGAAGCGGAAGCGCGAGGGAACGCCTCGATGGAGAGCACGACAGAAGGCGACCCCGTCAACCACTTTCACCAGGGCCAGCAGGACTCGGCAGGGCTAACGAAGCTACAGCCTGACAGGAAGCCTGCCAGGTCTAGCCGAAGGCTGTTGAGGAGCTGGCAGCACCATCTCGCTCTCAAGATCAACTCCCCGGCAAATCACATTGCCGGGAGGAGATGCAGATGCAGACGATGGTGCTACCGCCTAATGAAGATGGTGCGGGCGACGATCAACCAGAGTCAGAGTCGTTGCCCCTCTGCCTGCTGCCATCATCATCACCATCACTGTCCTCCTCATCGCTTTCGCTCGAGGAGGAGCTTTCTCGTCGGTCGAGCTCTCCACGCAGCACCCTAAGAGGCCTCCCGAGTGCCCAAAGATCTTGACGGAGAGCAGGCCACTCTCCATTAATTTGAAATGGAGAATGTGCCCCACCAAAAAGATGTGGGCATGGGCAAAGGTCTTCCAGCCGCGACGGAGGTACATGACATGAGGGGCAGGGAAGTCGACGTCAACCCTCGTGCTCCCATCCCCGCAGCCCCTCATGTGCAGCCTCAGGGCACGCGGTTGCTCGAGCTCCATCTCTCGCGCAAAGAAGGATGGAAGACGAAGGCGACTGCGCATGGGGCTTATACAGCCTGATGATGAACTCTCGATGTTGGTCCCCGACATGGCCCTCCATCGGGGGTGGAGCCACCGGTGGAGGCACCACCGGGGCACCGCCCCGTCCTCCTCCTCCTTGTGCACCGCGGTGACCATGACCACGCCCCCTTCCTCCCCTCCTTGCGGTCGGCTTCGCTACCTCAGGGTCCGGGGAGAAGGGGCGCGCTGTTGAGAAGAAGCCCTCGTCGCCGCCACCGGAGCTCCACCACGCCCTCGCCCTCGAACCATGGCTAGATAAGAAGGATCACGGAAGAGAAGGAGGAGTGTGTGCTGAAGAACACTGCCGCGGGCCCTTTTTACAGGGAAACGGGGCAAGGGGCTGACCCCTCCTGCGGGAGTCGGCCGCCCCTCTCCTCCAATGCGGCCTCTCTGCACCCACTATGGCTCTGAGGGCCGAGGCCGCCCCTCTGCCCCAACACTCGGGTTTCAGCTACAATGCTCCTCCCCATGACCTCCGCATCCACCACCTACCACGCCCAATGCATGCGGAGCACGTGGCGAGGTGCACGCGGGACGGGGGGCTGGTGGGATGGCAGTTTTTGCCTCGAGTTTGTGGGGCTAGGAGAATCCGCGGGCCACGTTCCAAGTTCTTCCACGACACCGCGCACCGCGCGGGTGGAAATCGGAAACCGCCCCCTAAGATCAAAACAAATGAAGCAGCAATGAAAACTTCAAAGGGGCCAACCCCTTCAGCAGCCATGCATGTGCACTTATTAGGCCCTACCCCGCTGACGCTCTGCAGCGCGATCGGGACAGGCCTTTTGTCGGTGCAACAGACCCCGGTATGTTGCCCAACTGGGCACATGCACAAGATCAAGACTGGAGCACCATCTTAAGTCAGAGGTTGAAGAGCTAGAGACTTGAAGAACCAACATGCAGCTCAGAGAGATCGAGATCGAGCCAAAGGAACGGGATATCGGCAAGAGAAGGGCCTCCCTCACTGGGCAGCGAGCCCGGCAAGGGTGTCGACATTCTGGGAACGGGGGTCCCCAGACTTGCCTGCCTGCAGCCTGCGGCGTGGCTCAAAGGGGGGCCCATCATGGCCCATCTTCACCAACACAGCTCAAGACCCTCGCGAGGGGCCAAGATCATGGGCGGGACGACAGTGGAGCTTCCTCGTGCACGGCCTCATCAGGCCGGGCTCACGAGGAGGCGGAGAAATCACATGGGTACCTCACGAGGTGCCCATGACGCAGCCATGACGACCAAGGGCGCTTAGGCGGGCGCCAGCCCACACAGTTGTCCTGCTTTCCTCTTTGGTGCAAAGGGAGCAAGCACAAGTAGAGCATCAAGCAAAGGTGTCCATTTCGTGCAACAAGACCAAGACCAGTCCAACGGCAGGAAGGAAGTCATTGTGGAGCCCAAGCAAGGCACCACCAGAGCCTTTGACAAAGCGAGGACCAACTTTAGTCAGGATAAGTGTACCAGATGTTCCCCTTCAAAATGGCCAATTGTTGGCGCCCTTCCCGCTCAATATTTGGGAAGAGGCCCAGGGCCTTTGCCTATAAGTAGAGCTAGCCACCATAGTAGAGGCATCTTCATCTTGATCGGATCCTGATCCGGAATAGCTTGAGCTGGATCCCAGAGAGAGAGAGAGAGAGAGAGAGAGAGAGAGAGAGAGAGCACGACTGAACTCCTCCAAGTAGTTCATCGCCCCGGCCAAGAACAGACCCTCGCGAGGCTGTTCTTCCTTCTATTGTTCATCACCATCAGCCCAAGAGGCAATCCACCACACCCCAAACTAGAGTAGGGTATTACACCACAACGGTGGCCCGAACTAGTATAAACCTTGTGTCTCTTGTGTTGTTCCTTTCATAGCTTAGATCTTAGCGAGGTGGCGGGGTACAGGTAGGTAGAGGGCGAATCTCCGTGCGCACCCCAGTGTTTCAACCTCAAGGGTCTGCCGGAACCCGAATCGACATTTGGCGCCCGGTAGGGGTGCACCAGACTGCTCTTCCGCCGCCCTGTTCTCCGTCGACCATCATCCATGTCGACGCCGCCAGGCCAGCGCTGAAGCGCCGAGCCGCTCTCGCTTCCATCGCCGCCAGACGGCTCCGTCGTGGCGGGCGCTCGTTATTCCCGTCGCTGCCGCCAACGCCGCCACCGCCCGGCGGGGAACAAGCAGCAAGCATCGTCCCAGCATCCCTCCGTGAGGCAAGACGGCCGCACTGATACCCCCTCACTCGTCCCGGCTGGTTCTTCGTCTCATGCATTCTGCGCGCCCATGGAGGCTCGAGCTGCGCTCATCGCGGCAAACGAGCTCCTGCGCTACCGTCCCGTCGACGACGCCTACGAAGAGTGGCTCGACCGCATCGCCGAGCTTGTCCACGCCGCAGGGGGCTCCCCCACGCCGTCTGTCCCGCAGCACCGCACCCGCCCCGCGTGGGCGACGAAGCCCGGGCGCCACCGCCCCCCCAAGAAGGCGCCTGCCCCAAGGCACGTGGTCCCTGGCGGAACCTGCTCCGTCCGGCGCCAGCCACAGCAAGAGCAGAGCTGCCAGAGGTCCTCGCCAGAAGAAGCTGCCTGTGTGCTCCCGCTCCCAATCGTCGCGACCACGCCTCGCTCCCAAGACGTCAAGACTCGCGCTGCTCCCAGCTGTCACAAGATGGGGCCCGCAAGACCAAGCTCTTCGTCATCCAAGGCCTCTCGTGGCCACAGCAGGCTGCCGTGCCTTCACCCCCGAGCTGCGCAGCGTCGCGTGGCCCGGCAAGTTCAAGCCGGACCTGCCTCCTCGCTACGACGGTACGGCCGACCCCGCAGAGTTCCTCCAGCTCTACGAGTTGGGCATCAAAGCTACCAACAGAGACGAGAAGGTCATGGCGAACTGGTTTCCCATGGCGCTCAAGGACGGGGCCCGCACCTGGCTCCTGAACCTGGCCCCAGGCACGATCTCCTCCTCGGGACGAGATGCGTACCGCCCATCGCCAACTTCAAGGTACTCGTGATGCCACCCGCCAGTGAGCGACATGCGCCAGATCAAGCAGCAGCTGGGGAGACCTGCAGAAATACATACTGGCTTCAACAACGCCGCCTCAAGATTCCTAAGGTGACTGAGGAGGCCATCATCTCCGCTTTCTCCGACGGTGTGCGCAACGTCAAGATGAAGGAGGAGTCATGATGCATGAAGACTTGTGCACTTCCTTGGAGCTGTTCAACTTGGCGACCAAGTGCGCCAGGGCTGAGGAAGGGCGCCTCCTCCTCGACCTGCCCGCCGCAGACCTGAAGAGAAGAAGTCCAAGGCCAAGGATGTGAAGCACAAGGGGCTGCTGCTCAAGGCGGAACTGACACCAAGCGGGCAGATCAGCCCGAGTCTTCCAAGGGCAGCGGTATCTGCGTGGTACCACGACCTCCACACCCACAACACCAAAGAATGTCAAGAGCTCCGAGCCGTGCGAGAAGGAGGATCGGCCGACGCCCCGACCGCAGCCGACTGGGGTACGGCCGAGGAGGAGGAAGGAACACAGACGCTGGGATCATGCCCACGCCAAGGGTGGCGTGACCAACCTCGCGAGGATCGCTGGCAAGACCCGCCATGAGGGAGGCTGGAGGATCAGCCTCGCGAGGATGGCCCGCAAGGCAACACAGCCTCCTCCTCCGCCACCGCAGCCAAGGAGAAATGAAGACCATCATCCGGACGAGGGGCTGGGGCTTCCAGAGCCCTGCGCGATCGCTCAGATCCTGGCGGAGCCAAGCCCCACCTCTCAACGCATCTTCAAGCAGTTCGCCCATGGCGAATGCAGTCCTCCCAAGCTCGGCCACACGCCTCATGTGGTCGGCGGCACCATCACGCTTAGCTCAGCGGATCAGCTCAAGTGTGCGGCCACAGCCGAGTCCTCCCGATGCTCGCTTCCCAATCATCAAGAACGTGCTAGTCACCAAGACCTCATCGATGGCGGGCAGGGCTCAACGCCCCGTCCGTGGAAACGCTCAACAATCTCCAAGTGCTTACAATCAGCTTCAGCCAACCAAGCCTTTCTCCGAGTCACCGATGGCTCCATGGTCCCGATTGAGCAGGTTCGCCTCCTGTCACCTTTCAAGCGACGCGACAACTACCAAGACTGAGCTCATCGACTTCGACGCCGCCCACATTCGCCGCCATACAACGCCATCCTCGCACCCGGCGCTAGCCAAGTTCATGGTCGAACCCACCATGGCTACAACGCCTCAAGATGCCAGGAAGTGGCGGAGTCATCACGGTGCCTCTCAAGAGAAAGACGCAGCAGTGCCCCTGAGCGAGCCTTTCAGCCGCATCACCGGAAGACCCAGATCGCGGAGCGAGGCTTCCGAGACCGCCTCAGAAGAAGAAGACGCCTGTCTGCCCGCCCCTCAGAGGCAGGCCCCTCAGGTCCGCTACCGCCAGGAGAACCTCCTTCTATCGCATAGGAAAGCGCGCATGGCGCCTCCTCAGCAGGGCTCGGGGCTCCCCACGAGGGCCACCACCTTGCTAAGGTCACGAGGGAGGCGCTTAGGCACCACTTGAGGCGTGTTTGGCAAGCACGCCCTCAAGAAGGAACAAGGCAAGGAGGGCCAAACCTCGTGGAGTTCGCTCGGCAAGATCGCTCAGAGCTGCAGGAGTCAAGAGTCATGAGTGGCAGCCACCGCCACCTGCCGTGGCTCCCCATCCAAAGCGAGGATGGTGGGTTGCGGTCTGCATTGATATACCAGGGCTCAACCGAGCCGCCTCTCAGAGCGCCACTGCCCTCTCGCGTGGGCCAAAGGTCCACCCCACAGCTACGCTCAGATGCCTTACGGCTTGCCAAGCCAAGCCGCCATGTACCAGGCCCATGAGGGACATCCCGAGGCTCAAGAGGCCAGGCGTTCCGCAGCCTCGGCGGAGATGGAGATGGTCCACGAGGAGCCACCAACGCCTCCGAGCCTCCTCGAGGCCCCCGAGCCTGGGGCTCGTGGAGGATCGGCTCTCGCAGCCCACCGAGTCTGGCTGCACCAACACCCTTTCGCCTTCAACGCTACCAGTGACATCTTTCAAGTTTCATTTAATCGGGAGCACCCCTGTGGCTGCATTATTCCTGTGCCGTGGGTCCATCCTGCGGCGTGTATCCATTTTACTTCCTGTTCCTAGCTTACCTTGTTGGGGCGCCTTCGGGCTGCATCATCCCTAAGTCGCCGGGCAGCACCCGCAGCATGTATCCTCTTTGCGTTTATTTTGGGTCATGCGTCAACCCATCATGCTTGTTATTTGATGCCAATCCATGGCACCTTCTCTTCGCTCATGTCGACCGCTTGCACGCTAAAGGGGGTACCGAGCATCGCGACTCAGGCTCCTACTAGCTCTCCAGCCCTCACCCTCCGGCCTTGTCCACGGCATCGCGACTGCATACCAAATACGGCCGGGACTAGCTCGAGGGCTGGGACCCGAGGACGAGAGCGCTGCATCTAACCAAATCTGCAGGAACACATCACAAGATAAGGCCCAGTGCAAGCGCAACCCGCTTGAGGTAGGGCCCCGTGAGTCCTGCTACTGGCTCACGGGTGCCCAGATACACCTCGTCAGCCCTACCGCACAGCCACGTGTCGTATGGGCTGATACGCCTGGGCTCCTCCCGGGGGGAGCCCTCCCACGCACCATTGGAAGCACCATGCTCTGATCTGCCGACGACACTGCCGAGGAGCTGCTATGCCCGACACATACGGAAGCGCTTATGCTCGCTGGTGATAAACAATCGAGGTGGCCCCGGCTGCATCAACCTCGTGGAGCCCAGAGCTCAAGGTCGGCCTCATCGCAACGCCTCCCCTCGGGAGTGCTGCGCGAGGGGCTGGGCACGGGCTGCGCCGGGTCACGCCAGACGACGCCACCCAGCCCAGCCCCTCGGCCTGGTTCGTCAAGGCCCCTCCTCGAGCGGAGCCAAGGTACGAAGGCCGCTTGAGCGCCAAGGGGGACTCTGAGCATCGCGACTCAGAGCCTAATCTGGTCACATAGCCCCTCACCCTTAGTTCGGAAGGCTAACGGCGGTTGAGGTATGCGCGGGCCGGCTCTGCAAACGAGAACGGTAGATCCACCCACATCTCACCTCCCTACTTGTTGTTCGTGTGCTAAGGGGACTCCTGATCATCGCGACTCAGAGCCTAACTTGTCACGTAGCCCTCACTCCTTGGTCCTGCCCCGGTTACCGTCGGGGCTAACGGCGCCTGAGAGAGCAATGGGGCGGCTCTCGCCGGCGAGAACACAAGCAAGTGGGAAGGAAAAGCGCAAATTTCAATGAATTCAAAAGAAAATATTACAGTCCATAACCGTTATCACAACGCCAAATGCAAGGTTAAACGCCTCCCCGAGGCATGATACATGTGCAGGAATCGAAAGCAGAACAGGAGCCGCAACGGAGTCACTTGTCGGCAGTGGAGCTGCGCGGAGCGGGTTCGCCTGGTGGAGCCGCAGGGTTGGCAGCGCCCCGCTTCGGCTTGGTGCTGAAGGCCCGGAACTTCTGTCACACCCTGATTTTCATGCCACTACACTTAAGCTAACAATCATGATAAAATGTGGTTCTGCAAAAACTTTTGAGTGATTTGGACCTTGCCTTGATTAGTTTTTGTCTGCTGTTTGCAAGTGCTCTAAAAATCAAATAAATCCTCCAACTCCTATACTTCATCTCCTTGCTCCAAACTCTTGAACCAATGATCATGCCATGTGTATAGGACATAAAAATAATTTCTTGCAAAAATAATTTGGCCAAATAGTATTTTCAAAATTTAGTTTTTCAAAACCCCTGAAATTGAGGTTTGCACTGCAAGTACTTAATTATGGGCAGTAAAAATCTTTCCAAAAATATATTTTACTCATATTAGATATAATATACCAAGAAACCACAAAAATATAATTTTAAAACTTATTTTCCTATTTTATTTAAAGGCTTTTTCTTAAGTCCAGAAATGGTCTTTAATAGGTTAAAATTATTTTAATGCTTTAAAATATTTGGGAAAAACCTAGGGAAACTCAAAGGACATATATTGTCCATATATAAGAGTTTCAACACATGGTCATGTTCAAAATATTGGTAAAATCCTCAAAACCCTTTCTCGATATTTCAAGCTTTTGAAATATTTACAAAGGAAATATTCTCCAAAATTTCCAAGGAAATTCTATCATGTCACATATGACATGTTTGATGATCTTGACAAGTATCATATCATGGAGAATAGTATACCCCCATAAAATCCCCTCAAAACCATTTCTGTCCATTTTGAAGTTTGAGCAACTTTACATTGCCAAACATGTCCAAATGTTCTCAAACCTTGTGAACATGCTCAAATGGTCTAATCATTCATCTAGACCAAATGGCACAAGTTGGAGAAAATGTTATATTGATCAAAGTGCCCCAAAACCCTTCCCCAAATGGCACAAGTTGGAGAAAATGTTATATTGATCAAAGTGCCCCAAAACCCTTCCTGTCCAGTACCAAATTTGAACAACTTTGTACTTCCAACTTTCTCTCCTTGACCCCAACTTTTGTGAGCATGTTCACATGACCAAATGAGGCCACTACACCAAGTGGTGCATCAAGGAGAAGTGATTTGCTAAACTAGATCTACACAAGTTCATTTCTACAAATTTCTAGGGTTTACAAAAGTTGCATTGGCAACTTTGCCCAAATAAGCTCAAACTTGGTGGAAGGCCCTAATTATATGTGTCATTTCACCCTGTGGAGTCTCATGGCAGTTGGAAATCATCTGCTGGCCCAAACCATTATCAAACACCTTCTGCCACTTTTAAAAAATCACCATTTTGACCACTTACACTATTCTCCTTGAGCTCAACTTTTTGCCACAGCCCCTCAGAGTCCCCTTGCGCCTCCAGTAACTCTTCCCTGGCCTCAACTCAATGATTGAAGGGTGAAACATCCCCATTTACCCTTCCTCCGACAGCAGATTCTTCTCCTTTCTCACCTCCCTCCTCACTCCAGTGGATCTCCAGGGCATCCAATGCCCCTCCCCACTTGTTTACTTCTCCCTAGCGCTACCAGACATGACTGGGCACACCCCTACCCCTTAAACAATGCCATGGCAGCCAAAGGCACGCTTGAGCACGCCATAAAGGCGCCCCCCGACCAGTAGCTGCCCCCTGCCAAGCACCTCCGGCCACCTCGAGCCTCCCCCTTGCGCCAGTCGAGGTGCCTCGACGTCCGCAACACGCCACCGTGCTGGCCCCCTCCCTTCTCCCTCTCTCTGACCTCCAGCAGCACGCACGCCGGAGCCGCCCGAGAGCTCCAATGGACGAGCTCACACGCGCGATGCCCTGGCACTTCCCCGCTCCTTCTCTCCCTTCCCCTGGCCGTAGACCATCTCTACAAATGCCCCGGACACGCACACACGAGCCCCCGTGACCCCAAGCAACGGCAACGACCTCGCCACAAGACTTCGCCCACGGTGCACCATCGCCTCGCCATAAAGGCCACCCTCGACCTCCTCTCGAGCTCCTTTGGTCTCTCTCTCTCTCCTCCTGCACCCCTGTGGACCAACCCACACCTCTCCCTGCGTCTCCATCCACCGAATGGCCGGAGCGCCGTTGGCTCCGCCAAATTCGGCTATCCCGAGACTCTCTCTCCCCTAGACATTCCAACACCTCTCATCGCCACCGTCAACTCACCTGTGCTACAACCCTCCTCCTCGTGTTTTCGCCGCCAGGTTGAACCTCGCCATCGCTTGTTCTCCGCATGGCCGAGGCCTCGCCGCCCGGGCGCTTCCCGGCGAAATCGGGTCCCCAGTGGACGCGCCCATCCTCCCGGCTCGCCAGAGTCCGGCGGTCGCCGGAGGTGGCTGAGCCACCGGAACGGTGCCGGCAAGCGCCGCCCCGCCTCCTCTGCTCTCGCCGCTGGGCGGGAGGAGGAGACGACCTGGTGGACCTCAGGTCGGTGACTCCGCCAGGGCCCCGCCTGCTTAAGTGGAGACGCTTTCGCTAACTGTCGCCTTCACGAGGGAAGACGATTCCCGCTGAATACGCCTCCTGTGTCGACAGCCTGCTCACAAGCGCCGCAGCTTGGGCCGCCCACGCTTATCTCTCGCTTTGCATGCATGATAAGGGTAAAGCCCCTTTTCCTTTTTTTTTTTCAGAAGATTCAAACTTTTCCAGAGACCTCACTTCAAGTCCAAACCGATGGTTCAAATTTTCAGTAACTCCATGAATCATGATCTATTTAATGAGGCATAGTGAACATTTTTATTGTGCTTGGTTTTCACTGTGTACATTAAATAGGTCATTTATCCACATAAGTCCACTTTAAAAATCCCTAGGATATTCATTTGAACTCCAAATCCAGTGAAACCAACTCCTAGATGCTTCTAAAATCATTCTTTGATAAATGGGTGCCTTTGCTCATTTTTCAAAATAATATTCCTGTACACTTCTTGCAAATCCACCAATCCCTTGATTCCATCATATTGAAATATTCAGAGATATCCATTGATTAAATCCCATTGAAACCACTTTGGTCATACCTCATATGACCAAAGGTATCTTAGAAAAGTCCAGCTTGCATTTTTAGAGCACTTTTATTTTTGCCTTGTTGTGTTGCTTATTGTGATTGTTTCCGCCGTTAGTTGACGAAGTAGACGGAGTACTTGGAGAAGGACCCGAAGACTTGAAGACCTCGAAGACTTTGTTAAAACAGGCAAGCAGCCCTTTGACCACACCTATGAAACCCTTTTTATGCATGTCATTTAGCACCATATTGTTATTGCAACAGAATCATGATGAGGTGGTAACAACTTTGATGGTTTG
The DNA here is from genome assembly GCA_021605205.1 of Aegilops longissima. Taxonomy (NCBI): domain Eukaryota; kingdom Viridiplantae; phylum Streptophyta; class Magnoliopsida; order Poales; family Poaceae; genus Aegilops; species Aegilops longissima. Next base: position 112,122,013 of record CM038680.1, read on the forward strand.
CCGCCATACTTCCTCGTTGATACTTGCATTGTGCATGACCCTACCTTCTTATGAGGGTTATGCCGGTGGGAGTAGATAGGATGCTAAGTAGATGCTACGCAAAAGGGGCGGGTATATGCATGATGAAGGAGACAAAGTATTTTCAAAGGACTTTTCAAAAACCCCGTCGGGTGCCACTTATGCCCGAGGGAGATGATGAGATGGGTAACCACTTGATGACGAAGTGGTGTACCGAGGCAAGTGTGTGTTGTTTTCGAAAACGGATTAGATTTAAGATTTGTCGACTGTCCCAACCTTACATGCGCAACCACTCTACCCTTGTATGGGAAAGGGCATTATTGATTACCTAGGCCGATACTAGCTTAGAGCCTGCATTACTAGTGACGTGGGAGAGTTGGTGCTCTCTGTCGGGACGGGGTCGTGCTAGGTAGGGCGGCCATGACTGTTTTCACAGGGCACCGGATACACCGTTGTGTCCCCTCTCGGATGTTATGATCTCGAGTGAGTCTCGTATGATGTACATCGTGAGGATACGGAACAAAGAGTGGACTCCTTGTTAGTGTCGTCTAGGGAAAGATAGTGATTGGGTGCTTACCCCGGGTACTTGAGGAATCACGGGTCGTGGATGACACGGAAGTTCCCCGGATCTTGTGGGTAAAGTGTGCAACCTCTGCAGACTGTAAAACTATTCGAATAGCCGTGTCCACGGTCAAGGACAGTTGGGCGGTGCTGCTTAAACTACGTCCAGAGCTTTGCAAACCAGTGTGTGTGTTTGGATAAGTGGGAAGATCTACTTGGGTCAAGTCAAGGACTTGACATGAATGAGTTGGGCGGATGCCCTCTCTATTTATGTTGATATATGTAACATGTCCTCATGGTTACCTAAATTCTCCTGATGCATGTCTTACAAGTTGTTGAGCATGTCATTGCACTCAAAACTAGCTTTCTGCAAAAATTTACCTATGTCATGCATTGTTGTATCTTGAACCAAGACATGGGTTGCTTGCGAGTACATTCAAAGTACTCATTGGCTTGCCACTGGTTATTTAATTGGCCAGGCATGGAAGAACAGGAGTTTGAAGAAGAGTCCTTTGGAGACGAACATGCTAACTAGGATGTTTCCTAGTCAGAATGCCTGTAGGGTTAAGGCAGATGGCATGGGTCCAAGTTATCGACGAAGATTTCCGCTGCGAAGATATACTCAAGACTTGACCATAATGGTCCTACTTGTGTAAAACGGTATGTATGGATGTAAGACTCTTGTTATTCAGCTTCGTAGTGTTCAGTGAGCATTGATCTGGGATCATCAGACACGCAGTATTCGGTGATCTCGACTTATGAGTCGGGTCCCCACAACTTCCCCAAAGCAGAGCCTCCAGACGACCCTTCACGCCAACAGCGGCAGCGGCAAGCTCGCTGCTTGTCGGCTCCAAGAAGTCGCCGAGGTCGACGTTGGGATCGCGAAGGTAGACATGGGTGAGGACCCGCTGCCACTGCAGAAGACAAGACACGCGCCGGCCTCACCTTGCAGGGCTCAGGCCAAGGGCGACATCTTCAAGAGCGAACCAGGAAGGGAAGCAGCTTACGGGCCGCCCTCCTCAGGCCGGCCAGCGGCTCTCCAGTTGCTATCATAAAGCTCCTCAAGAAGGTGCGAGCCTTCACCTCCATATCTCGTGAAGGCCACGCGATCCTCGGCAAGGACCCGTGCCTGTCGTCCAGCTCGACCTTCCTCGCCTCCAACTCTTGCTCCAGCATGCCTAGGCGCTCACCGCGCTTCTTGAGCTTGGCGTCCCGATCCTGACGGCCACTTCATGAGCTTTCATGCCTTCCTCCTGCTTCATGGCGGGCCCTCCTTGGTGAGCTGGTCCCACGAGTTCTCGCAGCTCGCTTCTCCAAATACTTTGCAGCGACCTCGACATCGGCTATCTCCCCAAGGCGGCGTCATGAGCAGCTTACGCCTCAAGGATCGGCCTGCTTCTCCTCATCGCAGTTGCCGAGGCCTGGACCAGCGCCGCCTGGATTGAAGCGCCGAGCGAATCCAGCCAAGGTTAACTCAAGCGCTCGCCACCTGACGAGGGTCGGCACCCAAAAGATCCTGCCGCAGCCGGGTCCAGTTCGGCAGCAGACGATCCGTAACGGTAGGAGGAGTTGAGAGACAGCCGGTGGGGTAGGAGGAGAAGGCGGCAACAGAATCCACGGTTTCTCGAGGCAGACTCCTGCGCCCCAACACCGTGGCGGTGGCATCGTGCAGGACACCTCAGAGTCGCTGGGCCATGGGGGCTGAGCTCGCCCCAGCCAGCTCCACCAGCCTCGCGAGGATGACTGGCAGAGAGGCCCTGCATCACGGGTCACCTTCTTTCAGGCGGAGGCGCTGCCCCTGATGGAACCTCAGAGATCCCTTCAGCTTTTTGCCATGGGCGCCAACCTCGCCAAGAGATACAGACGCCAAGCCTCAGCCGACAAAACAAGAAATAAGATAGGAATCGAGCACTTACATCGGTCGTCGCCATGAGCTCGAGCAACCTCCAGCCATACTTGAAGCCCGAGCCGGCTACAAGGATCAGCCTCAAGGAGCTCGGGAGCAGGAGGCGCTGCCATGATCGCCTCGATGCCGGGCAGACCTGCTGGGACCAACCCGTCCTGTCCTTCTTCGGATCGGTGGCAAGCTTCCGCCGCCCGCCGTCATCATCCTCGCTGCCGCTGCTGCTCGGTGAGAGGCGGAGAACGCTGTACTTGCGCCGAGGGAGGGGAGCCTCGACTTCCATCGGTCGCCTCGAGTCGAGCCCTCCTTCCCGCCTCCCTTTCTCCCTTCTCTTTGTGGAGTCGCCGGAGGACACGCCCACCGGGTCCTCGGAGCCTCCAAGGCATGGGCCCGTCCCGCTGAAGACGGGCATGGACTCCACTACCGCTCCCAGTCGTCATGAGGAACAGGGGCGAGGAGCGCCCAACCTCGCCGCCTGACCAAAGATTGGAGAACCGCAGCTGGTCTTCGCTGCCAAGACCGCAGGCCTCCTGGTGGGGCCTCCACATCGGAAGTGGGTACTAACGGCAGAGCCAGCTGGTGCTCCAAGAATTCCCTCAGCAGCGACAAGGCCAATCAGCTTCCACGCCATGCTGGCCGGCCTCAGATCCATGTCCATCCTCTCCAACACCACTCGCTGGGATCCACGAGCTCCACTCGAGACCGGTTTGTCGGAGTGTATGGGGTGCTCTGGGGTAAGATTAGCCGAGGTGGATGCGCCAACATCTACCAAGACCCACTTGTTCTCGAAGCCCCTCAATCCTCTTCCGGGGTTCAAATGGCGATGGAGCTACCGTGATGGCGAAGCTCGACACGCAGAGAAGGAACCACGAGAGGTCCGGAGGGAGAAATAGTGGCGCAGCAGGCCACCGAGGGCTGCACCCGACGTGAGCCTCACAATAGTAAGCTAAGATCGCCAGGAGGAGAACAGAGTTGGGGTGGAGATGCAGAGCTCAGAGCTTGTAATGGCGGAGGACAGAAGAAGAACTCGAAAAGGGAGGCATCGGACGCAACAATGGCACTTACGAAGAGTGGATAGAAGGTGCTCCTTGGCCCTCGGGAGGGCGGAGCCAGCCTTCAACACCTTTGTTCCTGCCGATGCCCTCGCGCCGCCGCCATCCGGCGCACTCGGCAAGGCTCGCCCCCACACGCTCGGGCGAGTCCAGGCAGCGCGCACTAAGCTCGGCCGGGTCCGGCGAGGCGCCATCCCTTGCTAGGGCATGCAGTCGAAATGGATCTGAAGATTTCAGAGGCAGGAAGGAGAGGCACAAGAAAGGGGATCTGAGCAGGAACCAGAGAAAGCAAGGGAAGCAAAGCCTAGGTAGATGCCGCTCCTTTATCGACTCAAGCGGTTGCTAAGGCACCCACGCCCAATCAACCGCCACGGCGCCTAAGGTCGCAGGCTGTTAGTGCCAGCAGCTAACCAGACTTTCCCTTCGCCTCTCTCGCCAGCCAAGTCCGGCGCGCCTTGGGCCTGGGGGCTACTGTCGGCTCTGGGAATGGGGTCCCCAGACTTGCTCGCTGCGGCCCGCGGGCGTGGCTCAAAGGGGGCATCACGCCCATCTTCACCAACACAAGCTCAAGACCTCGCGAGGGGCTGAGCCTCGCTGGGCGGACGACGTGGAGCTTCTCAGCACGGCCTCATCAGGCTGGCTCGCGAGGAGGCGGAGAAATCAAGGCAGAGTACCTCACGGTGCCCATGACGCAGCCATGACGCACTAAGGGCGCCAGCGGGCGCCAGCCCAAGCAGTTGTCCTCCTTTCCTCTTGGTGCAAAGGAGCAAGCACAAAGTAGAGCATCAAACAAAGGTGTCCACTTTGGTGCAAGAAGACCAAGACCAGTCCAACGGCAGGAAGGAAGTCATTAGGAGCCCAAGCCGGCCACCACCACCAGAGCCTTTGACAAAGCGAGGACCAACTTTAGTCAGATAAGTGTACCAGATGTTCCCTTCAAAATGGCTAATTGTTGGCGCCTTCCCACTCAATATTTGGGAAGAGGCCTGTGGCCTTGCCTATAAGTAGAGCTAGCCACCATAGTAGAGGCATCTTCATCTTGATCGGATCCTGATCCGAATAGCTTGAGCTGGATCCCAGAGAGAGAGAGAGAGAGAGAGAGAGAGAGAGAGAGAGAGCGACCAACTCTCCAAGCAGTTCATCACTCGCCAAGAACAGACCTCGCGAGGCTGTTCTTCCTTGTATTGTTCATCACCATCAGCCCAAGAGGCAATCCACCACACCACAAACTAGAGTAGGGTATTACACCACAACGGTGGCCCGAACTAGTATAAACCGTGTGTCTCTTGTGTTGTTCCTTTCATATCTTAGATCTTAGCGAGGCGGCGGGGTATAGGTAGGTAGAGGGCGAATCTCCGCGCGCACCCCAGTGTTCGAACCTCAAGGGTCTGTCGGAACCCGAAATCCGACAAAGGGGCCAGGCCACCACCAGAAGCAAGCAACCAAGACTCCCTGGCAGCGCCTACTGGGCTTGCGGGGCCTGAACCACCCCGCCAAGCGCGCAAGTACGACCCACGTCATCAATCAATGCGGTGTCAAGCCGCAAGGTGATACACATGGAAGCCATCTCCTACAAAAGAAACCCACAGGTGACAAGATAAACCCGACATGCCTTGCCGGGCAGCTAGTGATGCGACACTGGGTAGTGAATTTAATGCACCCTGTCAGCCCGCAGAGTTAGGTATGATAGCACTGTTTGCTATCATATTAGTGGGTAATGACTGTTTTGCCACTGTGGTGACCCCTTAATCTATAAAAGGAGGCCCATGGCAATCGTAGGAGGGGGTTAGAGGGTTGGAAACTTGACAAACCCAAGCCACCATACGCTTGTGGTCACCATAGCCCTAAGGCAGGCCTTGCCGGACAAGTGTACCACGCACAACCACGCTCATTTACACCATCAATCCACTAAAGTAGGAGTAGGGTCTTATGCCTCGCGGCGGCCCGAACCTGGGTAAATTGCTTGTGTGCTCTCTGCCGTGCTGCCGCCCGCTGGTCTGGTCTTTGTGCAACACGACGTCACCCGCCGAACCAGCAAGGGGCCACCTGGTCCCATAGGTGGCCGCGGATATCCCGCGACAACTTGATACTTAATGCTATGGTTGGGTTTTACCTTAATGATCTTTTGTAGTTGCTGATGCTTGCTAGAGTTCCAATCATAAGTGTGTATGATGTATTTAGTTACGGCGGCGAAGAATAAAACTATCACTATATTTTTTTTCCTTTTCCTAGTTCTTCTTCCAAGTGCAGGATCACCCCAAGGGTTGTGGTTTTTTTCTACCAATGGGAGCTTTCCCTTCACCGCCCCCATGGGGGTGGTCCACAGGGTTCATAACTACCCCTCTTACTACCAGGCGTTTACCTAGCCAACACTTAGATCCGGCTCTACCCAAACTTTTTTGGTTCACCCCAACGTTACCCACTTGTCTGACCATTGCTAACCAGTTTTGGGATACTAAACGGACCTCCCCACATGCTAGGCAATAGGCACCAACCCCCCTCCCACACCATCATTGCTCGAACATATATGGCTTGGCCCATATTCAGCAATTTCACGTGCCTTTCTTGCACTGGTTCAGGGTAGGTTCTTGAACCTTCCCTAAATCTGTTTTTATTTTTTAATATATTTTTCTTTAGGTTTCATTTTTATTATTTTTTCCATTTTAATTTGTAGGACATTTAAAAAAAATTGGGAACAGTTTTTGAAATTTACGTACACTTTTTGAATTCGTGAACATTTTTAGAAATTTGCGAATAGATTTTGCATGGGCATCATTTTCTGAAATTCGTAAGCATTTCTTGAATTTGCCCAAACATTTTGCGTCGGCAAATTTTTTTAGAAATTTGGAACTTTTTTTGAATTCAAGAACATCTCTCAAGTTTGTTACTGTAACATTTTTTGAAATTTAAAACATTTAAAAATATATTTTATAAAATTCATCTACATTATAAAATATGGGCATATTTTTAAAATTCAAAAGACTTTTTTGAATCCAGGAACATTTTCAAAAAATTGTGGATATTCTGATAAAATTAGTGAATATTTTTTAAAATTCAGAATTGTTTTGAAATATCAAACATTCTTTAAAGAAGCAAAAGAACTAAAGACAAAAAATAAAAAGGAAAATACTAAAGGTAAAAAACAAAAAGAAACGAAAAAGAAAAGATAAAAAACTATGAAGCCCCGCCCCGCACATGGGCCAACTCAAAAGAGCGGGGGAGCGAGGGGTACGTGTTGGCTCGCTTTCCACTGCACGGATCGGGGAATAGGAGCTCCTGCCAACACCAGCAATCTAGTCGTGGCGGAAGCGGGGCTCAATCCCGACAGCATGTGGTCGTCTGCGTCTACGTGCAGTCGAATGGCAAATATGTTCCATACTCCTCCCCATTAGCGAAGCCAAAGCTCGAGCCTCCAATGGTGCCAAGATGATCGGTAGCTCGTCGACTCTCCAGACAATTGCACATGATTCAAATATCTATTACGATGGTAAGTGGTGTCTATCATCAGAATTATCTGGTAGCACATATGTAGATCGTGAAGCAATATACAAGTACTAAATAAATTATGCCCAATTGAATCCACTACCGAAAGTTATGGGAAGAATGGAAAAAAGTTTGAACCATGCCTCCTCCACAAGTAGTTGATTGATGACACTATATTTAGAGTCATGTCTAATTTTCCCAACTTCCCAAGTTGGGGGTAGTCACATAAACGATCCAGTAGTTCCACAACCGACTCAAGCACTCTAGTTTATAAGGGGCAACAAACAATTATAGTTTGTTTCATTTTTGACATCCAAAGCACTGTAAGCTTGCTTTCTCTCCCCCAAAGAGACTAAGAAAGCTAGAAATCTAACAGAGTGTTCATCTCTCTAGCTATATGATAGAAATGACGGTGTAACCCAAAGGGGCCGCCACTCTTTTATAGACCAGAAAATATCATAGCACTACACCAGGGATGCGCTATGTGGTCTCATGCAATGCATTAATTATAGAAACCCGTGCTCAAACATGATGATATACTTCCATCACAATGCTGCAAATGTGTATTAGAGTATGCACAACACTGAGACTAGGTCTAGGAGGGTGGCATAAGGGTGTAACAATACATTCTCCATAACGCAGGCACTATGGGTTACAAAATGTTCCAGCCCACTGCTCAAGAACTCCAGTTGACAGGATTCAACTTCCCTGGTGCATGCAAGAGCAAGCTGTGTAGTTTCAGTAGCCTCGACCATTGCAACAAAGAGGTTCTTGGCGACACAAGAGCTCCATATTCCCAATGTCTCACACTCTCGCAATAGATGTAGGCCTTGGCCCTTTTCTATTGCGAGAGTGTGAGACATTGGGAATATTGAGCTCCTGTCTCACCTCTACGAACGAAAACAAATGCATCTTTTTCCTGTCATCAGTAGTCTCTTCAAGTGCTTCTGCTCCTTGGGCTGCTCCTTTATGGACCAAAAGATATCGCAAGAAGACCATGTGAATCCATGCAATTACTAGGGCTGCAAGTACGTACACCTACCAACTACCATCCCTACCTTTTGCTTTTGAGCATCTTCCGACAAAATGCAGAAGAAAATCATGTCAGTTTACTTGCAAAGATTTCATGTTCCAACACATGCACTGAAAATTTCATCGACACATCACTGCCTCGGTAATTCATAATTGAGGCACTATCCTTCTGCATTAATTTTTCCCCAGAGACAGACAACATACACTCGGACAATAAAACTCTATGTCAACCATGTAACCAACACGTTGGCCCAAACGGCCAACTATAGCAACGGTGGAAGTCCTAACATCCTTGACTCATTGTACCATATCCAAATAAGCTGAAATATGTGACCACACAAATCGCTATGGGCCACAGGGGTAAAATGCTAACAAGAAACAAAGGGGATTTACATTGCACAACAACACATATAATTAATAGTATCCCCTCTAGAATCAAAGAAATCGGTTTGGAACCAAGTCATGGACCCAGAACGGGTAGTTGTAGAACTCCTTGTTCCTATGGCTCGAGTACCCTTTACGGCGGTGCAAAAATGGAGTGAACCATAAGAGCCCTCTTTCGTACTCGTTGGCCAGGGGCTCCAGCGTGTCGTCCAGAAGCGACGCGACCATGAGCATCACCGTTGGGCTGGAGCCAAAAATTGTGCTTATGATGTCATTGAACTGCGACACCAAAGAGCATAGAGATGAAATTAGAAAAAAAATATTCACACACAAGGAGCTCAAGGCTTGAACTAACAGAATCACTCTCAAATCAGATGCTCCACTAACCGAATACTCAAACCAGCTAACCAGATTTAAGTATTCAAATTAAGGAACGAGCTCATCAAGTTTGGTGTCAACCCAAACACTTGAGCCTCCAATTACCAGATTCAACATTGTCTAGTGAGATGCAGCAAATCTGGATAGAACCTCCCTCCTTCTTTCTCTCTCTCAGAGGTTATGTTCTTGTTGTGTGCTCTCTCTCTATCTCTCTCTCTCTCGCGCTCTCTCTCTCACACAATGGCAGACACCACCAACTGGTGGAGTGGCTAGTTTTTTTTCTTCCTTCACTTCACTATGAAGCACTCACAACTATTGTATACAACAAAGATCAACTTCACGCAAGTTGAACTTATGGGTTGATGTTGTGCTACCAACACACCTCCATGTGGAGAGACTTAGCCCAACAACATAGTCGCGATAGGGCCGTCTAACTCGACAACATGTTCATGTTGCTTGATCCATGGCAGAAGGTGTCCCTGTGCTCGGCGGTGGAATGACGAAGCTATGTCCCACCATGGACGCGAATGCCGATTCACAGGCTACCCCCAACCTAGCCCCAGGCTCCAATGGATGTAGGTCGACCTTGGTGATCTCCTGGCTCAGTCCATCATTGCTGCTACACTAGCCCTGATCGACCATCGCGGGTGTGCTCTCGGCCTGTTGTCACCAAGAGGTTGTCCTTGGGAGAGGAGGCAGGCGTCGAGGTCCGCGAGGTGCTATCCCACAAACGACCACAATGATGTTGCTTGTGCCGATGATGATGAACTTCAGGTCCGTAAAACCAAGCGCCACGTCCTTCCCCTTCCCTTGGATTTCAGGCTATCATCGAGGACAGAGGCTTAATAAAAGATGAGAAAACTAGCGGTATGGCATCATGAATTGAAGAAAAGAAAGTCGACCATCAAGATTTGTAGCCTGTATTGGAGAACTAAGAACAAACCTCCATTTAATATTAAAACTAATATATATATAGGGATATAAGGTAGAGATTTGTTCGAAAATTGTTGAACCGCATGCTTGCAAAAATCATGTGCTACAGTGCATGTTGATACGTCTCCGACATATCTATAATTTTTTATTGTTCCATGCTATTATATTATCAATCTTTGATGCTTTATATGCATTCATACGCTATTTTATATCATTTTTGGAACTAACCTATTAACCTAGTGCCTGATTTCGCTAGAAACTACGTCAGTGTTTCCCAATGAGGAAGGGATGATGCAACACAGCTACGTAGGTATTTCCCTCAGTTATGAAACCAAGGTATCAATCAAGTAGGAGGACCAAGCCAGGCTATGTAAACGGTATCTGCACACAAAGAACAAATACTTGCAATCCGATGCGTAAGAGGGGTTGTCAATCCCTCTTGGGTAAAAGATTGGTAAATAGATAGATTGGTAGATGCAAATAGAATACGGAAATGTTAACGCCCACACGTGTGGGCGTTCACCATCTCGACCACACGCAAGCATCTCCGTTGGCAACTTTGTGCACGAATCTTGGAACAAACCGGCCGGTTTTCTGCGCCACGTAGGCCGAGGCGCGTGTGCGGTGTGCGAGTCGGGTCGCCCGCACGTTGGTTGCCATCCCGCGGTCAGCGGTTGCCACCCGGAGGCGTGCGGTGGAACCGCTATGCGCCGCACGCCACGCCCGACCATGTTGACGCCAAACACGCCGCACACCTCTGCCCCTCTCCATCACGGTTCCATTTACTCAGCCGCACCGCAGTTATCGGCACAACCCACTCGCATTTCAAACCACCGGTAGAGAAGGCGAGGGAGAAGGCGACGGCGGAGGCGAAGAATCGGCGGTGTTCGCGGCGTCGGTGGTGCTCGCTGAACGGAGGCTGCGCGCCGAGCGCTGCGGGTTGAAGATAATGCTCGCTACAACTCTCGCAACCCCTTCCTGCATTTTCCCCCCTTCCCTCCCTGTTTGATTCCTCGATCGAGATTCATAGAGATTCAGGCGATTCTGCGATGCGTCGGTGTTCCTGCCGGCGCCGAAGTCGTCTGCTAGCCGTTTTTGGTGGCACTGGGCAGTTTCGTCGCCGCCGCCGCCGCGGCGTCGTCGGTGTGGTTATGCTTGTTCGGAGGCATGCACTAGTCTTGCCTATGGATTGGGCAGGTGTCTCCTGGGTTGTTTGATGCGCATTGGTTCGAATTTGTGTTTGCAATCAGTTCGGGGGTGAACTTTGAGGGTGAATTTGAGGTCGCTGTAGTTGCCATTGAACCCTAGATCTAGTTAGTTGGGTTTTGAAACTGTAGTATGAGGCGAACTTGGTAGTTTGATTAACTATCATGATTGTATGGCAAACTAACTTCCTGAACAAATGTGATAGTTGCCACAAACGTGTTTTCCCATGCGGCAACAAATTACTGAATGACTGTGATAGTTGCCACAAATAAGCTTTCCCATGCGGCAACTATTTTATTGAATGATCGTGATAGTTGCCACACACACGCTCTTCCATGTGGCAACTAAATTTGCTGAATTATCGTGATAGTAGCCACAAACATGCTTTTTCATTGTGGCAACTAATTTTTCTGAATGATTTGTGATAATTGCCACACCGTGATAGTTTCCACAATCGGTAGTCAATGCAGTTTCAGCAGCCAACCGCACCGACGGCAACTAATGTGCACATCAAGTGTGCCTGTTGCCACTTGGATAGTATATTCATGTGGCAATAGAATGTGAACACACCGTCTGCTGCCATACTACGATAGGACAAGGTGGCAAATTGGCTGCATAATGTGGCAACCAAATTTGCATATCAATTGTGTCGATGCCATACATATGCTTTGCATGTGGCAAGTTTTTGGCTGACCACATCATGTCTCAAGGTTATGGCTACAGTCAAGACAATGTGGCAAATTCATTGTACCAGAGCGCAATTTTTTTTTTTTTTGCCACAACGACTTTGTGATATCTGAACACACCGTGGCAATTTTTCAGGTTCTTGATTAGATGTGGTTTCATCGCTTTGTTGTAGTATGTGTTGCATTTCAGCACGGCAATTTCACCCTAGCACATTTCGCCGCGTGGCGCTTATCTCTGTGGCAATTTTTTCAGGTTCTTGATTAGATGCTTACCTATTGCATTTACATTTCCACCATGACAATTTGGTCTGTTCCTATCTCAGCAGAATGGTTTCGTGGCGATCATCAAAATGATGATGATGATTTCATGGATCCACCACAACAGAATCGGAAACTGCACGGAGAAAAGAGGGTGATGAGGTAAATGTCCACACATCCCTCCTCCTCCCGCTTTATGTTACCGGGTTGACACCTCGAGCTTGCAAATGTCGACACTAACTAAAATTTCATGACATTGCAAAACATGGCAACAATCGATCACTTTTTGCAAAACATGGCAACAATTGATCACTTTTTGTCTGCATTTTTGCGTAAGAAGAACGATTCGCAATGTAGCCTCCCAAGAACGATCGATCGCGTTGATCGATGATTCACCGACGATCGGAAGGAGCTGCTGCTGAGATGGGTATGCAGGCTATGATGGGTGTCCGTGCACGAACCTTGTCAACCCCGTATGCGATCGGGCTTAGTGAGATCTCGACCCCACCTCCGTGGAATTCGTGATTCCGGACGGAAGACTACCGTTGAACGAGGAATCTGTGTTCTGCACTTTGGGTGTGCCTCGTGGACATATCAAAGTCCCATACGAGGTCAATAATGAGATCGAGGAAGCGTTGTTCCCCATTTGTTTCTGGTTGGAATCCATGTCGAACACGCCCGCAGCGGCAGATTCGCTGCAGCCATGACGACGCATGGAGATGTTTTCAAGATGAAGCTACTCATGTACCTCATCTCAGCTGTTTTCGCGCCGACCACTTCTCTTCGCCTAAGCAACAAATGCTTCCCCATCCCGTGAATGATCCATCTTTACTACTTTATTTTCCTTCAATCTTTTGGTCTGGCGTCATGTGTCAAGCTAATGACCGCCAGTGTTTTTCAATGTTTTTTCCATTTGATTTCTGATGTGGCAACCTTTTTGTCCTGAAATTTTGTGTGGTGCAAAGCGGATCTAGAAAATGTGAAGAACATGAATTGGTGTAAGTTTATCGCCGACTTCCTGCATGATGCATTCTCAAGCAAGATGTACCAAAAGGGTTGTCGATCGCATTTAATGGTATTTTTTACCAGCCTCTTTACAGGAACACTGTTTTTTAACACACTTTTATTCATGCATGGCAACCTCGATCATAACAAGATGGCAACCTGATCATAACAAGATGGCAACTGCCATAATGACAATATGGCAACTGCCATAATGACAATATGGCAACTGCCATCATATTATTATGGCAACTGTCATCATACTATGATGGCAACTGCCATCATAGCAACATGGCAACTACTATCACACTATGATGGCAATTAGCACATGCAGATGGCAACTTTTTCTTTTCTTCTCTTCTTCATGCACATCAACTTGATTATCATGGGAACATATATTATCCTGTTTTTTTCCACACAGTACCCATGATGGCAACTGATATTTCTTTATTTTTAAAATTGTTTTGCATCAGCTCATGTACGTCGACTGTCTTGATCTGTCCACCGTGGATTTCACTGGGACAGGAGGACCGCCGCCTGCGCACAAGTTTGTTGTTTCTGCGTGGACTATCAACACTGTCAAGGCTGTGCTTGCCGCAGACAAGGCTACGGACACCACATATGGAAAACTGCAGGTTAGTTCTGGTTTCTTTGTCCACATGGCATGCTTACAATTTGGCATGAGGCAACCGTATGTGGTTCATAAGAGATGACTACCTTTGTTATCCATGGTTGTCTGAGTACTGTATCCATGTCTCACTCCACATGGCAACTCTTTTCATTCGTGCTGAAACTTACATTCTCTCTCTTACGTCCTAGCTATTTTTCTTGTTCTTTCCAGCTGATGGCCAAGCATGCTATAGACTACAGCGTGTTTGGGGGGCCTCAAAACTTTGGAAAGTGGATGGACGTGCACTCAGCTCCGTCTTGCCCTGCCAAGGTAATCAAAAGATCTACAGCTATGGTTTGTCGTGGAGTATTTTTTTATGTCGTGCAAGTGATTGCACACGGGTGGTTGTTGATGCTTCTTTGTTTCGTGTACGTGCGAGGGCACCCGTTGAGCATCTAATAGGGCAGTTTGCATCCGGAATGACCGGCTTGCTCGGAAGTTGGTTGAGGGTGGACGTCCTCGGCTCGACAACGACACGGTTATGCAGGCGCTTCACTTCATTTGTCCCGAACGCATACATCGGCCAACCGTTGCCGTGGCGGTATGACTACAACAGTTCACAAGAGCCTCACGACACACAAGATGAACTAGGTGGTGAGGCTGGTCTCAAAGAAGGATGACGACGATGACACGGAGAATGTTCAACATGACACCGATGATGATGAACATGTCAAGTTCGCGCAGTGGCAACAAGGGCAAGGATGCAATGATGTCCCCCAACCGGAGAAAGTCAAAGAACATACGGCTGCGAGAGGCGAGGGGGTGTTGCCATCAAAGAGGGGGAGGGCTCCAGAGGGTGTTGGGCAGGGTTCTCCTGGCAAGAGGTCTAGGACCGATCCCGTAGCTGCCAGGAAGAGGTTTCACTTTTAATTTTAGTTTTTTGCTTTGTCTATTTTCTTGGAACAGACTCATCCTTTTTTTGCACTTGTTTTTGTCAAGCGCGGCAACGAGTTTGCTGTCTGACAATTGCCACCTTTTTTTTCCTCCATCTCATACATGTAGCGAGCCGACAGCTGGTGGACGAGCAGTTACGAAGAAACAGGCGCCAACGCCAACCCGTGTTTCTACTCGGTTGAACAAAGGCACCCCCATTGCCGGTGACACCCCTTCCACCAGGTCATCTCCTCGACGATTTATTTACCAACACCGGGATCTGTCGTGTTGCTGCACTGAGGAAGGCAGTCAAGAAGTAGGTTTTTTCCATGCGCTTTCATTGACATAGCGCTATATTTTCTTGATTTTCCAATGCATCCGTTTAGCTTGTCACATTGTCTTCTGTCATCGCCCCCCACGTGGCAACTGCTGTTTTCCAACTGATTTTTCCTTCCTTTTCTAAGTGTATGGCAACTCCTATTGGTTTTTACATGGCAACTGGCATCTAGGCCAAATGGTAACTCTTCTCGCACTCTAATGGCAACTGCCATCTTTACCATTGGCTTGTGAGCTCATCCCACACCTAGGTTTGAAATTGCATTCATGGCGATCGTACATGTTTATCATTCTTCAAGTGGGCTAACATGGCACCCGCTGGATTTTGTATGGCAACCGCTAACTATGACACATGGCAACTCACGCTCCCCTTACATGGCAGCTAACAGCTTTTCCACCTGTTTTTCATTTTTTTAAGATTTCTACCATGGCAAACATATTTTTGTTCATTTTAATACCTTTTCATGTGCTCTATTTTTTTGCAGTGGTGAAGAAGACTACACCCTTGGGCCAAGCATATCAAGAAGGACCCGCCGAACGATCGTGATTCAAAGTTGTCAACAGGGGCAACTCAGATGTACATGAGGCGCCAGCGACAATACTATCGCTGCACCACAAACGCCCCACCAACTCGATGCAAGTGGTCACCATCTCCGCCGGCTGTAGATGTGCAAAGCTAGAACAACAGCATCCGTGACATCGGGAGTGACGAGTCGGTATCTGCCAGACAGCTGAAATATTGCCAACTCTTCGGCAATGAAGGATGCTGCCAGTGAGCCATGCCACCCCATCGCAAGCGTTGAAGTGGACGCCCGAGACGAACCTAAGCAAGGAAGATTCCGCCATCCGACATCGATTCCAAGCGCGTGCGTGGTGACACTCCTGTGTCCACGCCAAGCGCCGAGGCGGCAGCTCGCAATGATATGCCATCTACAGTGAGAGTCCCGCACAACAGCTCCAGCTCCTGCCGGTGCAGATATCGCTAAAGCGATCGCTTCGCATGCTGGTCTTCCACCTAGGCGTCGAGCCCCGCAAGCAACCAATGACATACCCAACGACGGGTTGTAGCTAGGAGCAGGAGAGACGAGTCCGGTTATGTTCCTGTGTCCACACTGCTCCCGCCACCGCCAAAAGCAATGTGATGGAGAAACCGGAAGACCGAGCACAACCGATGCAGGTGTCAAGCCGGCACGAGTGACGCAGTGAATGCCCGGAGCAGATCGCGCTTTTACCCGCAGTGGAAATCCCGGCTTAAATCTGCGACTTCCGTGCTCCCACCAATGTGGGTGTCCCCTACAGCCCAAACAAGAAGATTGTCATGAAAGCTGCGGCCGATACCACGACAACACGCCCGCCTCGCAAATAAGACCGATCATTCTCAGAACGGCCGATTCAGATATGTTTGTCGATCTTTCACCCTTGATTCTGCCCGCAAGTCGCTCGTGGTCCGCCAAGAGGCATGAGAGGCACCCAATGGCCTTCACCCCACCGAGCTTCAGCCTTGGCATCACTCAAGATCAACCGGTAGTGCAAGATCCTATGCCAGTTGCCTTTGCTTTCCCGGGAGGCATGCCCGCAATGATGGCGCAGCCAATGGTCGAGGGCAGGAAGGCTGTCAAGTTCGCAGAGCCAATAGTGCAAGGTACACTTATCATGTCCTTATGATTTTCTTGTATACATCTTTGTAGTTTGACTTTTGTCCCAATCATATTTTTGGGGTTCTCACTTGTGATGGCAACCGACATGTGATGACATGGCAATCGGATTTGATGCACCATGTCACATACATTTTTTTGCTGCCATACTGCATTTAACATTTGGGCAACCACGTGGCAACCGGTTGATTCAACATGGCAACTCAGTTCTTGTCACATGGCAAATACAAGGCATCACACATGGCAATCGGATTTGCCGCACCATGTCACCTGCATTTTTGTTTCCATGCTGCATTTTTTCATACGGCAAGCACATGGCAAGTGGAGTTGACACAACATGGCAACTCAGAAGTTGCTATGACATGGCAACTACAGAGCCAACTAGATGGCAACTACAATGCAACTACATGGCAATCAGTAGTTGCTATGACATGGCCACCGTAGTTGGACCACACATGGCAACCGCCCACTTTTGTACCTACATCTCACACCATGCACCCTGCCTTCTCACAATCCATCTGCTTTTGATTTCTAGGTATCCTAATCCACTTTTTTAATCCTTGCAGCCACCCCGAGGAGATTTCACCGTCACTTGATGAAGCTTACCATAGGATCGAGGAGGCAGCATTGCGAGGAGGTCCTCACGAGGGCAAGGGCAATCAAGTTCCAACGTGTCTGCAGACACGGTATCTCGAGGATACCATTAGGAGTGCCACCCTGGTTCTCAGGAGGCAGCAGAGGGTAGTTCACCCACCTCCCGCGGAAGACTACGAGCCCGAATTCAGGGCCACTAAGGAACATACCCAGCCAGTATGATATTGTCAAGCGTTTTGGAAGTGCGAGGTCCAAGAAGAAGCACATGAAGGAGATGAAAGCGTAAATGACCACACCCCATAATCTCTCATTTTGCTTTGCTCCTTCTTTACCATTCATCTTCTTTTTTGTACTTTCTATACATGATCCGCTTACGCTTTTACTTCTTTCATTTTTCTACCTAGTAGGCATGATCCTTCCATGTTATATCGCTTTCATACAGCTCATGTTTGGACAGAACCAAAGTCATTCATGCGGATGACGACGCCGACCGGGTGATCTTGCTGAGTCCGTGAGGCCAAACGGTAAAATGTCGACGAATGTAGTTGCATGCGGATCGACTACATCAACAATCATATGGATGTGTGCCGACAAGATAATCATGCATTATAGTGTGACCTGCAAAATATGGGATGGTGACTTCCACCACAAAATCCTGAGGAAGAATTTTGCTCAACACGGTGAATTCAATCTCACACCAAGAAATATGTGAGTACTCCTCCCTTCTCTGCACTGTTTTTCACATGGTGTGGTTTTTGCCATCATCCGCACTTGTGTTTATGTGGCGATGTTTTCATGTGGCAACAGCTGCCGCGGCACACTCTCATCTTGATTTTTGCATCCCGTGCAAACTATGTGGCAACTTGATAGTAAAATACATGGCACATTTTGTTCATACATGGACGGCAACTTTCTTTCAACTACCCCCACCCATAACCAAACATTCTACGTGATTCTAATTTTTTTTGTCCCTCTGTTGTTCTTTATGTGAACTCGCTTCTCATTTCCTTCACTTTTAAATGCAGGTCATGTTCCCCATGTTCCGTGAGCTTGCACCACATGACCAACAAGACAAGTGTGGTCACCACTATGCCATCTGTCTTGACACAAGAACCAACGTTTTGAGGTGCTTGATTCAATCCGCTCGAAGCTGATGCGACCTTACTACGCATGCTGAATTCTTCATCAACAACCTCAAAGAGACATGGAACCGTCACTACTGAACATTCAAAGGTCCAGATCAGCATTTCCGATCGAGTATGTGGCGATCATGAAGCAAGGGAACACATAATTTCTTAACCCCTCCTTCATGTGCCATTTACATCAATCCAACCCCTCTTTTGTTGCTACATCTGAATTGAAGTCTATCTTTTGCTACGCCCGTCTTTTTTGCGTGTTCACCGACTATTTTTCTCGTGCAGACGGACCGTGGCTTTCACGCTACTGGAATACCTTGCAAAGTGGGAAGGCAGAATTGTCCCCGCTTATCACAACTGCAACGGTCGTTGAGCTCCGAAAAATCCACACATGGAACTGGTTGACGAATGAAGATTTCAACAAGCGGTCCGGAGCACGCGAGTTTGTGGAGGAAGCTGTCAAGAGAGTCATCAAGAGGTACAAGTGATCACGCGCGATACACACCGGACGATACCTTACATTCTTGCCGAGGAATGTAAGGTACTATCTCTTTGTTCTCGCAAAAACTATGTTCGTGTGTGCTATGTTATGACTGCAACCCGCGTGAGGCTACTATGTAGTGGTGGTGTGTGAGGACATTTGAATAGTTTCGTAATATATGTGTGGATGTGAACCTACTTAGGCGTGACAACAGATATGTTTTTATGTTTATCATTATTACTATGGTTTCATCGCTTGTATCACCCGCTTTGTTGTTTCAATGCGCCACGATGTTTTAAAACATGGCAAATGTAGTTCATCGACATGGTTAGCGAACGCCATTGTCGTTGTTCATTTGGACGCCTTGCTTCTTCTATTTCATCACTAACTTCACCGCTAGCATGGTAGGTTTGATCATGTAGCCACAACCTTTGCTGCGGTTTATGCATCGCTACGCCTTTTCCAACTTGTTTCCTATACATTGCACACAATACACTATGTGTCTCTAAACCGCGTCAGATTGTCATGGAAATATATGCCATGCAGAGTCATTACAAATACCATGTCATATTTTCAAGACAGCTAACATGGCGAATACAAGACAAACAACATGGCAGATCCAAAGATAATTAATATGGCGATATAAAGACAACTAATATGGCAGATCCAAGATAACTGAAATGGCACATGCAAGACAACTAGCATGGCATATTTAGTATAAAATAGCATGGCATATTTAGTATAAAATAGCATGGCATATTTAGTATAAAATAGCATGGCGGACTAACTACACATAACATGGCGATTAACTACACATAACATGGCAGATTAAGTACCCATAACATGGCAATCGATTTATCCACTCAATGAATTTTCCTTCCACTTCCGATGCCCCTCAAGAGTCATTCTCGCAATCTTAAAAAATTCTCATCATCTAGGGTACAAAACAAAATGTCCACAAGGACCATGTCACGTCGCCCCAATTTTTGCTCATGGATTGCCCGCCCTTTCTTCGTTTTCTTGTGTTTTGCTTGAATCTCTAATCCCGACTTGTACCTTATCTCTTGGATGACCCTTTGTGATGGAACGGGTGGGTTCTCGACCTGGTCTGCGTGCTTGCTGTTCCAGATCCTATCTCCGATTTTTCGATGATGGCCCGTGGATGAAGGCACACTTGATGTGCGGGGAACCGTGTAAGGCTTCCTCACTTTCCTCTTTTGATCTCATCAAGCTCTCTTTTAGTGCCTTCTGTGTTTTCCACGACTCGCTGTCTCATCACTCTTGCACGCTTCATCAATTAGCTCAACATAGTTCTTTGTCGACAACGTGCCTCACGGCTTCCATGGTTGACTCAGTCTCTCGTCATGCACAGCCGTAACTGCGTGTGTTGTCTGTGGCGCCAACGCCGTCGTCGTCGTCCCAAGTCCATCGCCGCCTTATGAAATGGCGGGGAATCCGTGTCACAGCGTTCATGTCCATTACTTTTAGTATGTGACAACACACAATGCCGCCCGCTCAACTTGCAGCATTGGTAGTAGTACTCGCCGCCTATCGAGGCTTTGACGAAGTAGTTCTTCCTTTGTCCGGTCTTCGTGTTCAATCGACATGCCCAAAATAGAACACACCTTGAACGTATGTTCGTCCACCTGGAAAGCCGTGAACATGCTGGCACGCTTTATTTCTTCCTGGAATCTGCAAGTTTTGTGTGTTTTCTGTTAAACTATCGTGCTTTTTTCTTGTACCACCTTATGTTGTCATGTAAATAGAAATACATTTTTGATTGAACATGGCAAACATAGTTCATTGAACATGGCAAATATAGTACGTTGAACATGGCAAATGCAGTACACTAGACATGGCAAATGCAGTACACTAGACATGGCAACTGGAGCACACCAGACATGGCAATTGTAGTACATTTTCAACTGGACATCGTCATTTTCCACACCAACATTCCCCAATGGAAGCACATTGCATAAAACATGGCAACTGCCCTTTTATTTAAACATGGCATCTACAGTTTGGCTAAACATGGCAGTTGCATTTCAACAAACATGGCAGATTCACTTTATTAAACATGGCAACTGCATTTCAGCATATGTGTCGCCAATATAACATTTTTCCAGTTGACATTGGCACTTGCATGCCAACATGCCCCAATGGAAGCACAAAGGCATTAAACATGGCAATCGCACTTCATTCAACAAGGAAAATGCACCCGAGCAAGCACGGCAAAACAGAATTTTCATTGAACATGGCAACTGCAGCTGAGTACGCATGGCAAACAATATTTCATTAAACATGGCAACTGCATATCATGGCAACTGCATTGCACTCTATAAGGCACCTACCGCCTATGTGCTTTTTTCTCGCAAATAAGATTGTAACGAATCGACTTACTTGTTAAAGATCTTGTTGGTGTATATCTTGCTCATTTGCCTCTCCATCGGTAAATCGTTAGCAATTTTGGCTGCTTTAGTGTTGTGGTCGCTTCTTGCTGTAGCTCAGATCCCAGAATTTTTTGTTGCAAAGCTGTGTACTGCTTGGAAAACTCAGTAGCAATGAGTTGCCGTGGCTGACGTCGCTTCAAAACAGCATTGAACCCCTCGCTGCGCTATGTAGTCTGCAGAAATGGGAAGAAGCACTTGCATGAAGTAGGCGGCACCGGTACATTCGCTTCTCCCACAGGTTAGCAAGCGTCTCGTTGTCTTGGACTTGATGTGTTTCAATCATGGCCCTCCAGCTCCTTTCAAACTCCTTCACCGTCAAGCTGTGGTCCACGCACAGCTCGAATGCCTTGTGCAGCTCTGGACGGTCAGCAAAGAACGGTCCTAGCGTCTCCTCAGCCTTCTTTATAATGTGCCACCTGCAGTGCCTGTGCACTGCCAACGGAAAGACCTCCTCTATGCCTGCACGCATGCTGAAATCTTGGTCTGTTATTATGTTCATCGGAGCAAGTACATCCATGCACTCCAAGAAGGTCTTGAACAGCCAAACGTACCCATCCGTGTCTTCGTTCCGGACGAGCCCGCAACCGAACTACAACGACTGATTATGGTTATTTATTCCTATGAACGGAGCGCATGGCATCTTGTACATATTGGTGAGGTACGTCGCCTCGAATGAAATGCAATCTCGGAAATGTTTGTAGGCTCTCCTTGCAGCACCATCCACCCAATACATGTTCCTGACACGGTCCTCATCGTCCAACCTTATCCTGTAGAAGAAATCTGGATCTTCCTTCGCTTTCTCATCGAAGTAGGCAATTGTGGCCTCTATGTCTGCCAACCTGCTCTCTCTACGGTACTTGGCATGTAGGTTTGTGACGTCAGCTGGTATGTACGGCATGCTACTCAGTTTCCCCTTTTTGTTGTGGATGAGAGATAGTATCTGTACCATTCTTGATGGACCGATGTTACAATCATGTAGCACCTTTACGAATTGCCTTTCGACGGGGGTGAACCCTCTGTGGGCGGTCAGAAATTTTACCAGGTCGAACTTCTTTATGAGTTGGTGGTTGTGCTCATCAAAATATTCAGTGACCACCCACTGTGTACCATCTACGTTTAGCTTACACCGGACAGGGCATTCAGTCTTGAGAATGATACCTCTCTTTCGTTCCGGAACAGCAGGCGCAACACCTTTCCCCTTCTTGTTCCTCCGTGCCTTGTGGCACCTCATCTCACCTCTGCTGTATTCGTTAGTTTTCTTAATTTTTCTATGGTATTCGGTGTTGACCGCAAATCCATGGAACTTTGCATATGTCCGTAGAATTCCTTTGCTTCTTGAACGATTCAAATCTCTGCCCAACATACGGTGGCTGAGGTACCATGATCTCTGATTGCCCACCATCTTCATCCCCTTGTGCGTCGTCGTCAGTTTCATCATTCACTTCACCATCGGCGGCAGTTCCATCTACTTGAGTGTTGGCAGTGCTTGTGTTCAAAGGGGTGCTTGTCGGCATTGCTGGAATGATTGCCATTCCGACTCGACTTCAAACTGTTTATGCATGATTGTATGTTGGCTGGTGGAACGCGCCTTCCGTGCGCCAGAGCTCCCCGCAGAGATGTCCCCATGCCGCTGTTCACTCGTAGTTGTAGGCCTGTAATAGAAAAAACAGGTACGAGTAAGATTTTGTTTGAATAACATGTGTATCGCAACGGATCACACCATCTTCGAGTGAGTTGGCATGACATCATTTCAAACAGAAGCCGTGAGGCTGCGCATGGACATGTATGGCAGCAGAATCGTCTAGTCATGGCAGCTCTGTTCAACAAACATGGCAACTCTGTTTTGCCTACAAATAACTACAAATAACAAATGTAGTGTTGTTTTTGTGGTTCAGTTTTTCTCCTTGCCATGTTGTGCTGCATTTGACCATCTTGTGTGGTCTATGACACCAAAATGACGTGCTCCACCTGCAGTTTGTGAAGCTTGCCACGAGACGTTTGCCGGGTTACCACCAGCGTAATAACCTGTAAGCATAGTATTGGTTGGTCAATTCATGGCAAATGCAGTTTGTGCAAGCACGTCATCTGCAGTTGCCCCTGATGTGGCAACTGCAGTTTTACTGGCATGGCAACTGTAGTTGCATCGGTATGGCAACCGGAGTTGTTCCTTCATGGCAACTACAGTTGCCATGGCATGGCAAATGTAGTTGCACTAGCATGGCAACTGCAGTTGTTCCTCCATGGCAACTGTAGGTCTCTATGGATGGCAACAACAGTTGTCCAGGGATGACAAGTGTAGTTTTTAATTCATGGCAATTGTAGATGTCCAGTCATGGCAATTGTAGATGTCAACTATGCTCCTTCTGCTAATTGAGCATCCGCAACTTCACTTTTTTTATGCACTCACATGTGCATGACGTCGATGGCAGGTACATGGGTGCTGCCTGATGCCACGTGCTACATGAACGCTCTGCATTTTCACCCGTGATAACTCGTGAGTCCTTCTGCCAGTTTTTTTGCATGTTCATTTTTCATGTCCACAGCAGTATGTGCTGTTTTTCGTTTTGCATTACCTTGATTAGCCATACTAGCTAGTTGAAGTTGGTTGCCCGCACATTTGTCAGTGTTAGCACCTTGTGACTGAACTTGCCACGGGGGCCCCCTAAGAGTGTTTTGGTCATAAGAACCTGCGAAAAAATGAGAGTGTACGACATAAGTAGAATGTCATCTTCATCGTTGTGAAGATGGCAACTGTTCTCTTCTTTTGTTATCACGCATCATACCTACGCCTGCATACTATTCTAGTAGTGGCAGCAACGGCCCTGCAGAGATGAGTTGACTGTACTCTGATGCATCCCAAGGGGGCGTTTCTAGCCTTTGAGAACCCCAAGCATCAGCGCCATCTTCGTGATTCATTCTTTCCGTGTCTCGCTTCTTTCCGATGTGCTCTCAATCACTGCATGAACAAGAAGGCATCAACAATCCACAAGAATTGTATTCTTCTGCTGCTTGCACATAGAAGATAGGGATGGCAAGCAACATGTCAAAATAGGTGGCAGCTACTGACAACGAAAGGTGGCAACTGTCATTATACACAAGTGGCAATTAATTTTCCCAACCCTTCATTCCAAAAATTGTCCTTCCTGTCCTTTTTAGGGTTCCTACTCATCCATTTCATATGCAACTACCGCGCCAATTAAACTAGGAACTTAAGTTAATCTCAACACGTAGATCACAAAACTCTGGATCTCGAACTCTTGGTGTTGCCACCCCTATAGCATGGATCCAAGACAAGATCGGGAGATTTTCAGCCTGAAGGATGAGAAGGATGAGATAGGGAGATTTTCACCTGATTTTAGCTGATCGTCTCTGAAGGGCTGGGTTGGAGTGGGGGGCTGGGGGTGGGGAGGGTTGGGGTGTGGTTTGTGGTGTGTTTTCCCTACGGATCTGCTCTGGTTGCCATGGCAACCAGAGAAGGCCGGCGACGGAGGTAGGGATTCGAGAGGTGGGGGACGATGGCGGCAGTCGAGAGAGGCGATCGAGCGGAGGACGGGAACGGCTGGGTCGTGCGGGCAGCGGGTCGTGTGGCTTGGACGGGCATCTTGGCGGGTTGCCACGCACCGGACGTGCGGGCCGTGGTTTTGTGCGCGCGGACGTGGTCGTGCGGGCCGGTTCCCGTCCATTCCACACGAGGCGTGCGGGCGGGTTCCCGTCCATGCCACACGTGTGGCAGTTATTCGGACCCATAGAATAACCGCAAATAAAATTCAACGAGGTATTTTTGGGTTTTTGATAATATAGATCTGAAAATAAAATATGCAAATAAAGGAAAAGTCAAATAGCAATGTAGATCTGAAAGTATATGATGGGAAAATAGACCCGGGGGCCATAGATTTCACTAGTGGCTTCTCTCAATAAAATAGCACACGGTGGGTAAACAAATTACTGTTGGGCAATTGATAGAAGATCAAATAATCATGACGATATCCAAGGCAATGATCAAATAACTAGTTTATTAAGTTCATGGAGAAACGAAGTAATGCAATAAGAACGGTGACATGATGTAGACAAGATCTATTCATGTAAGAATAGCCCCCATCTTGTTATCCTTAATAGCAATGATACATGCGTGTCTTGCTACCCCTTCTGTCACCGGAAAAGAACACCGCAAGATCGAACCCATCACAAAGCACCTCTTCCCATGGAAATAAAAAACGATCTAGTTGGCCTAACTAAACCAAAGATTCGAAGAATAAATACGAGGCTATAAGTAATCATGCATATAAGAGATCAAAGGAATCAAATAATATTCATAGATAAAAACTGATCATAAACTCGATCTTCATCGGATCCCAACAAACACACCATAAAAAGTCATTACATCAAATAGATCTCCAAGAAACCATTGTATTGAGAATTGAAAAAGAGAGAGGAAGCCATCTAGCTACTGCCTACGGACCCGTAGGTCTATGGTGCACTACTCACGCATCATCAGGGAGGCACCAATGAGGATGATGAACCCCTCTGTGATGGTGTAGATTGGATCTCGTGGTTCTGGAACTTGCGGCGGCTGGAATTGTGTTTCGACTACTCCCCTAGGGTTTCCGGAATTTCTGAGGATTTACAGAGCGAAGAGGCGGTGCAGAAGACCTCCATGGGCCCCACAACCCATCAGGGCGCGCTTGGGCTCCTGGGCGCGCCCTGGTGGGTTGTGCTCCCCACGGGCCTCCCCCTAGGTGCTTTCTTGGTCCCAAGGTGTCTTCTGGTCCAAAAAAATCTCTAAAAAGTTTCGCTGTGTTTGGACTCCGTTTGATACTGATATTCTGCGAAGTAAAAACATGCAAAAAAACTGTCACTTGGCACTATGTCAATAGGTTAGTCCCCAAAAATGATATAAAGTTGCTATAAAATGATTGTAAAACATCCAAGAATGATAATATAACAGCATGGAACAATCAAAAATTATAGATATGTTGGAGACATATCAGCATCCCCAAGCTTTATTCTTGCTCGTCTTCGAGTAGGTAAATGATAAAAACAGAATTCTTGATGTGGAATGTTGCCTAACATGTTCATCACATATTCTTTTCTTTTGTGGCATGGACATTTGGACTTTTAGATGGTTCAAAGCAATAGTCTAGTTTTGACATGAAGATTTCAATAGTCAAGCATATCAACAAGCAACCATGTCTTTCAAAATATCAACACTAAAGAAAGTTATCCCTAGCCCATCATGCTCAGTCATTGATCCATTCATGAAACACACTCGGATATTAGCTACATCCAATGCTCAAGTACGATCATAGTGCCCCTAAGTTGGTGCTTTATAAGAGAAGATGGAGACTCAAATAAAAATAAAAATTGCATAAAGTAAATAGATAGGCCCTTCGCAGAGGGAAGTAGGGATTTGTAGAGGTGCGAGAGCTCAAAGCTTAAATTGAGAGATAAAAATATTTTGAGAGGCATGCTTTTCCCGTCAACGAAAACAACCGAGTAATTCTCAACACTTTCCATGCTAGATATATCATAGGCGGTCCCCAAACATAAAATAAAGTTTATTCCTTTTTCCACCATTCTTTCACACTCCATGGCTAGCCGTATCCACGGGTACCATCCATACCAACACTTTTCAAGGAATTTATTATTTGAGAACATAAAGTAAATTCATTTTTTTCATTTCGGGACTGGGCATCCCTATTAGCGTTGTACTCTCGTGCAATGACAAGTGAATAAACAGTCATCATGAGAATAACACATCTAGCATGGAAAATATTGGCCACCCCCTGCCGCTTCATGAGCGGTACGAGCACACAGAAAGGAAATTTTTTTTGAAAATTAGAGTTGGCACATACAAATTTGCTTAGAACGGCACAGAAATACCACATATAGGTAGGTATGGTGGACTCATATGGCAAAACTGGTTTTAAAGATTTTGGATGCACAAGTAGTATTTCTACTTAGTACAAGTGGAGGTCAGCAAAAAGATTAAGAAGCAACCAACCAAGAAATGAAAATTCACATAAGCGAGCTTTAAGCATAACTAACACCGAATAATGCACCGCAAGTAGGATGTAATTTCATTGCATAACTATTGACTTTCGTGATTGCATAGGGAATCACAAACCTTAACACCAATATTCTTACTAAAACATAATTACTCACCAACATGACTCACATATTACTATCATCATATCTCAAAACTATTACAAAGAATCAAGTTTATTTTGTCCAATGATCTTCATGGAAGTTTTTATTATAACCCTCTTGAATATCTATCACTTTGGGACTAGTTTCATATATCGCCATTGCTTTTGACAAGCTCAAATAAATTTAAGTGAAGAACATGAGCATAAGGATTTTCATCTCTCAAAATAATATAAGTGAAGCATGAGAGAATTTCTTCAAAAAAATTACTAACTCTCAAATAAATCTAAGTGAAGCATGAGAGTATTTCTTCATAAATATTAAAGCACACCGTGCTCAAGAAGATATAAGTGAATCGCTAGAGCAATTCCATAGCTCAAAAATTTTAAGTGAAGCACATAGAGCAATTCTAACAAATCATAGCATAATTTTGGCTTTCTCAAATAGGCGTGTCCGGCAAGGATATTTGGGACAAACTAAAAACCAAAACAAGCAAAGACTCATATAATATAAGACGCTCCAAGCAAAACTCATGATATGTGACGAATAAAAATATAGCTCCAAGTAAAATATAGATGGTCATTAGAAGAAAGAGGGGATGCCTTCCGGGGCATCCCCAAGCTTAGTTTCTTGGTGCTTTCTGAATATTAACTTGGGGTGCCATGGGGCATCCCCAAGCTTAGTCTCTTGATACTCCTTATTCCTTCATCAATCGTGATCTCACCCAAAACTTAAAAACCTCAATCACACAAAATTTAACAAAACCTTCGTGAGATCCGTTAGTATAATAAAGCAAATCACCACTCTAAGTACTATTGAAAACCCATTCATATTTTATTGCTGCATTATACCTACTGTATTTCAACTTTACCATGGCTTATAGCCCCCGATACAAACCATAGATTCATCAAAATAACCACACAATGCAATGAAAACAGAATCTATCAAAAACAGAATAGTTTGTAACAATCTGAAAATTTACCATACTTCTGCAACTCCAAAACTTCTGAAAATTAGGAGAACGTGGTCAATTTGTATATCAATCTTGTGTAAAAAATTTAGAGCAAAAGCACGTTTCTGTGATTTTGTAAAATTCTGGTACATGGTGCAATAGTTTCTGTTTTTCAACAAGATCAAACCAACTATCACCCAACATGATCCCAAAGGCTTTACTTGGCACAAACACTAATTATAACATAAAACACATTTAATCAGAGGCATAATTGTGCAAACACTCAAGAACAGAAAGAAAAAGTCAAAAATAAATTTCATTCATTGGGTTCCCTGCCAACAAGCGCTATCGTTTTTTGCCCCTAGCTAGGCATTGATAATTTTAATGATGCTCACATGAAAGATAAGAATTGAAGCACACAGAGAGCATCATAATACTTGTGACAAGCAAATTTAAGTCTAACATACTACCTATGCATAGACATTTTGTAGGCAAACAAATTATCAAGACAAGAAATATCTAGCATATGCAAGAAAGAAGAAAGAAACAATAGTAATCTCAACATAACGAGAAATAATTTAGTAACATGAAAATTTCTACCACCATATTTTCCTCTCTCATAACAATTACATGTATGATCATAATAAAATTCAACAATATAGCTATCATATAACATTTTTTCTTCATGATCCACATGCATAAAAAATTTATAATCTTCTAAGATAGTGAGATTAACATCAACTAAAGTCATGACCTCTCCGAACCCACTTTTGTCAAAAAAATCATAAGATTGAACACTCTCCAAATATGTGAGATTATCTTTACCTAAAGTTGACACTCTTCAAAACCCACTTTCAACATTATTGCAAGCATTATTATCAATATCATATTCATCATGAAGCTCAAATAAATTTTCAAGTTGATAAGAAAATCACCCCAATCATGATCATTACAATAAGTAGTGGACATAGAAAAATTAGCATCCCCAAGCTTGGAGTTTTGCATATTATTAGCAAATTGACATTAATGGAATTTATAATAACGTCATTGCAATCATGCCTTTTATTCAAGGAGCTATCATGAATCACTTTATAAATTTCTTCTTATAACACTTCGTCACAATTTTCAAACTCACGAATTTCAAGCAAAACTTCATAGAGATCGGTCCTTCTTTCTACAACGGCTCCATGCCCTCCTTTATACTGCCTCCGGTCCTCTTCCCTCAAAACACATGGCGGGAAGGGTTGCCACAACGGCCAGTTTGAAGGGGGACAAGGGCGCAGCCTATCCTACCAAAAGGTGGTCTTCGTCTGCAAAGCCACCGCCCATGACGCACCGGTGGGCTCGCTAATGACCTCCGCCTTGCGCACCCATCGTCTTGGTCACCTTGCACCAATCGGGCAACCTTTGCGGGTTGCCTTGGGAACTAGCATGCTGGCCTATCTCCCTTAGCACAAAAGAGGAAAGCCTCCCCATCCGCGCCTGCTGGCACGGCCTCTGGCATCGCTCGTCGTCGCGCGCGTCACCCACGTGGAGACTCAGGGTCGCGCGATCGATCTGAGCAGTTCATGATTTGCTCGCCCCCGAGAGGGGGCCTCGGGAGACCACCTCGCGAGCGGGCCTTGTGAGGCTCCTGGTCGCGCCATCCAGTCGGCTCGAGACGGCTGTCGACAGGGGCCACGCGAGGGGTCTTGCTCGTGAAGCTTGCTAGTGGGCTATCCGCTGGGCCCTCACTACGCGTTGCGTCCTGGGCCGAAGGCAGACAGGCCCGGGTACCCCCAGTCCCACAGGCCCGACAGGCACCCCTCATATCCAGCCCAAATATGGGGCAAATTTGGGCGCGCCCGGGCGCCTTCGCCACATCGGACTTGACAGCCCCACCCCACCACAGTTTTGCACCAAATGCACCAAACCTTTCCTCCTCCCGCCGCCCTCCTACCTTTCCCGCGCCCGAGCCATCGCCGTCCGCCATCCTTGCTCCCCATCATCACCACCGGTCCCGATCAGCCACCCAAGATGTCGTCTAGCCAGTCCATGATCGCCGCGACGGAGACTGCTTCCATCTTGTCCGCCGGCGTCCCTTCCTGGGCTCCATCATGCAAGGCGGAGAACGTCGCCCGGAAGATGCGGTGACGCTGGCAGCGAGAGAGGGAAGCGGCGGCGCAGGGAGGTGCGAACATGGAAGAACACTGATTAGATGGCTGATACAATCCATCAAACATAATAAGCGTCGCTAGAAGGGCGCTTGCTGTGTGTGTCCACGTTAGCATTGGTGTTACTATTTGTCTTGCGCTGTCCACTTCGTGTATGAGACAAAAATAATCGGCGGTTTGCTTCCTGCGTTCCCCAACCAGGCCACCACGTCGTTCGCTTCGGCCAAAAGAAAGAGATATTTCCCAGCCCCCATTTCCCCATCCGCCCCCGCCGCCGCCACCACCATTTCTTCTTCACCGACAACCACACAAAGACAGGAAGGTTTGATTCACCCCCTCGCTGTTGTCGAAAGGGGACTCGCGAGCCTACACACTAAAACGCTCCTGCGACCAACACCATCGCCGTCTCCATGACTCTCTCTCTCTCTCTCTCTCTCTCTCTCTCTCTCTCTCTCTAATCCAAGATTGGAGAAAGAAGATCTAAGAGGAACCTATAGAGAATGTAGTCAGAAATCCACAATAGAGTCCGACCACAACGACCGAATTAATTATCCTCATCGAGAAACTTAGACTACTAAATAGAAAAGATTTGAAAATCATGGCATGGGTCTCCTTTTTTTCTTTCTTTAGAGTTTTCTATATGCATAATTTCTCGATGTTTCGATGATAATTTCTTGATTTTCCATATATAGAAAGAGATAGACTATAAATGACATCTCTTATGTCAATAAGACCAAAGGGATGGATATTAAACGATAGGAAGTGCTAGGAAGTGAAATAGAATGAAGTAGAGCCACTTTGGGCTTCCCTATGAAATGAGGCATGGAACGGAGCCACTACGAAGAAATTATGGGAGTTACGAAAGAAGCTTCAGACTCATATTTTTCATGGGTTGAGAGCGGGAGTTGAACTCTAGGAGGTCGAACCCCCCTTGTTCCTCAAGAGCTCGATGCTAGAGCGGTCGACTGTTAACTGACTGCTCGTAGGTTCAAATCCTACTTGGGGAGATTTTATTCATTCTTTAATGTAAGAATTTTAATGCAAGAATAAATAATTGAATTAAAGGGCTTGCTTTGACCCTTAGGAGTAGGTAACCCGTTCGCTATCCTTGTTTCTATTTATATTGCATTCTATCTTATCGTACACATTTTGTTCTACGATTCCACTTCAACAAAAGGAAAGAGCATACCTAAGTTCAATAGCTTTACGTCTGCTATCCCGATCATGATTTTCCTACCCTCAGGGGAAAAGTAAAGGCCTTAAGGCTGTGGGCGAGGTGGGATTCGAACCCCCGACACCGTGGTTCGTAGCCACGTGCTCTATTCCTCTGAGCTACAGGCCCAGCTGTCTCCATTGGATCTCTTCCCGGGGGTACCCCTTCATTTCAGGTTAAGAAGATGGGAAAGCGTCTTTCTCTCTATAAGAATAGTGCGTTCTGAGGTGTGAAGTGGGAGAGAGGGGATGTGATGATTGAGGTTTTGAATAAGACGACCTTTGCATTTTAGATTTGGATCTTTTTCTTATTTCAAAATAGTGAAAATGTCAAATAAGAGGTGTTAAGCTTTTTATCATTCTGGCATCGAGCTATTTTGCCGCAGGACCTCCCCTACAATATTTCACCACGGTAGAGTTTAACCACCAAATTCGGGATGGATTGGTGTGGTTCCTCTACGCCTAGGACACCAGAATATCAAACCATGAATGAGGAAAGGCATGAGATAAATATTGGCTAGTAATTGTAAAGCCCCAATTCTTGACTGAAAGGGACACCAAAGGCCTCGCCTCCCTCTCTATCTATCCAAGAGATGGAAGGCGAGCTTTTTTTGTTTTTTCATCTTTTCATCAAAGAGTTGAACAATGAAGATAGATGGCAAGTGCCCGATCGATTTGATCAGGCCATGTAGGAACAAGGTTCAAATCGTTAGATTCGTTAGGATGCCTCACCTGCATACATCACTGCACTTCCACTTGACACCTATTTAAATGGCTCGTCTCGCCGCTACCTTATCCTATTTCCATACTTCTATCGCTCCATCCCCTATGGGTGGAGAACCCGTCGTTGTCTCGGCTGTGATACCGGAGGCTCTAGGGAAGTCGGAGGATAGAGCACTCATCTTGCGGTGGGCTTACTACTTATATGCTTTCAGCAGTTATCCTCTCCGCACTTGGCTACCCAGCGTTTACCGTAGGCACGATAACTGGTACACCAGAGGTGCGTCCTTCCCGGTCCTCTCGTACTAGGGAAAGGTCCTCTCAATGCTCTAACACCCACACCGGATATGGACCGAACTGTCTCACGACGTTTTGATCCCAGCTCACGTACCGCATTAATGGGCGAACAGCCCAACCCTTGGAACCACCTACAGCTCCAGGTGGCGAAGAGCCGACATTGAGGTGCCAAACCTTCCCGTCGATGTGGACTCTTGGGAAGATCAGCCTGTTATCCCTAGAGTAACTTTTATCCGTTGAGCGACGGCCCTTCCACTCGGCACCATCGGATCACTAAGGCCGACTTTCGTCTCGCCGACGGTGAGTCTTGCAGTCAGCTCCTTCGCCTTTGCACTCGAGGACCAATGTCCGTCTGCCCAAGGAAACCTTCGCGCGCCTCCGTTACCTTTTGGGAGGCCTCGCCCATAGAAACTGTCTACTGAGACTCCCTTAGCCCGCTGGTCTGCACAAGGTTAGAATCTGAGCTCTTCAGTGGTATCTCACCGATGGCTCGGGCCCCCGAAGGGGCCTTCTTCGCCTTCCACCTAAGCTGCGCAGAAAGGCGCAAAGCCAATCGAGGAACAAGAAAGCTTCATAGGGTCTTTCCGTCCAGGTGCAAGTAGTTCGCATCTTCACAGACATGTCTATTTCACCGAGCCTCTCCCGAGACAGTTCCCGGATCGTTCGCCTTTCGTGCGGGTGGAACTTACCCGACAAGGAATTTCGCTACCTTAGGACCGTTATAGTTATGGCTGCCGTTCACGGGGCTTGATCGCGGCTTCCCCATCATCAGTTCACCAACTTCCTTGACCTTCCTAAGACTGGCAAAGGCGGCGTCGGCCCCATACATGGTCTTACGACTTTGCGGAGACCTGTGTTTTTGGTAACAATCGCCCAGTGCTGGTCACTGCGGCCCCCTTTGTGAGGGGGCACCCTTCTCCGGGTTACGGGCTATTTTGCCGAGTTCCTTAGAGAGAGTTGTCTCGCGCCCTAGGTATTCTCTACCTACCCACCGTGTCGGTTTACCCTTTTGTTGAAGGTCGTTAGAGCTTTTCCGGAGTATGGCATCGCTTACATACTTCAACGCCAGAAGCGCTGGTATGAGCCTCGTGGAGAAGCAATCGCTAGTCCACGGGGCTCATACTTCAGCGCTGCAACGCTTGGTACTCGGACCTCGCCTCAAGGCATTTTCTCTACCCCTTCTTACCCTAAAAAAGCAGGGTCACCTTGTGTCCTTAAACCTATAACCATCTTTCGGCTAACCTAGCCTCCTCCGTCCCACCGTACCAACAAGGGGTAGTACAGGAATATTGACCTTGACCCCTGTTATTTTTGGGTCATATCTAGTATTCAGAGTTTGCCTCGATTTGGTACCTCTCGCGTTAGCCCGCACCGAAACAGTGCTTTACCCCTAGATGTCCAGTCAACTGTTGCGCCTCAACGCATTTCGGGGAGAACCAGCTAGCTCTGGGTTCGAGTGGCATTTCACCCCTAACCACAACTCATTCGTTGATTCTTCAACATCGGTCAGTTCGGACCTCTGCTTAGCCTCCTCCTCCCTCCTCCTCTCCTCCTCCATCCCTCCCCCCCCTCCTTCCGTCCCTCCCCCCCTCCCTCCCTCCCTCCTCCTCCCTCCCTCCCCCTCCCTCCCTCCTCCCTCCCTCCTCCCTCCTCCTCCCTCCCTCCTCCTCCTCCCTCCTCCCTCCCTCCTCCCTCCTCCCTCCCTCCCTCTCTCTCTCTCTCTCTCTCTCTCTCTCTCTCTCTCTCTCTCTCTCTCTCTCTCTCTCTCTCAAAGACTTTTGGGAAAATGTCGACGTTTTCACCCCTAACCACAACTCATCCGCTGATTCTTCAAAATCAGTCGGTTCGGACATCTCTGCTTAGTTTCATCAAGCCTCTCTCTCTCTCTCTCTCTCTCTCTCTATATATATATATATATATATATATATATATATATATATATATATATATATATAAAGACTTTTGGGAAAACGTCGACGCTTATTGGCTTATTTGGCAAAATACAAATAGAGTACGTTATAAGAAATTAATCGGTCGATTGAATATTCGGGAGCGATAATTTAATCATTAATTTTTTCTTGTTTTATTATTTTTTAGTAGTCTCTCTCTCTCTCTCGAAGACTTTTGGGAAAACGTCGACATTTGAAATAAATCGGTCAGTTGAATATTCGGAGCAGTAATTTAATCGTTCAAATTTTTCTTGTTTTATTATTTTTTATTCGGAGCAGTAATTTAATTATTTTTTAGTAGTCTCTCTCTATCTACGAAGACTTTTGGGAAAACGTCGATGATTGAAATTAATCGGTCGATTAAATATTCGGAGTAGTAATTTAATCGTTCAATTTTTTTCTTGTTTTATTATTTTTATCCGGGAGCAGTAATTTAGTTGTGCAATTTTTTTCTTGTTTTATTACTTTTAGTAGTCTCTCTCTCTCTACGAAGACTTTTGGGAAAACGTCACGACGTTTGCTAGCTTATATTTGGCAAAGAAAAATAAAATACGTTATAAGAAATTAATCAATCAGTTGAATATTCGGAGCAGTAATTTAATCGCTCAATTTTTTCTTATTTTATTTTTTTATTCGGGAGCAGTAATTTAATCGCTCAAAATTTTCT
Organism: Aegilops longissima; assembly: GCA_021605205.1. Classification (NCBI taxonomy): domain Eukaryota; kingdom Viridiplantae; phylum Streptophyta; class Magnoliopsida; order Poales; family Poaceae; genus Aegilops; species Aegilops longissima. The sequence continues at coordinate 112,157,198 of CM038680.1, forward strand.
ATTATTTTTTAGTACTCTCCTCCTCCTCTCTCTCGGAGGGTCAACCCTCTAGAAATGACACAACCGGAAAGAAGACTCTCTCTCTCTCTCTCTCTCTCTCTCTCTCTCTCTCTCTCTCTCTCTCTCTCTCTCTCTCTCTCTCTCTCTCTCTCTCTCTCTCTCTCTCTCTCTCTCTCTCTCTCTCTCTCTCTCTCTCTCTCTCTCTCTCTCTCTCTCTCTCTCTCTCTCTCTCTCTCTCTCTCTCTCAAGACTTTTGGGAAAATGTCGACGTTTTCACCCCTAACCACAACTCATCCGCTGATTCTTCAAAATCACTCAGTTCGGACATCTGCTTAGTTTCATCCAAGCCTCTCTCTCTCTCTCTCTCTCTATATATATATATATATATATATATATATATATATATATATATATATATAAAGACTTTTGGGAAAACGTCGACGTTTGCTGGCTTATTTGGCAAAAACAAATAGAGTACGTTATAAGAAATTAATCGGTCAGTTGAATATTCGGGAGCAGTAATTTAATCATTAATTTTTTTCTTGTTTTATTATTTTTTTAGTAGTCTCTCTCTCTCTCTACGAAGACTTTTGGGAAAACGTCGACATTTGAAATAAATCGGTCAGTTGAATATTCTGGAGCAGTAATTTAATCGTTCAAATTTTTTCTTGTTTTATTATTTTTTTATTCTGGAGCAGTAATTTAATTATTTTTTTAGTAGTCTCTCTCTATCTACGAAGACTTTTGGGAAAACGTCGATGATTGAAATTAATCGGTCAGTTAAATATTCGGGAGCAGTAATTTAATCGTTCAATTTTTTTTCTTGTTTTATTATTTTTTATCCGGGAGCAGTAATTTAGTTGTGCAATTTTTTTTCTTGTTTTATTACTTTTTAGTAGTCTCTCTCTCTCTCTACACGAAGACTTTTGGGAAAACGTCGTCGACGTTTGCTGGCTTATATTTGGCAAAGAAAAATAAAGTACGTTATAAGAAATTAATCAATCAGTTGAATATTCGGGAGCAGTAATTTAATCGTTCAATTTTTTTCTTATTTTATTTTTTTATTCGGGAGCAGTAATTTAATCGTTCAAAATTTTCTATTATTTTTTTAGTACTCTCCCTCCCTCCCTCTCTCTCAGTAGGTCAACCCCTCTAGAAATGACACAACTGGAAAGAAGACCTCCTCGCCCTCCTCTTTCTCACACACACACACTCTCTCTCTCTCTCGGCAGGTCAACCTCTCTAGAAATGACACATAACTGCAAAGAAGACCCCCACATCCCAAACAAGGAGAGGTCGACCCACAACCCGAATAAAAAGCTCAACAAGAAGTAAACCCAACACACACTTGTGAGTGACGGACAAATGAGGGACACCTGTGACGCTGAGATTCGTGCAAGATCAGATAGCCACAAAATTCAACCTAAAGCCAAATAAAAAACAGATGACTGATTTTTTAAGAATAAATTCGTATAAGAATAGAACATCGGTGCTAGCAAGATTTAAGAAACCAGCGCGACTAATTTAGAAGATGGTTCTAATGACAATTACACTTGCTAGATTTTTCATAGCATTTTAGAGCTTGAATCACATGCTACGACATTATGTGAAGATTCGCTATTCGATTAGGACAGTAATTTTTATCCATACTTCTAAGGAAAATAATACAAAGGAGGTAATTGCAGCTCCCTCCACATTTTCGCATCCGGGCTTGGGACCGGCAAAGGCAGTGTTAAACCACAACAATACAAACCACAAGTTATAAAACACCGATCATTCAGCAAAGCATACAGGCCACACCATCAAGCAAATGCAATACACACAGTCACACAACCACACACAGTCACACAAGCACACACAATCAAGCGCTTGCACACAAGAAACAGAGAAAGAAACAGGCTGATAGGGGCACATCACACACAGAGTCACACACACAATGTAGCATTGCACACAAGAAACAGACATAGATAGGGGCACATCACACACACACAATGTAACACTTGCACACAAGAAACAGACATAGATAGGGGCACATCACACAGACAGTCACAAACACAATGGAGCGCGTGCACACAAGAAATGGAAAGAAACAGACATAGATATAGGAGCAAAAACAGAAAGCTAAAACATGTAAGACCGAAGTAAACTCAGAAAGTTAAGGCTCTTCCTCCTTTAGAAAATAAATTCTGGGAAACAATGTCCGCTTTGTGTTTTTCAAGGACTTACTTTCTTTAGGATGAGCTGCAGCAACTTTTAATTTCAGATGGTAAATTCGGAATTAAACCCTTGCCATCACCATCACCCTCATCATCCTCGTCATCTGAATCATAACTAGCAAGACCAAGAAGAACACCTTTAGGAGAACTTAGCCCAGTACCATCAGAACGACCAGTAGAGCTAACATTGTTTGGCTTAGCAAGGACTACAACTTTAGCTGTGGTCTTCACTTTTGATTCTCCCAGACCAAGCTCCGTTGAGCTAGAGACACCAGTGGTCTCATTTGCTACAACACAGAGGCGATAATCAGCAATGCAATTTACATATTTACATTAAGTTTTAGTATAATTCACTCACGTTCAGCTGATGAATCATCTTCATTCATAACTTTGGTTGCGATCTCATTAAAAAGATCATCCATAACCTGGAATGACAAAAGTACAAAAGTAAGAAATGGCAGTCTTGCTGAACTTAGAACAGAAGTACATTTTCTGCTAAACCTAGCTAAATAAGTCCATGCAATGACAAACCTTCAGAAGAACTTCTGTCAACACACGTTTAATTTCCTTGTTGATTGCTTCCATCCATGCCGCTTCGACTTCATCCTGCAAATGATTCAAGTCCAGTACATCGATTTGAAATGAGGGCCATGTTAATATCCAAGTCGAATATGCACAGGAACAAAAAGGATTAACTTTTCAGTAACTAGCGTCCTATGTTTCCATCAGATCCGAAAGAAGTGAACATGTGTACAGATGAAAAAAGACACTACTCGGGAAAAATGATTACAAGAACTAGGAGATTTGCCAGTATAATAATACAGTATGACAAGCACTCAAGTCTCAAGTAAATGATATCCAGGTTGCTTCACTGACAAATCTGGAAAAAATTGACACATAGCCATGCCATTTCTCTCACCATTATTAAAAAAATAGACGGAAGTAGGTAAATTATTTAGTTTCTCAAAGCCACCAGGCACTAACCTCCACTAAGTCTAACAGCCCAACCTTTCTATCATGATTAAATTAGTTCACTTTGATTTACAAAAGTTGTCCAAAAATTATTATGCATTTAAAGTCCGCCACAATACTAGTACTTAGCTTTAAACCCATTAACTTGGACATGGTACTATTCGTACTGAAATAAATCATTAGGAGCAGATTTTTTGCATGCATGTCAATCACAATAGGGCAGATTAATAGTGTAATATGCACTACACTAATAATTAGACCATAAGAAGAAGCCCATCGCTAGTGTTCCATATGTCCTGCAAATTATTTATACCTTGGCACCACTTGTAAACAAGTAATGTGGAGGTGGTTCTGAATCAGCAGGCCTTATACAATTTGGGAAGAGGTAACGTTTGTCCCCTTCACACCACAAGTATTGGACAATTTTGTCTGCAGCATCACATCAGTAATTTCTCAAGAGGCTCAATTTCATACACCGGGATCAGGTAGCTATACAGATCCATAAATTCAATACCAACTTCTCCTTTAAAAGCACACCGAGTAAGAAGATGTCGTTTTATGCTTGAGAATTTCCTTGACTCCAGCCAATGGACCGTGGTTCATAAATAGGACGCTTCCCATGTCGAATCTCATGCCGACGCCGGCGCGCTTCAGTAGGATCCAAAACTAACCACAGAAAACCATACAATAATATGAACACAGCGCAAAAGCACACACAACAGAAAAAATAAATCAAGCAATAATTGCGAAGGTTATACAGGGTGCAGATCATTAAAGAGTTGCAAATGGCATACGATGATTTCAAAAGAAACATCATTGAGTAACTGTGAGTGGTTTTTTTTAAGTCATTGTGCTCCAATTAATCGCCATATCTTATGGTCAAAGTGCAACGTAAACTGAAAATAGTAAACGACTAGTGACTACATTATGAATTTATATGATGTAAGTCAGACTTAACCAGATCATGCCATATATATAGTAAAGAAAGTCAGCAGGCCCATCATGACTGATATATTAATACCACTAGAGATGCCAATCAAAGGAAATATCTAACTGTACTTCTCAAGTCAAGTGAGACTGACGAAATGAAACTGGCCCAGGTCCAAAACTGATGGTGGACATAAAGTAATGTCCGGGCAACCGTGCCTAACATCACATATTGTACAGATGCAGACAAAATCAAATCAGACTAATATTGGCAAAGTCAGGCAAAAGGAAGATCTTATTCACTTGAATGGCCAATAAATAATTCGCCAAATGTTAAAATATTCATCATTTAGGCTCCAAACAATAAAATAAAACTCTTAGGTTGACCTAAAAATACAAGCTCACTATGCAGCTTAAATCTGAAACATTTCAATTCATGTTTCACCGAAAGACAGAATTAAGAAAAGCATTTATGCATCTACCCAACAGCAAATAGAAGTTCAAGAAGCACGTACCAATTGATCTGCAGCGGGTCTGGTGACGGAAACCTTTTGAGCCTCCTTCTAATAGAATATGACACTGATTGACAATAGAAGTAAGAAGAAAACTGTAGCTAACTAAGTCCATTACCCATCTCATCGGTTTTGGAACTCTTATGCTGTCATAGTTAAGTCATGTTAACAGACCAACAAAATGTGCTGCAAGGAAATTTGTTGTACCAGGAAGCAAATAATAATTGTATATCACCTTGCTTTTTTTGTGCTTATGCACGTCTGCCGAGTCCTCTGTCCCCTCATGCTTCCTCTTCTGAACAATTTGCGGACATATAAAGTATGGCTAAGTGCTGAGTAAGACTTGGAGATACTTTAGTTTTAAACATAAAGAAAATACAGCAACCTTCTCATGATGCTTGTCCTTTTTCTTATCCTTGTCCTTGTCTTTGTCTTTAGACCGATCCTTATGTCGGATGTTTGTGCTTCTTATGCTCCCTGTCTTTATCTTTGTCTTTGTGCTTTTTATGTTTTTTCTCTTTGTCCTTGGACTCACTTTTCGGTTTGCCCGAAATAGTAGGTATGCCTTTTTCCGCCTGTCGATTGGTTTAATTGTTAAGTGTGTGATAGGAAAATGCAACAACAGCATAAAGCAAGTGGGATGGCAAAAATGATCTTACAGAGGGTAAATCTACTGGAGCAGTTTCTCGAAGCTGAAATGCTTGCCCCAGTGTTTCCATATCAAAGGGCTGAATATAAGCAGGCTTATCCCTTAAGTATTCTGGACTAGTTGATCTAGCTTCATTCCTTCTCCTTTCCGAATTTCAGTGTCACCCACAACATTGTAAAGGTAATGTGTATCTGAGATTGCAAGTGGCAAAGGCCTCTTGCAAAAGAAATCATGGTGCAGCTGCAATTTGTACTGACTTATTAAATCAACAGCACCAGTGAGCTCCCTAGGTCCTGAAATAGAAAGAGTCATATTATGGATTACCAGCATTGCATATAACCAAGGCAATTTGGAGAAGGGTGCACATCAAGAACCCATGCCAGGAAAATGCACTCATGCATACAAGTACAATGGGCACTTATTTCTCTAGTAGGGTCCAACAAAGTAGCTTATCATGGGGCACAACAGACAATGTGGTTGCTCAACATATAGACAAAAAAATGTCCACATGAGGAAATTTTGGGGATTCCAGAGATGCTGTGAGCTTAAGGTATCAAAAGTAGGACAAAGATTGGCTGTCCAAGTTTAAACGTCGAATCTATATTTCTTGCTCAATAATTTGCTGATGGTTACAAGTTAACAATCATAACTACAGTAACAAAGAAGTACTTCTGTATACAAGTCGAATGGTATCAATTGTGTAACGTGCTATTGAATTATTTATTATTGGTTAAAACTGAATCAGGGCGGTCAAAAGACATACCAGGAACATATTGAGCGGAACTTAGAACAGATCGACCAGAAGATCCACCGCCAGAAGTAGCATCAGGAATATATTCAGAGTGACTTGGAACAGATCGACCAGAAGATCTAACGCCAGAAGGACTTTATAGGCAGCAGAAGAAAAAAGAAAGGAACACACCCGTACCACAAGAAGAGCCCAGAAAAATCGGCCCAAACAAACTGATATACAAACATGATACATGGCAAACAAGGAGAAACAGTCAAAATCAGAAAGCACACGTCACCTATGATGGAAACAGTCAAAGCGTCAGAAGACGGTCAAAGCGGTGGACTCCAAAACAAATCCAAAACGTGTCATACGTGCAGAGCTCTCCACCTAAAAAAATCACGCACAGAAGTAAAACCAAAGCACCATACACGTCATGCTGACAAGGCACCGTAAAAAAATCAGAAAGGGAGAAAAATCAAACCCTTATAGGCCTAGATTCTTAGTTACTCGCTTCCCTGTGGTATCGCATAAGAAAAATACTGACCTCGTACAACTTCAGAAAGGAATCACATGCAAACAAATTATGTGAAGATTCACTATCGATTAGAACAGTAACCTAGACTGTGTAATTTCTATCGACACGCGTAATGCAAACAATACAAAGGAGGTAACTGCAGCTCCCTCCTCATTTTCACATCCGGGCTTGGGACCGGCAAAGGCAGTGTTAGGCCCCAACAATATAAAACAAGTTATACACAACCAATCATTCAACAAAACATACAAACCACACCATCAAGCAAATGCAATATTCACACAGTCACACAAACACACACACAGAGTCAAGCACACAAACAATCAAGCCACACACACACACACAGAGTCAAGCCACACACAGTTGCTTCCCTTTGGTATCGTATAAGAAAAAACTGACCTCGTACAACTTCAGAAAGGAATCACATGCAAACAAATTATGTGAAGATTCACTATTCGATTAGGACAGTAACCTAGACTGTGTAATTTCTATCGATACTCGTAATGCAAACAACACAAAGGAGGTAACTGCAGCTCCCTCCACATTTTCACATCCGGGCTTGGGACCAGCAAAGGCAGTGTTAGGCCCCAACAATATAAAACACTAGTTATACACAACCAATCATTTAACAAAGCATACAAACCACACCATCAAGCAAATGCAATATTCACACAGAGTCACACAAACACACACACACAGAGTCAAGCACACAAACAATCAAGCCACACACACACACACAGAGTCAAGCCACACACAGTTGCTTCCCTTTGGTATCGTATAAGAAAAAACTGACCTCGTACAACTTCAGAAAGGAATCACATGCAAACAAATTATGTGAAGATCCACTATTCGATTAGGACAGTAACCTAGACTGTGTAATTTCTATCGATACTCGTAATGCAAACAACGCAAAGGAGGTAACTGCAGCTCCCTCCACATTTTCACATCCGGGCTTGGGACCGGCAAAGGCAGTGTTAGGCCCCAACAATATAAAACACTAGTTATACACAACCAATCATTTAACAAAGCATACAAACCACACCATCAAGCAAATGCAATATTCACACAGAGTCACACAAACACACACAGAGAGAGTCAAGCACACAAACAATCAAGCCACACAGTCACACAGATAGTCAAGCCACACACAGAGAGAGAGAGAGAGAGTCAAGCCAGACACACAGAGTCAAGCCACACACAGTCACACACACAGAATGGAGCGCTTGCACACAAGAAACAGACAAAGAAAGGGGCACAAATAGAAAGCTAACACATGCAAGACCGAAGTAAACTCAGAAAGCTATAAGGAATTTCCAGAACTTGAATGAGTAAACTGATTTCTCTAGAGGGGCGAGGGTGATTCAGATCTTCGTTCCTGAAATTAGGAAGCTAGTTAGAGGCTGATTACCATCAAACATAAGTGGAAAAATTACAACAGCATAAATATACTCAAACCATACTTCGTTCTGCTTGGACTTTCACATTGACACCGATTGATCGTTTTCATCATCACTGCTGGAGCTCTCTTCAGAATTGTCATCATCACCACTGCTTTCTTTCTTGGCAACCTTAGAGACCAAAATCTTCAGATGAAAAAGCAAACACCAAAAATTCCTTAGGCTTCTTTAGTGCAGGCTCTTCATCACTCTCATCAGAACTATCATCAGAATCATCCTTGGACTGCAAATATTGAATTACAACAAGATCAATTAATGTACAACAAATATCACAGAAGACAATGCTTTCAAGAAAATAAAATTTTAAAAATAATGCGTACATGTTCACTCTTTTTCTCTGTTGTCAGAAGCCTCTTAGCAGGAATAGTAGATTTTACTGGCTGCAAAGCATTGGAAGGGATTTAAAACATTGCACAACAAAAAAGTGACCAGGAGTAAGCAAGTAACAGAACTCTTACTTCATCAGAATCGGAATCCGAGTCATTATCTGAGCTACCACTAGATTCTTCTTTCTTTACAGAAACTGTTTTAGCAGTGGTGTCCTGGACATAGAAAGGAACCGCATTAGAAAGATGGCATAGATAAAAGATTTGCTAGAAACAAAACAATGTTTAAGAAATACAAATATCACACAAGAGAAGTTACCAAGAGTAAACAAGTAAAACAGAGAACTTACTTCTTCAGAATCTGAATCTGAGTCAGAATCTGAGCTATCACTAGATTATTTATTCTTCTTAACTGGTTTAGCAGTGGTGTCCTGGAAATATATTGAAAATGTTAGTATCACATTATAAAGACAGAATAATGAAGCCTTAGTTTTCATATAACTATTAGACTGATACCTCCTCAGAGTCAAACTTTCACTAGATTCTACCACTTTCTTGGCTACTGGTTTTTTAGTGGCAATATCCTGCAAACTCCACAGAATTAAACGACAATATCAGGGGAATGGTAAGTGCAAGAAATATGTTTTATGCTTTTGTAATTATCTCACATAGACATGCATTACTAGAAATATGATTCTTACCTCATCTGATGAATCATCAGAATCACTGTCAGAGCCGTCCAATTCCTGGTTTTTCTTTTGTGCAGTAGCAACCCGCAGAATTCTTCACTTCGATAACAGGCTTCTGAAAACGAAGTGAAACATGGTGAAATCAGGCAAAAAGATAATTAAAAATGCTATTAAATGATGAAGCTTCCGCTTTGAAATTGGTAGGTAAATGAATACCTCAGAGTCAGAGCTTTCGGAATCAGAACTTTCATTGGATTCTGCAAGAGGCAAAAACTTACAGGATCACCAAAGTATAAGATATCTGCAAGAGGCAAAAACTAACCGTCCAGCACCGCGTTTGCCACATCAGTTGCCTCCGCGCGAGCAGGCCTTTGGTTGTCCATCATACTGTCCACAACATGAGTAACAACAGCAGGCTTTCCAGCCATGTTGCACTTGTGCAGAGCAGACTTCTGAAATAAGAACACCTGAAGAACGAACAAAGTAGTGCTCAATACAGACCCTTGATTTTTGTTTAAAAAAAGAGCAAATCTAAGTAAAGCACATAAAATCATCACTAAGCTTCATGCAAATGGGGAAAATACATGTTAATCAAGCAAAATGCCTTCACAACTGCCAAGGGCACTCACAATGCTTCTCTTAGAAAGATGGCATAGTCAAAATGCTGATGTGGCACTGTAATAATTAAGAAAGAACGAGAGTGGAGCTGTATGTTTATATAGATACGGCTCTTAGCTCGTTTTCTTGCACTCCCTGTTTTCCTACTCTTCAACTTTCTCCACAATGCAACATCATTTAGATACAACCCTTAAGAAACAATGCATTGGGGTGATTCTCTCTAATTTTTTCACTACTAGGACGACACGTTAAGAGATAATGCATTGCGAAGGTTGAGATAACCAACCTTTTCAGGTGGAAGATCAATTCCAAAGTTTCCTCTTGACAGAATTATACCATCTGCTTCTTCCAGGATCTCATCAAAATGGTTCAAGTCCTGCAAGGAATAAGGAGTCAATAGGTGGTAAACAAATCCATGTTGCTCAGGAATGTTGAAGGAATATCTTGAAATTACCTCCACATTCTCAATTTTGGCAAAATCAGAGTTTGGCTAAGATCACCTAACTTTGAGAGGAACTCCCATGCCTATTGCAGGAAAAAATACTCTATCAACATTAGGAACATTTTTCCAAAGTATGAAATGCAAACAAACATGTGATACTAGTCAACCCAATATCAATATAAAAAAATTCAATCTGTTGGGAAAGATGGCACTGTGAAGTAGTACACTCTAAATATCTGACATAATGAGTTACTTACTTGCCACACATCTTCTGCATGCCTTGTATAAGAAAGAGAGAGGAAGTCAATCTTGGTTGGGGCACCCTATTTTTCTCATAACCTGAAAGTGGTGCATGCTCATAAAGTCATATAATGGGTTACAGCAAGGAGCTCCGGTTTCACGAAAAAAATATTTTTTTAATATGTAAAGCCTAGTCGTCAAGTTAATACAAAGAGCAAGAGAGATTCTTGGGAGGAGTTCCTTACATCTTTATCCTCATCAGACAGCGTGGGATGTCGATATGGATCGAGCAGTGCAATGTGAAAGACATAATCACAAAAAAGTTCAGAAAAAAGAATAGTCAGTCTACACTAAACAAGTAATAGGTGACCAGGAACTACCAATACCAAGTTAGCATACATGATTATTCGTCAAGATACGAGTTCGCATTCAACAAACAGCAATCAATCGTGCCACAACAATATAAAACACAAGTTATACAACCAATCATTCAAAAAAGCATACAAGCCACACCATGCATCAAGCAAATGCAATATTCACAGAGTCACACACACAGTCAAGCCACACACAAATTCACCATCAAGCCACACACAGTCAAGCCACACACAGTCAAGCCACACACACACACACACACAGAGTCAAGCCACACATATTCACCATCAAGCCACACACACACACACACACACAGAGTCAAGCCATACATATTCACCATCAAGCCACACACAGTGACACACACAGAATGGAGCACTTGCACAAGAAACAGACTTAGATAGGGGCACAAACAGAAAGCTAATACATGCAAGACCAAAGTAATTTCAGAAAGCTATAAAGTTAGCAGCATTGACAAAAAAACATGTGATGAACAAGCTTTCACAGATAAATAAATTCTGGAGTTATGCTCACAGCAGAATTATATGCCCAGGTGTGTAATGACAAAATTCTGGAGTTATGCTCTTTTTTCTAGAACAAAGTCTAAGGGGGACTAACTAGCAGCACCTCATCTAGTACTCGTATGATGAGCAGTTAAATGGAAATAGCAACATGAGTAAGAAAAGAAGGCCACATGGTTTGCACTGTTGTAAAACTTTCTGCCTAAATGGTTTGCAACCCTGAATACACATCACCATATATGGGAACATGAGCAAAGCGCGCAATTGAAAACAACATAGTAACGCCCTGAACATCCATCAAGTAGAATAAGAATCGACAGAGGGCCAACAACCTAATTCAATCAAAATAACCGATCTGAACAACACATCATTTGAGATCTGAACGTCCATCAAGCAGTATCAAAGGGCGCATGCATTTGAGATATGAAAGTAACCTACAAACAGCGCAGGTAACGGAACAGAGGAACCGATCTGAACGAGCACGATAAACAGCAATCCAATTTCAAAAGCAGACGCTAACAAGGGCCCGACGCGAACACGAAACGCAGGAACGTGAGCGTCTCTCAGATAACAAAAGCGCACGCAGAAGTTTCTCAAACAGACTTGTTAGTTCGCAAACCAGACGACCCAAACCGACCGACTGACCGACCGCTCGCTTCCTCCACGGATACCCCCGATGAGACGGCACGAAGAACACGCGAGAGCATCAGTGTAAAGAACCCAGCAGCAACACAGGGGATCGAGCAGAATCAAACCAGACGCGATTCCAAACGGACTAGGACGAGAACGAGCAAAATCAAATCAAGACGCGATTCTATCTAAATTGACGACGGCGAGGACAAGAAAAATCAAAACAGACGCGATTCTGATCTAAACGGACGACGGGGAGGACGAGCAGAATCAAATCACACGCAACTCTAAACTGACGACGGCGAGGACCTGCAAAATCAAGTCGGAAGCGATTCTAAAAGGGCGGCGGCGAGGACGAGCAGAATCAAATCACACGCAACTCTAAACTGACGACGGCGAGGACGAGCAAAATCAGCTCGGAAGCGATGCTAAACGGGCGGCGGCGAGGACGAGCAAAATCAAATCACACGCGACTCTAAACTGGCGACGGCGAGGACGAGCAAAATCAACTCGGAAGCGATGCTCAGCAAAATGAAACCAGACGCGATTTCTATCTAAACGGATGAACCGAGGACGAGCAAAATCAATCAAATCAGACGCGCTTCAAAACAGACGAATCGAGGACGAGCAATTCTTTCTAGTCTAAACGGACGAGTCGAGCGAGGAGGAGCAAGATGAAACCAGACGCGGGAGGAGGAGAGGCAGGAGTCGAGGACGAATCGAGGCGAGAGGCATGGCCTGGGCGAAGAGAGGAGGAGCGGACCGGCCAAAGGGCGCGCCTTTATAGCCGGCGCAGAGGCGGTTGCGGCAACCGGAGGCTTGTCCTTGCGGACGCGGCTTTGCCGAGGTGGCGTGCGTGGCGTGGCGTGGCGGCGGATATATAGAAGGAAAGTGGAGCTGGTGGGCTGGGGGCTTGGGGCTGGATCCGGAGCGGGAGCGGGGGTGGGCAGGAGGAGATCGGCGGCGGCGCGTCCGTAAGCGGGAGCGGAACGGGAGATTTCCGTCTCGAATTGGGGACGGACAGGGAAATTTCCATCTAGGGTACTCGGGACGGGAGTTGCAACGGTCCAGGTGATGGCGTGTCTTTTCTCTTCTTCTTTTTTTGAGTGGCGAAATGTGTGTGTTTTTTACTACTGAAAAAAATGTGTTCGGGTTAGAAAAACGCTACTACTGCCAAAAAAGAAAAGGAATAAAAACTCCACGTTCATACATGCTAGAGGGAACGAAAACATTCACAATGTAGTACTTCTTATTTCGTTAGCACCAACTTAGTGTCAAAATTTTTTTTGCCCGGCTAGAATAGCTAGCATACGAATCCGAGTTGATCGAAAACTCGTCTCGCCCAATAGTGTGCGCAGGGTGTGAACCCTAGTTTTTGTCACTTCCCTCGCCCTCATCGCCTTCCCTTCCCCTTCGTCGTCGCCGGGCAAAGCCCAGCCAGTGTAGGCTGCAGGGGGGAGGGCATTTCTCCCCTCCCGATAGTGTGCGCAGCGCGGGGCGGCACCGTGACGAGGGTGTGGCGGTAGCAAGTCAGACGGGCGTGCCAGCAACGTGGACAGATGGCAGGGCTGTGCCGGCTGCGCAAATTTCGGAGATACGGTGGTGCGTGCTCGGCGAGCCAGCATTGGTCTAGACAACGGCGGCCTGGCGGTCTGGTGTGTTGAGCGGGGCAGGTCGGGTAGGCATGGGGCGACGGTCGTGGCCCTGCCTCCAGGTAATCATGGCTGTTGGCGGAGGGGGTATGCTGCAGGCGGGTAGTGGTGGCCCTGGTCCATCGAGGGGTCTGGTCGGGTGTTGCAGGCGCGGTGCAAGGGAGCTGCTCGAGGTCGTCAATGAATCTAGCTAGCCTTGGATGCTCCTCGCGGCTCCGCTGGGCGGATGGCTAGGTCGTGGTAGGGATCTCCCCATGCCCCGGTCTGGTTCGGTCGTCGTGCGGTGGCTACATCGGTTGGCGGGTCAGTTGCTACGGCTTGGGCGGCGGCGGTTGGCAGCAGGGTGCGGGTGCTGGTGGTGCCTCTCTTCTTCCAGGTCTAGGCCGGTGGTGCGGGGTGCTCATGCGGTGAAGATGGCCAGGACTTGTTGTCCGTGCTCGGGCGAATCATTTTTGGGCCCGGGATGGGTCAAATCTCCGCTCTGGGTAGATGATGGTGGGCCCAGTCTGGGTGGTGCCCGCGAGCGACGAGGTCCCTCTTCTCATGGGCGCAGTGGTTGATGGTGGTGATCAGGACATCACGAGTCCATCATGTAGATTGGCGTCGAAGACCACTAACATAGCGGTGTGTGAGCGTGCTCGGCGGCGACCATTGGTAGTCACGAAGTTGTGTCTCCCTCGGTCCACCGGGACTGGCTGGAGGCATAGGTTGTTGGGAAGCGTAGCATGCAATTTCAAAAAAATCCTACGCTCACGCAAGATCTATCTAGGAGAAGCATAGCAACAAGAGGGGGGGAGTGTGTCTACGTATCCTCGTAGACCGAAAGCGGAAGCGTTTGACAATGCGGTTGATGTAGTCAAACTTCTTCTCATTCCGACCGATCAAGCACCGAACGTACGACACCTCCTAGTTCTGCACACATTCAGCTCGATGACGTCCCTCGAACTCTTGATCCAGCAAAGTGTCGAGGGAGTGGATGAGTTCCGTCAGCACGACGGCGTGGTGACGGTCATGGTGAAGTGATCCGCGCAGGGTTTTGCCCAAACACTACGAAGATATGACCGAGTGTGTAATCTGTGGAGGGGGGCGCCGCACACGGCTAACAATTGTTGGTGTGTGTTCTAGGCGCCCCCTCCCCACGTATATATAGGTGGGAGGGGGGAGGCAGCCTGGCGCACCACATAGGTGGCCGGCCAGCCCTAGGGCTCCTGCCCTGGCCGCACCCTCCTGCCATGTTTGGACAAGGGGGAAAGAAAGGAGGGGGGAGGGGAAGGAAGTAAGAGTCCTACTTCACACTTTCCTTCTCCTCCTCTCCTTTCCTTTCCTCCCCATATGGCTGGCCCTATAAGGGCCGCACTAGCCCCTTGTGGGCTGGTGTGTTCCCTCACTTGGCCCATGAAGCCCATATCTTTGCCGGGGGTGCCCGGAACCCGTTCTGGTGATCCGATATGTACCCGATACCCTCCGGAACACTTCCGGTGTCCAAATACTATCGTCCTATATATCAATCTTTACCTCTCAACCATTTCGAGACTCCTCATCATGTCAGTGATCTCATCCAGGACTACGAACAACATTCGGTCACCAAATCACATAACTCATATAATACAAAATCGTCATCGAACGTTAAACGTGCGGACCCTACGCGTTCGAGAACTATGTAGACATGATCGAGATACCTCTCCGGTCAATAACCATTATCGGAACCTGGATGCTCATATTGGCTCGTACATATTCTACGTAGATCTTTATCGGTCGAACCGTAATGACAACATACATTATTCCCTTTGTCATCGGTATGTTACTTGCCCGAGACTCGATCGACGGTATCTTTATCCCTAGTTCAATCTCGTTACCGGCAAGTCTCTTTACTCGTTCTGTAATACATCATCCCGCAACTAACTCATTAGTCACATTGCTTGCAAGGCTTCTTATGATGTGCATTACCGAGAGGGCCCAGAGATACCTCTCCGATACTCGGAGTGACAAATCCCAATCTCGATCTATGCCAACCCAACAAACACCTTCGGAGATACCTATAGAGCATCTTTATAATCACCCAGTTATGTTTTGACGTTTGATAGCACACAAGGCATTCCTCCGGTATCCGGGAGTTGCATAATTTCATAGTCGAAGGAATATGTATTTGACATGAAGAAAGCAATAGCAAAAAAACTGAACGATCAATATGCTATGCTAAGGGATAGGTCTTGTCCATCACATCATTCTCCTAATGATGTGATCCCGTTCATCAAATGACAACACATGTCTATTGTTAGGAAACTTAACCATCTTCGATTAACGAGCTAGTCTAGTAGAGGCTTACTAGGGACACTGTGTTTTGTCTATGTATCCACACATGTATCAAGTTTCCGATTAATACAATTCTAGCATTAATAATAAACATTTATCATGATATAAGGAAATATAAAATAACAACTTTATTATTGCCTCTAGGGCATATTTCCTTCAGTCTCTCACTTGCACTAGAGTCAATAATCTAGTTCACATCGCCATGTGATTTAACACCAATAGCTCACATCTTTATGTGATTAACACCCATAGTTCACATCGCCATGTGACCAACACCCAAAGGGTTTACTAGAGTCAATTATCTAGTTCACACCACTATGTGATTAACACCCAAAGAGTACTAAGGTGTGATCATGTTTTGCTTGTGAGAGAAGTTTAGTCAACAGGTCTGCCATATTCAGATCCGTATGTATTTTGCAAATATCTATGTCTACAATGCTCTGCATGGAACTACTCTAGCTAATTGCTCCCACTTTTAATACGTATCCAGATTGAGACTCAGAGTCATCTGGATCGGTGTAAAAGCTTGCATCGACGTAACTCTTTACGACGAACTCTTTATCACCTCCATAATCGAGAAATATTTCCTTAATCCTCTAAGGATAATTTTGACCGTTGTCTAGTGATCTACCATTGGATCACTATTGTTCCCTCTTGCTAAACTCATGGCAAGGCACACAACAGGTCTGGTACACAACATGGCATACTTTATAGAACCTATGATTGAGGCATAGGGAATGACTTCCATTCTCTCTCTATCTTCTACCATGGTAGGGTTTTGAGTCTTACTCAACTTCATACCTCACAACTCAGGCAAGAAATCCTTCTTTGACTGATCCATTTTGAACTCCTTCAAAATCTTATCAAGGTATGTACTCATCGAAAGTCTTATCAAGCGTCTTGATCTATCTCTAAAGATCTTGATGCCCAATATGTAAGCCGCTTCGCTGAGGTCTTTCTTTGAAAAACTTCTTTCAAACACTCCTTTATGCTTTCCAGAAAATTCTACATCATTTCCAATCAACAATATATCATTCACATATACTTATCAGAAAGGCTACAGTGCTCCCACTCACTTTATTGTAAATACAGGCTTCACCGCAAGTCTGTATAAAACTATGTGCTTTGATCAACTCATCAAAGCATATATTCCAACTCCGAGATGCTTGCACCAGTCCATAGATGGATCGCTGGAGCTTGCACATTTTGTTAGCACCTTTAGGATTGACAAAACTTCTGGTTGCATCATATACAACTCTTCTTTAATAAATCCATTAAGGAATGCAGTTTTGATATCTATTTGCCAGATTTCATAAAATGCAACAATTGCTAACATGATTCGGACAGAATTAAGCATCGATACGAGTGAGAAAATCTCATCATAGTCAACACCTTGAACTTGTCGAAAACCTTTTGCGACAATTCGAGCTTTGTAGATAGTAACACTACAATCAGCGTCCATCTTCCTCTTGAAGATCCATTTATTCTCAATGGCTTGCCGATCATTGGGAAAGTCCACCAAAGTCCACACTTTGTTCTTATATATGGATCCTATCTCAGATTTCATGGCCTCAAGCCATCTGTCGGAATCTGGGCTCATCATAGCTTCTTCAAAGTTCGTAGGTTCGCCATGGTCTAATAACATGACTGAAAGAAATATGCCCTAGAGGCAATAATAAAGTTGTTATTTATATTTCCTTATATCATGACAAATTTTTATTATTCATGCTAGAATTGTATTAACCGGAAACTTAGTACATGTGTGAATACATAGACAAACAGAGTGTCACTAGTATGCCTCTACTTGACTAGCTCGTTAATCAAAGATGGTTAAGTTTCCCAACCATAGACATGAGTTGTCATTTGATGAATGCTACCTCTTGAGCATGCGTTGGTTTTCCCTTGAAGAGGAAAGGGTGATGAAGCAAAGTAGCATAAGTATTTCCCTCAGTTTTTGAGAACCAAGGTATCAATCCAGTAGGAGACTACACGCAAATCGCCTAGTACCTGCACAAACAATCAAGAACCTTGCAACCAACGCGATAAAGGGGTTGTCAATCCCTTCACGGCCACTAGCAAAAGTGAGATCTGATAAAGATAATAAGATAAATATTTTTGGTATTTTTGTTGTATAGATTGGAAAGTAAAGATTGCAAAATAAATAGTAAACTAGAATTGTAGGTCGGAAACTAATATGATGTAAAGTAGACCCGGGGGCCATAGGTTTCACTAGTGGCTTATCTCAAGATAGCATATATTACGGTGGGTGAACAAATTACCGCCGAGCAATTGATAGAAAAGCGCATAGTTATGAGAATATCTAGGCATGATCATGAACATAGGCATCACGTCCGTGTAAGTAGACCGAAACAATTCTGCATCTACTACTATTACTCCACCCATCATGCGCTATCTAGCATGCATCTAGAGTATTAAGTTCATAAGAACAGAGTAACGCATTAGGCAAGATGACATGATGTAGAGGGATAAACTCAAGCAATATGATATAAACCCCATATTTTTATCCTCGATGGCAACAATACAATACGTGTCGATTCCCTTTCTGTCACTGGGATCGAGCACCGTAAGATTGAACCCAAAGCTAAGCACTTCTCCCATTGCAAGAACGATCAATCTAGTAGGCCAAACCAAACTGATAATTCGAAGAGACTTGCAAAGATATCAAATCATGCATATAAGAATTTAGAGAAGAATCAAATATTGTTCATAAATAATCTTGATCATAAACCCACAATTCATCGGATCTCGACAAACACACTGCAAAAAGTATTACATCGAATAGATCTCCAAGAACATCGAGGAGAACTTTGTATTGAGAACCAAAGAGAGAGAAGAAGCCATCTAGCTAATAACTATGGACCCGAAGGTCTGTGGTAAACTATTCACACGTCATCGGAGAGGCTATGGTGTTGATGTAGAAGCCCTCTGTGATCGAATCCCCCTCCGACAGATCAACGGAAAAGGCCCCAAGATGGGATCTCACGGGTAAAGAAGGTTGCGGCGGTGGAAAAGTGGTTTCGTGGCTCCCCTGGATGTTTTCGGGGTATAAGAGTATATATAGGCGAAAGAAGTAGGTCGGTGGAGCTACGAGGGGCCCATGAGGGTGGGGGCGCGCCTACCCCCCTGGGCGCGCCCTCCTGCCTTGTTGCTTCCTCGCGGAGTTCCAGACTTCCAGTCCAAGTCTCCTGGGTTGCGTTTGTTCCAAGAAAGATCCTCGCGAAGGTTTCATTCCATTTGGATTCCGTTTGATATTCCTTTTCTGCGAAACACTGAAATAGGCAAAAAACAGCAATTTGCACTGGGCCTTTGGTTAATAGGTTAGTCCCAAAAATAATATAAAAGAGCGTATTAAAGCCCATTAAACATCCAAAACAGATAATATAATAGCATGGAACAATAAAAAATTATAGATACGTTGGAGACGTATCAAGCATCCCCAAGCTTAATTCCTGCTCGTCCTCGAGTAGGTAAATGATAAAAACAGAATTTTTGATGTGGAATGCTACCTAACATAATTTTCAATGTAATTTCTTTATTGTGGCATGAATGTTCAGATCCGATAGATTCAAGACAAAAGTATAATATTGAAAAAAAATAGTTCAAGCATACTAACTATGAAATTATGTCTTCTCAAAATAACATAGCCAAGGAAAGCTCATCCCTACAAAATCATATAGTTTGGCCATGCTTCATTTTCGTCACACAAAATGCTCTTATCATGCACAACCCCGATGACAAGCCAAGCAATTGTTTCATACTTTAGTATTCTCAAACTTTTTCAACTTTCACGCAATACATGAGCGCGAGCCATGGACATAGCACTATGGGTGGAATATAATATGATGATGGAGGTTGTGTGGAGAAGACAAAAAAAGAGAAGGTCTCACATTGACGCGGCTAATCAATGGGCTATGGAGATGCCCATCAATTGATGTCAATGCGAGGAGTAGGGATTTCCATGCAACTGATGCACTAGAGATATAAATGTATGAAAGCTCAACAAAAGAAACTAAGTGGGTGTGCATCCAACTTGCTTGATCACGAAGACCTAGGGCATTTGAGGAAGCCCATTGTCGGAATATACAAGCCAAGTTCTATAATGAAAAATTCCCACTAGTATATGAAAGTGACAAAATAAGAGACTCTCTATCATGAAGATCATGGTGCTACTTTGAAGCACAAGTGTGGAAAAAGGATAGTAGCATTGTCCCTTCTCTCTTTTTCTCTCATTTTTTGGGCCTTCCTTTTTTTATTTGGCCTTTCTTTTTTTTCCTTGGCCTTTCTTTTTTTATTTCCTCACACGGGATAATGCTCTAATAATGATGATCATCACACTTCTATTTATTTACAACTCAAAGATTACAACTCGATACTAGAACAAAATATGACTCTATATGAATGCCTCCGGTGGTCTACCGGGATGGGCAATGAATCAAGAGTGACATGTATGAAATATTATGCATGGTGGCCTTGCCACAAATACGATGTCAACTACATGATCATGGAAGGCAATATGACAATGATGAAGCGTGTCATAATAAACGGAACGGTGGAAAGTTGCATGGCAATATCTCTCGGAATGACTATGGAAATGCCATAATAGGTAGGTATGGTGGCTGTTTTGAGGAAGATATAAGGAGGTTTATGTGTGATAGAGCGTATCATATCACGGGGTTTGGATGCACTGGCGAAGTTTGCACCAACTCTCGAGGTGAGAAAGGGCAATGCACGGTACCGAAGAGGCTAGCAATGATGGAAGGGTGAGAGTGCGTATAATCCATGGACTCAACATTAGTCATAAAGAACTCATATACTTATTGCAAAAATCTACAAGTCATCAGAACCAAGCACTACGCGCATGCTCCTAGGGGGATAGATTGGTAGGAAAAGACCATCGCTCGTCCCCGACCGCCACTCATAAGGAAAGCAACCAAAGAACACCTCATGCTTCAAATTTGTCACACAACGGTTACCATACGTGCATGCTACAGGACTTGCAAACCTCAACACAAGTATTTCTCAAATTCACAAATACTCAACTAGCATGACTCTAATATCACCATCTTCATATCTCAAAACAATCATCAAGTATCAAACTTCTCATAGTATTCAATGCACTCTATATGGAAGTTTTTATTATTCCCATCTTGGATGCCTATCATATTAGGACTAATTTTATAGCCAAAGAAGATTACCATGTTGTTCTAAAGGACTCTCAAAATAATATAAGTGAAGCATGAGAGATCAATAATTTCTATAAAATAAAACCACCACCGTGCTCTAAAAGATATAAGTGAAGCACTAGAGCAAATTATCTAGCTCAAAAGATATAAGTTAAGCACATAGAGTATTCTAATAAATTTTGATTCATGTGTGTCTCTCCAAAAGGTGTGTACAGCAAGGATGATTGTGGTAAACTAAAAATCAAAGACTCAAATCATACAAGACGCTCCAAGCAAAACACATATCATGTGGTGAATAAAAATATAGCCTCAAGTGAAGTTACCGATAGACGAAGACGAAAGAGGGGATGCCTTCCGGGGCATCCCCAAGCTTAATCTTTTGGTTGTCCTTGAGTTTTACCTTGGGGTGCCTTGGGCATCCCCAAGCTTAGTGTCACGCCCAATATGCGACCCTATCCAAAAGGAACTCGAAGGTCCCACCAAGGATAGACCCGCATATTGAAACGCTTTTGCAAGGTGGATATCATTACATCAACATTACATAATAGATGGGGATACATACATAAGGCACAAATGCCACAAGAATACATCAACATCATATACAAGAGATCAACATCCGACTACGGATGGAACATAAAGAAACTCAAACGACATCCACCTCGCTAGCCAGGCTGCCGACCGGAACCTATCCCCGAACGAAGAAGCGTAAGAAGAACTCCAAAACAGGCAAACATCGCTCTCGCATCATGATCATCGCGAAACCTGTACCTGCAACTGGTGGTGTAGTAATCTGTGAGCCACGAGGACTCAGCAATCCCATTACCATGGGTATCAAGACTAGCAAATCTTAAGTGGGAAAGGAAGGGATAAAGTGGTGAGGTTGCAGCAGCGACTAAGCATATATGGTGGCTAACATACGCAAAAGAGAGCGAGAAGAGAAACAAAGGAACGGTCGTCAACTAGTAATGACCAAGAAGTGATCCTGAACTCCTACTTATGTCAAACATAACCCAAGAAACCGTGTTCTCCTCTCGATCAACCCCGAGAAGAGACACTCACGGTTACGCACACGGTTGGTGTATTTTAGAAGAGCTTGCTTCAAGTTTACTACAACCGGATATTAAAAAATTCCCATCTGCCACCTAACCGCGGGCACGGCTCTCGAAAGTTTATACCCTGCAGGGGTGTCCCAACTTAGCCCATGATAAGCTCTCGCGATCAACGAAGGATATTCCTTCTCCCCGGGAAGACCCGATCAGTCTCGGGATCACGGCTACAAGACATTTCGACAGCAATAAAACAAGACTAGCAAGACCTCCCGGCGTGCCGACACCCTGATAGTAGCCGCGCGTATCTCGTCTCAGGCCACGACCGGATGAGCAGTCCATACAACTAAAACCATCCTCAAGTTTCCCGAGGTGGCGCAAAGGGTTTCTAGTTTGGACCAACACTTAGACAAGCATTGGCCCGGGGGGGCTAAAATAAAGATGACCCTTGGGATGCACGACTCCCAAGGGAAAAAGGTGATAGGTCAGGAAAATCGTAAAACCAATGTTGGGCCTTGCTGGAAAAGTCTTATTCAAAGCGAACTGTCAAGGGGGTCCCATAAATCACCCGACCGCGTTAGGGACGCAAAATCCGGGAACATAATACCGATATGACGGAAACTAGGGCGGCAAGAGTGGAACAAAACACCAGGCATAAGGCCGAGCCTTCCACCCTTTACCAAGTATATAGATGCATTAATTAAATAAGATATATTGTGATATCCCAACAAGTAAACATGTTCCGACAAGGAACAACATCTCCATGTTCCAACAAGGAACAAACTTCATCTTCACCTGAACTAACAACGCTATAAGAGGGCTGAGCAAAGCGGTAACATAGCCAAACAACGGTTTGCTAGGAAGGGTGCAAAAGGTTAGAGGTGACATGGCAATTTGGGAGGCTTGAGGAACAAGTGATAGGTAGCGCAAAGATAGCGATAGAACGAAACAACTAGCATAGCAATGATAGTAGTGAGATCCAGGGTAGCGGTCATCTTGCCTGAAATCCCGCTAGGAAGAAGAACGAGTCCATGAAGAAGATGAAGCCACGAAGATGAACCAAGCGTGAGCGAACGAATCCTCACGAACGCATAGCAAACAGAACTAACAAGAAGAAGCACACAACATAGTAAACACACCACACATAGACAAGACATGATGCACAACAAGCATGATGCATGACAAAGCTAGATGAGGCTACTCATGGCAAGAGATGATGCAAACAAGAACAACACATCAAGGCAAGTTTAAATGAGGCCGGAAACAACATATAACAATTCCGGTAAGTCCTCATATGCAAATTTCGAAATTGGTCCAGATCTGAATAAACCTTATGTTCAAGTTGTTAAACAGCAAGTTAATATGCACCACAATGATCTACACGAAATTCTAGTCAAGTTACATATAAAGTTCATTTAATTCGGAGCTACGGCCTAGAAGATATGAGCAAAACAAGATAAACATGGCATTGATGCAAAATGCATACAATCATCAAGCAAACACCTCAAAACATGGATGCAACATGATAATATGAAGCTACATGCAAAATCAAGCAAGTTTCATATAGAGCACACTCAAAACGGAGCAACGGTTCAACACATACACCCTATACAAGTTTAAAGGACAAGCTGTCCAAAACAGCAACTAGGCATATTGCAAGCATCAAAACAACATGCTACAGAATCTAAACATGATAACAAAAGGCATGGGCATGATTTACAGGTAAACCATGACAAAACATGAACACTGAGCTATCTCCAGAAATCACTAGAACATGCTCAAAAACACATGGCAAGATTGCAAATAATAACAGTTTCAGACTTATCAGGAAATAACATCAGGTTGCAATGTTTAGAGCTATCAAACAACATGCTACAGGAACTTATCATGGCAAACAAAGGCATGGCATGAATATACTAATTGCATAGAACAAAAGTCCCTTACTGACCATGAGCCAAAAAGGATCATAAAATAAGATGGCACCCATGTAAACATGGCAAGTTATATTACAGATTCATACATGGCAGGAACAACAATAAGTAGGCATGTTAGTGAGCTTGAACCACTCACCACAGAGCAATACATGGCATGGCAAGGCAACTCACAGTAAGAAGACATGGCATAGAAGCTATACATGGCAAGAACAACAACATAGCATGCAAGGATCAACTACAACAACCTTGGCAAAATTGAATAACATGTAAACAATCTGCCAGGAAACATTTTATAGCAAAAGTAGAGCTCGATCGACTCAAGCTATGGCACTCCATAATTGCAAACAAGGGCATGGATGGATAGAGAATAACCATATGTTCAAAACATCCTTACTGAAGTATCTCAAAATAAGCATGGATCTCTCGGTAGCATGAAGTTAACATGGCATAAAAATATCAGCAGAACAGGGGCTGAAATCAGCAACATCATGAAGCCTAGTTTGCATGCTTGTGCTAGTCACCACAGAGATCACAAAAATACATGGCATAAAACCTTGTAAAGATGACATGGCATATTACAAAACAAATGTAGGACTCAAGTTCATAGGATGCACATATCAATCATGGCAAAAATGACAAAAGTGCATGTTCTGATAAGAATCTGAAACTAACATCACATAGCCCTCTTCTAACAGCATTTCGGGCATCAAGATGAGCTCAAATGAAAATGATGCGATGAGATGAAATGATGTACTCGTCGAGGCGAACAATTTGACATATTACACGCACGAAACGGAGCTCCGGATGCAGAGATATAGCATGATGAACATGGCAACATTATGCAAAAATTCGGGGACTTAGGGATTTCGGGGGGAAAGTCAACCTCTCGGCACGGATTTTGATGCAGCGTGGATCTCGCCGGAGAGACTCGCCGGAGACGAGGGAGAGGCCGGAGGAGGCCGGGGAGGTCGCCCGTGAGGTCGAGGCGGCCGGATCCGGTCCGGCCCGATCGGATCAGCAGCAGCGCGGGCGGCGAAGCTTCAGGCGGCGAAGCCGACGCCGGCGGCGGCAGCGACGGCGCGCCCGGAGGCGCAATGGCGGCGGCGGCCGGGCGGAGGCGGCGGAGGGCGGCGAGGTGGCTGGCGCGCTAGCTCGGGCGAGCGAGGGAGCGGGCGGGCGGGCAGGATTGGCGCGCGGCGCGAGGCGGCGGCGGCGGCGGCGGCGGGGGCAGCGGCAGGCGGCGGCGGCCCAGCAAGGTTCGGATCTGGCCGCACGGGCCTCGGCGGCGGGACGGCGGCGGCGGGCGACGTGGCGGCTCCGGATAAGCGTTGGGCGGCGGCGGCGGACATGTCCGCTCGGGACGGACATGTCCGCTGCGGGAAGATGACGAAGCTAGGGTTTCGGGGGGATTCATCCGCGAATTTCGGGGGAGAGCACCTATTTATAGATAGAGGGAGCTAGGAGAGTCCAAATGAGGTGCGGTTTTCGCCCACACGATGGTGATCGAACGACCGAGAGCATGGAGGGGAGTTTGCTGGGTTTTGGGCCACTTTGGAAGGGGTGTTGGGCTGAAAAGAGAAAGGGGCTTTACGGTTACCCGGTTAACCGTTGGAGTACCAAACGACCTCCAAATGGCACGAAACTTGACAGGCGGTCTATCGGTGCTATACCAAGGCCGCTTGACAAACCTCGGTCTATTCCGAGACCGTTTAACACCCGCACACGAAAAGAGGTAAAAGAGGGCGCCGGGAGACATAGGAGTGTCGGATTGCAAAACGGACAACGGGGAAAATGCTCGGATGCATGAGACGAACACGTATGCAAAATGAAATGCACATGACGACGTGATATGAAATGCAGAAGATGACATGGCAAAGTGCAACACGCAAGCCCATGACAAGGAAACAACGACGAATAACTGGCAGACACCTGGCGCATCGAATCCGGGGCGTTACACTTAGGCTCTTGCCACTCCTTATTCCAAAATCCATCAAATCTTTACCCAAAAACTTGAAAACTTCACAACACAAAACTTAACAGAAAATCTCATGAGCTCAGTTAGTATAAGAAAACAAATCACCACATTAAGGTACTGTAATGAACTCATTCTTTTATTTATATTGGTGTTAAACCTACTTTATTCCAACTTCTCTATGGTTCATACCCCCGATACTAGCCATAGATTCATCAAAATAAGCAATCAACACACACAAAATAGAATCTGTCAAAAACAAAACAGTCTGTAGCAATCTGTATCAAACGCATACTTATGTAACTCCAAAAAACTTGTAAAAATAGGAAGACCTAGATAATTTGTTTATTGGTCTACTGCAATTGGAATCAGTATTTTATCGTTCTCTCATGATTTTTAACAATTGTTTTCGTGAGCAGAAAGTTTCTGTCTTTTTTCAGCAAGATCAAATAATTATCACCCAAGAAGATCCTATAGGTTTTACTTGGCCCAAACACTAATTAAAACACATCTAACCAGAGGCTAGATGAATAATTTATTATTAAACAGGAACAAAAATCAAGGAACAAAAATAAAATTGAGTTGCCTCCCAACAAGCGCTATCGTTTAACGCCCCTAGCTAGGCATAAAAACCAGGATAGATCTAGGTATCGCCAACTTTGGTTTTTATCTTTTTAGCGGAGTCATGCTCGAATCCGGGAGGTTCTTTGTGTTTCCCTTCATATTCAGAAATTTTCAGATCTAAAGAATCCAACCTTTTATTGCAAAGGGTGATCAACATATTCATGCGGTGAAGGTTTCCGCTAACACTTTTGAGAGGTTCAAGAGACTTTTGTAAGATTTTCGTTACTTCGCAAATTTTCTCAAAAACTTTTGTCTCTTCCTGAGTATGGTGTAGTCCCTTTTGTTGGGGTAGTATTCATACTATTCCCTCTATAATTTTGTGCGCAATACTGGAATCAATTTCGATAAAATTTCCTTTGGCAGCGAAATTCAGGAGTTGTCTATGGGACATATTTAGTCCAACATAAAAATTGCGAAGTAAAATTTTAAAATTTACCTCTAGGGTGAAATTATGATAAGATTCCACCATCCTATACCAAGCATCTTTTAAGTTTTCTCCTTGCCTTTGCTTGAAGTGAAGAACTTCAAACTCGGGGGACAAAGGAAGAGATAAAGGATCTAACACACGGACACACAAGAGGCGAGCAAAAAGAAGCGAACGGAAGAGGGCAAATAAAACGGCTAGGGTGAAGCGGGGGAGAGGAAAACGAGAGGCAAATGGAAAATAATGTAATGCGAGGGATAAGAGTTTGTGATGGGTACTTGGTATGTCTTGACTTGAGCGTAGATCTCCCCGACAACGGCGCCAGAAATCCTTCTTGCTACCTCTTGAGCATGCGTTGGTTTTCCCTTTAAGAGGAAAGGGTGATGCAGCAAAGTAGCGTAAGTATTTCCCTCCATTTTTGAGAACCAATGTATCAATCCAGTAGGAGACTACATGCAAATCGCCTAGTACCTGCACAAACAATCAAGAACCTTGCAACCAACATGATAAAGGGGTTGTCAATCCCTTCACGACCACTTGCAAAAGTGAGATCTGATAAAGATAATAAGATAAATATTTTTGGTATTTTTGTTGTATAGATTGGAAAGTAAAGATTGCAAAATAAATAGTAAACTAGAATTGTAGATCGGAAACTAATATGAAGTAAAGTAGACCCGGGGGCCATAGGTTTCACTAGTGGCTTCTCTCAAGATAGCATATATTACAGTGGGTGAACAAATTACTGCCGAGCAATTGATAGAAAAGCGCATAGTTATGAGAATATCTAGGCATGATCATGAACATAGGCATCACGTCCATGTCAAGTAGACCGAAACGATTCTGCATCTACTACTATTACTCCATACATCGACCGCTATCCAGCATGCATCTAGAGTATTAATTTCATAAGAACAGAGTAACGCATTAGGCAAGATGACATGATGTAGAGGGATAAACTCAAGCAATATGATATAAACCCCATATTTTTATCCTCGATGGCAACAATACAATACGTGTCGATTCCCTTTCTGTCACTAGGATCGAGCACCGTAAGATTGAACCCAAAGCTAAGCACTTCTCCCATTGCAAGAAAGATCAATCTAGTAGGCCAAACCAAACTGATAATTCGAAGAGACTTGCAAAGATATCAAATCATGCATATAAGAATTCAGAGAAGAATCAAATATTGTTCATAGGTAATCTTGATCATGAACCCACAATTCATCGGATCTGGACAAACACACCGCAAAAAGTATTACATCGAATAGATCTCCAAGAACATCGAGGAGAACTTTGTATTGAGAACCAAAGAGAGAGAAGAAGCCATCTAGCTAATAACTATGGACCCGAAGGTCTATGGTAAACTACTCACACATCATCGGAGAGGCTATGGTGTTGATGTAGAAGCCCTCCGTGATTGAATCCCCCTCCGGCAGATCGCCGAAAAAGTCCCCAAGATGGGATCTCATAGGTACAGAAGGTTGCGGCGGTGGAAAAGTGGTTTCGTGGCTCCCCTGGATGTTTTCAGGGTATAAGAGTATATATAGGCGAAAGAAGTAGGTCGGTGGAGCTACGAGGGGCCCACGAGGGTGGGGGCACGCCCTCCTGCTTCGTGGCTTCCTCGCGGAGTTCCAGACTTCCACTCCAAGTCTCCTAGGTTGCGTTTGTTCCAAGAAAGATCCTTGCGAAGGTTTCATTCCGTTTGGACTCCGTTTGATATTCATTTTCGGCGAAACACTGAAATAGGCAAAAAATACAGCAATTTGCACTAGGCCTTCGGTTAATAGGTTAGTCCCAAAAATAATATGAAAGAGCATATTAGAGCCCATTAAACATCCAAAACAGATAATATAATGGCATGGAACAATAAAAAATTATAGATACGTTGGAGACGTATCAATGAACGGGATCACATCATTAGAGAATTATGTGATTGACTTGACCCATTCATTAGCTTAGCACTATGATCGTTTAGTTTATTGCTATTGTTTTCTTCATAACTTATACATGTTCCTATGACTATGAGATTATGCAACTCCCGAATACCGGAGGAACACTTAGTGTGCTATCAAATGTCACAACGTAACTGGGTGACTATAAAGATGCTCTACAGGTGTCTCCAATGGTGTTTGTTGAGTTGGCATAGATCAAGATTAGGATTTGTCACTCCGATTGTCGGAGAGGTATCTCTGGGCCCTCTCGGTAATGCACATCACTATAAGCCTTGCAAGCAATGTGAGTAATGTGTTAGTTACGGGATGATGCATTACAGAATGAGTAAAGAGACTTGCCAGTAACGAAATTGAAGTAGGTATGATGATACCGACGATCGAATCTCGGGCTAGTAACATACCAATGACAAAGGGAACAACGTATGTTGTTATGCGGTTTGGCCGATAAAGATCTTCACAGAATATGTAGGAACCAATATGAGCATCCAGGTTCCGCTATTGGTTATTGACCGGAAGTGAGTCTCAGTCATGTCTACATAGTTCTCGAACCCGTAGGGTCCGCACGCTTAACGTTCGATGACTATCGGTATTATGAGTTTATGTGTTTTGATGTACCGAAGGTTGTTCGGAGTCCCGGATGTGATCACGGACATGACGAGGAGTCTCGAAATGGTCGAGACATGAAGATTGATACATTGGAATGTTATGTTCGGACACCGGAATGGTTTCAGATGAGTTCCGGTATTTACCGGAGTACCCGGGAGTTATCGGAACCCCCCGGGGGGCTTAATGGGCCTACATGGGCTTTAGTGGAAGAGAGAGGAGGCAGCCAAGAGGTGGGGCGCACCCCCCAAGCCCAATCCGAATTGGGAGGGGGGCCGGGCACCCTTTCCTTCCTCTCCTCTTCCCCTTCCTTCCCCCTCCTATTAGGACTAGGAAAGGGGGGAACCTACTCCTAGTAGGAGTAGGATTCCCCCCCTTGGGGGACGCACCATGAGGCCGGCCGACCCCCTACTCCCCTCCTTTATATACGGGGGAGGGGGCACCCCATAGACACACAAGTTGATTGTTTAGCCGTGTGCGGTGCCCCCTCCGCATATTTGCACCTCGGTCATATCGTTGTAGTGCTTAGGCGAAGCCCTGTGTCGGTAACTTCATCATCACCGCTATCACGCGCCATGTTGATTTAAACTCTCCTCGACCTCACCGGATCTAGAAGTTCGAGGGACGTCACCGAGCTGAACGTGTGTAGATCGCGGAGGTGCCGTGCGTTCGGTACTTGATCGGTTGGATCATGAAGACGTTCGACTACATCAACCACATTACTTAACGCTTCCGCTTTCGGTCTACGAGGGTACATGGACACACTCTCCCCGCTCGTTGCTATGCTTCTCCTAGATAGATCTTGCGTGATCGTAGGAATTTTTTTGAAATACTATGTTCCCCAACAGTGGCATCCGAGCTAGGTCTATGTGTATATGTTATATGCACGAGTAGAACACAAAGAGTTGTGGGCGATAATAGTCACTTCTTACCAGCATGTCATACTTTGATTCGACGGTATTGTTGGATGAAGCGGCCCAGACCGATATTACATGACCGCGCTCATGAGACTAGTTTGATACGTCCATTTTGCATCATGCTTTTACATCGATATTTATTGCATTATGGGCTGTTATTACACGTTATGTCACAATACTTATGCCTACTATCTCTTATTTTACAAGGTTTGCATAAGGAGGGAGAATGCCGACAGCTGGAATTCTGGGCTGGAAAAGGAGCAAATATTAGAGACCTATTCTGCACAACTCCAAAAGTCCTGAAACTCCACGAAAGTCATTTTTGGAAATATTAAAAAATACTGAGCGGAAGAAATACATCAGGGGGGCCACCACCTGCCCACGAGGGTGGGGGGCACGCTCTACCCCCCAGGGCGCGCCTCCCTGCCTCGTGGGCCCCCTGTTGGCTCTCCGGTGGCCATCTTCTGCTATATGAAGTCTTTCGTCGAGGAAAAAAATCATAAGCAACCTTTCGGGACGAGACTCCGCCGCCATGAGGCGGAACCTTGGCGGAACCAATCTAGGGCTCCAGCAGAGCTGTTCTGCCGGGGACACTTCCCTCCGGGAGGGGGAAATCATCGTCATCACCAACGCTCCTCTCATCGGGAGAGGGAAATATCCATCAACATCTTCACCAGCACCCACTACAAAAAAAATAAACTTCCGTGATGATACGTGTTGTTCACAGTAGGTCGCGTTTTTTGTCATGCATGTACATCCATGACGATTTTATGACAGAATCATGATAGCCATACCTGTGCTGTCGTAGAAGTGTTCCATGACATTACCAAAATTATCATCACGGAAGTGTCCACTTCCATGACAATAAATCGCGCGTCACAGAAGTGCTTTCGTCAAGGGTGACCGACCGTGGCATCCACCGTAACGGAACGCCGTTAAGCTATCGGGTCCGATTTTGGATCTGATAACCCGTTAACAGCCCGGACCAATGTGTATTTTCCACGTGTAAAATCATCATTGGCCGCAGGAAACACGTGTTGCCTCACCGTTGGGACAGATGTCATCCACTCATTGGACAGGAGGCGCCTATGATAGGTTGACACGTGGCACGGCCCAACAGTGGCCCATTTCGGTGAAAAAGGCTGGCCCAGTAAAAATTAGCAGGCCGTCCCATATAAGGCCTACTTGTGTCAGGTCCATTTAATCCCACGGCTCATACAAGATGTGCCAATTCGGCCCGTCAACGGCCCGTTAAAGATTTGACACCATTGCAGCCCATCGTCAGTTCGAGCCCGTTAATAGCCCGCTATATATTTGGACTCAATATCGGCCAGATGAGATTTTGGCCTGTTAACGGCCCATTTAATGGATGGGCCAATTTTCGTGATGTACATCTTTCGCCTTTAGCGACCCATTTAAATGTTGGGCTAATTTCCGGCCCGGTGTGTCTTTCAGCCTGTTGACGGCCCATAAATCTGATGGGCCATTTGTAGTCGGACCTGAGTTTCGGCCTTTTAGCGGCCCATTTAAGTGTTGGGCCAATTTCTTGCCCGGTGTCACTTTCAGCCTGTTGACGACCCATAAATCAGTTGGGCCATTTGTAGTCGGACCTGAGTTTTGGCCTTTTAGCGACCCATTTAAGTGTTGGGCCAATTCACGGCCCTGTGTGCCTTTCGGCCTATTAACGGACCATAAATGAGTTGGGCCATTTGTAGTCGGACCTTAGTTTTGGCCTTTTAACGGCCCATGCCCTTCGTGGTCCAATACCAGCCCGGTTTCTCTTTTCGGCCTGCTAAAGGCCCACAACACAGTTGGGTCGTTTACAATACGACCTGACTTTCGGCCTCTTAGCGGCCCATGCTCTTCATGGTCCAGTACAAGCCCGATGTCTCTTTCGACCTGATAAAGGCCTACAGTATAGTTGGGCCATATGTAGCCCAAACTTAGTAACGACCCGTGAAATAAATTGGGGCCACCTGTTGCCCGCTTCGATGTCGGCATGTTAACGACCCGGGAGGTAAGAGGGCCGACCATTAACTTTCGGCCTAGTAACGGCCCATTAACTTAATGGGCCCACTAAAGTTCGTTCATGTCTTTAGGCCAAATTAGATAATTTGAGCCCATTACGACGAGCAATTATGCATGTGACCAAAACCGATCAAGCAAAGGTACGGCATACGGGGAATAATGTTGCACATCCAAAGATATATTACAGAAATTACATCCACTGGGCAATCAAAGATTGATGCCAAGCAAATAAATGAGCAGAACCTAACCATCTACAACGTCACAATCTGCAACCTCAAAGATGATGACGCCCATAAGCATGTGGGCAAGTTCTTGATGCTTTGCTACACTTGTCTCTGAAAACATTGATCGATCGTTGTGTCGCACGACTCTGCACCTCTGATTCATCCACCATTTCCATCATTGCTTTAGCCATTAATTGGTTCACAAACATACATTTATTCCGTTGCATTCGAGATGAGGATACCTGATGATTCAGATGGCGATTTTGGCAGCTTGTATTATTGATAGTGGAGAGTGTCTCACCAACGCATCATAACATAAATTAGGACGGAACCAAACAGATTAATCATGAGTTATTGCCATATTACCTGCCTAGATTTACTGGAAAGAAACAATGGGGTTGCCTTGCTGTTTTCGAGTTTGTCTTCTTATCTTTAGTAGCCTTGCACAAAATTAACACACTAGCATTGCTATCATTGGCCAAGTCGATAATAGGAAAGCAACATTGACACAACGAACGCTTGGGCAACTAGCCTACACCAAATTAACACAATATGGAACAGCTATCATTAGCCGTAAGGTAATACGAAAGCAACATTGACACAATGAATGAATGGGCAACCGAGAAGCACTACAATTCAAGAATGTGCGTGATATGAGATAGTACATTCATTCAGCTCAAGATGCAAAACTACCGTGCAGTTTTCCTTACAAAAATCAACATTGGCGCCTTTAACATTTTGCTACAACTAATTTTAGATCAGATAAAGGTTAGATTCACGCCGATTAACAAAATACATGCTTGATGTAAAATATAGTGATATACAACAGTACTTACATCAAAGATTGGAGCACGAGAATTCCATAAGATATTTTCCTCGAATACGATCCCAATGGAGGAAGTCTTGTGTCGTTTAACCTTATTTTCTAAAAGAGAGATGGGTAAGAAACATGTAGAAAATATGATCAGAATGCTATAAAATTTCATGATGCAAGGATACGCACACGCTTCTTAGAATGGAGTTGACATTCTTTTGCTGGACTAGAGCGGACTAGTTCTTTGGCCACTGGAATCTTCTTATTATCAGTGGGAGTTGGGTTTCTCTGTGCTTGAGCAGTATCTATGAAAAATGGAGTTGGTTTATTATCTCTTGGCATTTGGATCTTTTGCAAAGACCTGGTTTGTAACCCTTCAGATTCTAACATAGTCGTCTTCCCCTTGCATGCCTTATATAGAAGAATGGTGATTCAGTTATAAAACATGCTACAGCAGAGATGGAAAAGGTACTGAAGAATAGAAAAGCATGACATATTGACATGTATTCCCTCCATCCGGAAATAAATGGATGGGTCTAGGCGTATTTCAGTTCTAGATACATCCAGTTTTATCCATTTCTGCGACATTTAATCCGGACGGAGGGAGTATGATGTAAGAGCTAGGGATACAACAGGACAACACAGTAAAAAAACACTAAAAAACCCACTCAAGAACCAAAGTATCCAAACCCACTTATATGAGATAGTACACTCATGCAGCTCAGGATGCAAAACTACCAGGCAGTTTTCCTTGCAAAAATCAACATTGTGGCCTTTAATCATACATTTTGCTACAACTAAATTTAGATCAGATAAAGGTTGGATTCACGCCGATTAACAAAATACATGCCGATGTAAAAATATAATGATATACAACAGGTACTTACATCTACATTGGAGCACGAGAATTCTGCAAGAATCTTTCCTCATAAACGATACCATTGCAGAAATTCTTCTATCTCTAAGCTTATTTTCTAAAAGAGAGATGGGTAAGAAACATGTAGAAAATATGATCAGCATGCTATAAAATTTCATGATGCAAGGATACGCACACGCTTCTTAGAATTGAGTTGACATATTTTTGCTGGACTGGAGCGGACTAGTTCTTTGGCCACCGAATCGCTTATTATCGTGAGGAGTTGGGTTTCTCTCTTTGGAGCAAGATCTATAAAAATTGGAGTTGGTTTATTATCTCCTGGCGTTTGGATCTTTTGCAAAGGCCTTGTTTGTAACCCTTCAGATTCTAACATAGTCGTCTTCCCCTTGCATGCCTTGTATAGAAGAATGGTGCTTTAATTATAAAACATGCGACAACAGAGAGATGGAATAGGTACTGAAGAATAGAAAGGCATGACATATTGACATGTATTCCCTCCATCCGGAAAAAATGGATGGGTCTAGGCGTATTTCAGTTCTAGATACATCATTTTTTATCCATTTCGGCAACATGTAATCCGGACGGAGGGAGTATGGTGTAAGAGCTAGGGATACGACAGGACAACACAGCAAAAAAACACTAGTTGAATGTAAAACTGTATGCTAGCGGAATACGTTCATGAAATAACTAAGGCAACATACACGTGTATGATTGGGAAAATAAGATGGCATTGCAACAGAGCACTAGAACATCACTTCAATGTAAAAAACATGGTATGGTAGATGATGAAGTACATAATTGATGAATAACAATGCATAAGATATTCGAAGCATGATGTCCAAATTAAGCAGATGGCATTGCGATAGAGTAGAATGACAAGATTTGAATTTGAAAACATGTTATCATGAATGGAATAGGTACTGAAAAACAGGAAGTCATGACATATTTACATGCATGATCAGCATGCTAAGCACATGGCATTGCAACATAGTAGATACACTCCAGGATATTATATGCATGTTGTACCCATATCACAGGCCAAGTTAGAGCAAGGACCTTGTGGGGTGAAGAGGATTCATCATCTTTCGCAAGTCTTCAAGAACTGCCTTTACATGTTCCATCATATTGGGTATCATTGACATCAAGTTTATTGGCCTTTACATTGCTCCGTGAGGTTCTTGTGGATATATTAGTGTGTGCAATTATATCTGACATGCATGGAAGACAACTAGTAGTTAGATTTATGTAATGAGTGCCTGTAGGAGACGACATAAATAGTAGGACTGGGGTTAACTAGCAGCAACAGGTCTCATAAACTAAAGGGAGAACAGGATGAAAGCTACAGAATATGTATCGTTTGTACTCTAGATTAACTAGATGGCACACAAAAGTATTAAAGAACAACATAGGTAATACTAGAAGTGGTATAATACTATTATCACCAGCCTGTGGGATAGCATTGGCTGATGGATGATAACTATGGAACAACGTTACCTAAAGAACAAGTATCTTAGCTGAACTATGGAACAATGTTAACTCCTGAACAAGACCCGTAAGAGATCAGCATGAATATACAGTGAAATGTGATGATCTATTTTCCATGCTTAGATGAATAACAAAGCCATAAATGTTGCACACAAGTAAGATGAGGGTACAACCTATCTGGCTGCCATTCATAGGAGTGAGCATCATGTGCTAACTTGTCGATGGCCCTGCAGTTGTTGTGGCTGTCCATGTCGGGCACGCGCATTCGATGCAGGGAACTGTTGAGTGGGGACTATAGCTCCCTTCTGGTGTATGCTTCCCTTGTTGGAGCAGCTGTGGTGAGTCGGAAGACGGTGTCTCTGAAGATGCAGATAACGCATAATGTTAAGAACGGCATATCTCTTTGATCTGAAGAAATACACTAAGAGATCAACAACAAGGTACGAGATTGGTGACTGAAGACTAAATTGGGGTCACACGATTTTATTTTATTTTGGTACTGTCTGATCTACGTTGGATGGCTGGCTGTCTTGTGCCTCCCGGCTGACACTGTTCGTAATCTTCCCCGAAGAGCTAGCAACCAACGGCAGAGCAGCCTGCCTCCGCCGTCCGTGGCCCCGGCCAAAACCCTGCTCCCCGCCCCACCGCACTGCCGTGGTTGCGCCGCCCCCGGGCTAATCCATAAAGACTCCCCGTCATCCAGATCCGGCGGCGGCAGTACCTTCAACCCACACAACTCTAAAAGATAGCCATCTAAGCGCTGCTTCCGCGGCGAACTTGCGGCCCCGCACCCTTACGTTAGACACCAGCCAACCGACAGCCTAGGAGCTCCGCCGCCTCGAGGGGTGCTGCTTCCCATTGGGAATCGATTGGCCCAGAATAAAAATTCAGACAACTGACGCCTAAATAAAGTGATTTGAGATGAGGATGTGACCTATCTGGCGGCATTGTGAAGTAGGCAGGTCCAGCTGCCGAGTCGGTGAGGCCGACGCGGTTGCGGTGGCGACCGGCGGCAGGGAAAGAGCGATGTCGCGACGGTCGACGGCTACACGGAAGCGAAGCGGGACTCGACGGATCCGGTTGGAGCCGCCCGGCGCCGTGAACAACGGCGGGGTGAATCGGCTCGCACGGTTCACGCGGTCGTCGCCGAGGCAGCACCAAAGATCACGGAGTAAGAGGCACACGCCCAAGGCACGAGGCAAATGGACAGGTCTCCGGCATTAGGGAGGAGGGCGGCTGTGAAATTGGTGCGGTGGGGCGCCATGGAGGTGGGGCTGAGGTTTCATGGCTCGGGAGAAGGGAGCTTCCGGGAGAAGGTGATTTGATGCCCACGAGGTATGAATGGGGGGATTGGGAGGAGTGGAACCATGTCTTACGGATGCATTTGTCTGAAATGTGAGGGGAGTTCAGTTCTACCCTTGCATATAGGCTTCTCGGCTTGGGTCTGTGTAACGAGGGTCGGGATAGTAGAGTAACTTTGCTTCTCCCCAAATAGTGGGCGGAGCTATTTCAAGCAGGAGGGCGTGTTTTGAACTATAGTGGGCACGAGCGATTTCAAGCAGGAGAGTGTGTTTTGAAATAGTGGGCGCGAGCTATTTCAAAGTAGGAGAGCGTGTTTTGCCGACCATGGTTTATGAATTATTCGCACATGTCATTTCGCCGAGGAGAAGGCGCGCTTGGATGAAGTTACAAACCTACCCTCGATGTACAACGGGCCAATTGATGTGTGTCCCACATAGGACGGTAATTTCGCGTCTCCCATTTATTTTCTTGGGCTAATTCCACCGAAAGCAGAGAGGATGTTTAACGGTTCGCTCAAATTTTGGGAGAACGAGCATCCACGCCTACCTTACCAAGTCGATTCGGATCAAATTTTGAAATATTAGCTTGCCACTTCTTTTTAGATGGAGAGATGATGCTCGGGAGTAATGTGTTTTACATGCTCGTTGCTAGCGATTTACTATATGACAAATAGTTGACCCACTCAAAATGCGAATCAAACCCAAAATGAAATATCTCGATTCAATGAAATAGCTCGCTCAAGAGGTCAAAATAGTGAACTAAATCCAAAATTGAACACCTCAATCGAGTAGCATGTTGTACAGTATTATAGTACTCCATGAACATGTTGAAAGTCAAATTAATGAACTTGTTTGATATATGCATATATCCGCTCATGTGTGGATTGCGATACAACATGTTCTCCAATTTAAATATTTGAATGCAAGTTTATATTGAAACATGGTTTATATCAGTCTTTGATGCATAAAACGCGACCTCCCCCTCTCCCGGACTCTTGTTCTCTCTCTCTCTCTCTCTCTCTCTCTCTCTCTCTCTCTCTCTCTCTCTCTCTCTCTCTCTCTCTCTCAGACAATCTTCAATTCTGATCCGACACAAAAACCTTGTTGGTCCCTCTCCTTTCTCTCCATCTCTCTCTCTCTCTCTCTCTCTCTGTGTGTGTGTGTGTGGGGGGGTCTTTCTAGTTCGCATGCATATATACACCATCTATAGGTCTCTCTCACTTTTATGTATGATACTCTAGCTAGTCCAAGCTAGATATCTTGGGTGCACTCATCGATGCACACAAATTCCTTGGCTCTTTGCCCGTAACTCTCTCA
The DNA here is from genome assembly GCA_021605205.1 of Aegilops longissima. Taxonomy (NCBI): domain Eukaryota; kingdom Viridiplantae; phylum Streptophyta; class Magnoliopsida; order Poales; family Poaceae; genus Aegilops; species Aegilops longissima. The sequence continues at coordinate 112,195,718 of CM038680.1, forward strand.
CGCACCACTATGTCGCCTCTGAGCTCTTCCCCTCTCTCAAACTCTCCATCCACAGGTCACACATACACATGCATATCTCACTGCACTCGATAGGCCCATCTAAAACTCAATCTCTCCCCCTCGTTCTCTCTCCATCTCACACGCGCACACACACAATCTCATGCCCAGCTAGCCAAGTATGATGGTCTCTCACTCAATTGTAGGCACGCACAGTCCCCCCTATATGTATATGACTAGCTAATATTAGTCTCCATCACAAACATGTGCATGGTCTATCTCAATTTCTCTCGGGGCATCTTTCTATCACGCACGCACTCCCTCGATTTCCCACCCATATAGTCCCCTCACGATCTCGACGGGATCTCTCTATCACAAACACATCCTCTCTCCTTCCCCATGCGTCCATGCCATCCATGTGTCCCTCTCGACCTTTGTTCCTTGTTGGCCAGACCTCTATTGGACATGTGCTACAGGGGTGTCTCTCTCCGTTGCAAACAATCACACACTAGCTATCTTTGTGTATCTCCTCGCCTCGCTTTTCCATCTCGGAGATGCATGCGTGATATGTTCACATAAGAAACGAAAAAAACACACACTCTCTCTCTCTCTCTAATTTATCGTTTGTTGTCACTTTCTCTTTCACACACATACTCTTTTTGCACACTTAATCATTCTCCTTCACACGCACTTGATCTATCTCGACTGAGGCACTCTCCTCGGTCCATAGCATATAGATTTATTGAAAAGTCAAACATCACAAAGTTTGACCATGTACGTGGAGAAAAAGAATTACATCTAGTACGGCAAACATATATCATTAGATTCACCATGAGATGTAGTTTTGTATGATGTATCTTTGGTATTGTAGATATAAATAACATTTGCGTAAACCTGAACAAAGTTTCCAAAGTTTCCAAAGTTTGACTTCTAAAAAATTTACATGCACTGCATTATCGAGCGGATGGAATATCTCTTTCCCCCTCTCAGCTATCTGACGCACCACTCAGCCTTATCGGGGCTCCTCAATCTCTCTCAAACTTTATTGGTCAGCTTGGTTCATGACCTGACCCTCATGCCTTGATGGCCAGTATTGCCTGGTGTGGACGTGAGATGTAAAATATTTCTGCCGCCAGCTTGTGTGGTGCTTTGAAGCGTTTGGTTCATGCCCGGCCAGCAAAGCATCAACGTCCCATCAATCAATCCATGCATCAATTATTTAATGCTAATATCCATCCATGTTGTGTGTTAGCCTCGTGGCCTACACGACTGTGCACGGCCGGACATTCAAATCGGTCGCCTGGCCAAAGCTACTTGCAGTGTCTGGAGTTCAGCCAAAGCATTAAAGTGCAAGGAACCCAGGCCAGCGGGCTTTCTTTTTCACGGGTATCAACCAAACAAGCATGCATGAAATCCAGCCACAACCCTGTGCCAGGAAAAATGCTCAGGGCGCAAGCCAAACTGGCCTTATATCTCCTCGTTCACACATACACATGTCTCGCTTCGCCATATACATATAATCCCTCACTCCATCATAGGCGCAAGCACTCCCCCTCCTAAGTATGATTATCTCTTACTAGCCATCGGGAACACACGTATTGTCTCCTTCCATCCATACGCCTATCTCGATATCTCTCGGGCATCTTCTATCGCACACACACCTTGTCACTCGATCTCCCACCCATGTAGTCCCATCACGATCTCCAGGGATCTCTATGACAAACATACACTCTCTCCTCCCCATGTCTGCATTTTCTCCGTCGCCTCTCTCGACCTCTCTCACTTGTTTGTCGACCCCTCTTGGCCACGTGCTAGGGTCTTTCTCTCCGGTTCCAAACAACCACACACTATCTCCTCACCTTGCCTCTCGTTGTCGAAGATGCATGTGTGATATGTTTGCATAAGACACGACGCTTTTTCTCTACTTTTATCGTGTGTTGTCCATGTCTCTTTCACACACACACACACTTTTTCTCTCTCTCTCTCTCTCTCTCTCTCTCTCTCTAGTTAGGGACTCATCCGTCCATAAGCATATGGATGTTTTGAAAAGTCAAACCTCGTAAAAGTTTGACCAGGTATATGTGGAGAAAACATTTACATCTGGAACGATCATTAGATTCATCACAACATGTACTTACTTCATACTATCATTTATCTTTGGTATTGTAGATATAAGTAATTTCTTTATAAACTTGGTCAAAGTTTCAAAAGTTTGACTTAAAAATGTTGGAACTACATTATCGAACGGAGGGAGTAGCTCTTTCTCTCTCTCTCTATCTCTCACGGGCCTCCCCTCTCACTCGAACTCTCTATACCGACGGATTATACGCTCACTATGTCAGTGTATAGCTCCGTATATTGTTTAGTTGACCGGTCAACCAATCCATATGCTTCCTTGTCACTCGTGTTCTCAGATCTTCGTGTCTGGACCATGTGGCAAGGGTGAAAATAAGTAAACTAGAGGCCCATCTCGACACGCGGTGAAGTAAACAAAGTTGAAACCACTCGGGGTAGCACCTCGCACGCTAATAAATTGAGGGCGCATTGAGGACAAACTTCTTGCGCGCGAAGGACGACTTTCAAGACAATTCACCACTGCGCGGCGGCATGCATGTATGACGACTCGCGCACACCCAGCACACAACACACACCAGCACACGCGTGTACACCGGCGCCGCCGCCGTTGAGATGGACGGCGAGGCAGCCAACAAGCGGAGGCGGCTTGAGCCAAAACCGCATCCGGCGAGCTCGACTTCATCAAGAGCCTCCTGACGACATGCTGCTCGTCATCATCGGCCTCCTCCCACCAAATCTGCCATGCGGACCACCCTCGCTTCTCCCGACGGTGGCGCCCCTCGCCGCTGGTCCCCTCAACCTCACCGTCGACAGCTGCCTCTGCGACGGGGATTGCAAACGCATGGCCGCAGTCTCCAAGATCCATTCATCGCACCCTGGGCCAGCCAGACGCCTTGACATCCGCATGTTCAGTACCAACTGCAAGTTCCAACCCAAGTTCGACGAGTGGTTCTTATCCCCCGCCCTAGATCAGCTCGAGGAGCTCAGATTTGAAGCTGGACGATGTCGCTCTCTGCCGCCGTCCGCGCTCCGCCTCACGCCAACGCTGCGCCACGCCAGCTTCAGCTCCTGCTATCTTCCCCAGATTAATGCCGCGCCCGCCCTTCTTCTCCCTCAACTCAAGCAGCTCGACCTCTTCGACGTTGTCATCTCTAAGAAGGCTATGGAGCACCTGCTCCGCAGTTGTACTGCACTTGAGTACGTTCGTCTTGAGCAGATCCACGGGTTCATTAGCCTCCACATCGCCTCGATGAATCTCCGATGGATTTATGTGTCTTGCTGGCCCCCAACAAGACATCAATTGGGAACATATCACTCCAGCTGTTCCACGTTATGGTCATTGAGAATGCGCCTTTCCTTGAGAGATTGCTTGTATCGGATCTAGAAGGTCCAACAAAAATCAGGGTCATTGACGCTCCAAAATCGACAGTGTTGGTGTACTCGTCTGCCAAATTCTCCGAACTCTTTATTGGATCCGTAATCATTCAGGTACAACACTCATCTTCTTCTCCGTCTTCTTGAAATTCACATTTTTAATTTCTTCTTGATGTATTTACGGCCGTCTTCCAGAAAATGATTCCCACAAGCTTGACCTAGTCCATGCGCAAAGTGAAGATCTTAGCACTAAAATCTATCGGCCCCAATCTGGATCAAGTTGTTGGATTCCTTACATGCTTTCCGTGCACAGAGAAGCTACTCATCGAGGTGAAACTTCTTTCCTATAAGTAAATGGTAATCACAACGTAGCTCAATTTTTTCATAATTTTCCCAAATTACGATGACAAGTGTAGTGTTCAAAACTGCATCTACGCACTGCACCAAAAGAAATGTTTTTAGTATTTTTTCTCACATGATCACCTGCATCGCTTTTTATGTTGTACTACTATAGTAGCCTAGGCTAGTTATAGTGGAAAGTAACTTAGACTACTCCAAGAACTCTATGGTTACCCTAAGAGCAAGTACTACCTCCGTCTGGTTTACTCTTCCAATTTTGTAGTATCAAAATTTGACCATAGATTTAATCGATAAAATGTTAATGCATGTCACTAAGAACTATATCGTTGGATTCGTATTTGAACATAATTTCAAATGGTGTAATTTTTAGTGACATGCATTGGCATTTTCTTAGGTAAATCTATGGTCAAAATTTTATACTAAATACGAGGTAGTATTCCCTCCATCCCAAAATTCTTGTCTTACATTTGTTTAGATACGGATGTATCTAACACTAAGATGTAACTAGATACATCCGTATTTAGACAAATTTAAGACAAGAATTTTGGGACGGAGGGAGTACAAAAGTGGGCTATGTAGGCCAAAACATGTGCCAAATTCACTTGTGATGCATTTGGCATCGATGCCCCTCCATTGCTCACCTAGTGCCCCAATCTGGATCACCTACTTTGCTCCGGTGCCAAATTAACTCACGCAATGAAAAAAAACACTACGTGGGCGAGAGAGAGGACTGAGGCAATAAAAAACACTTGTTTGGGAGAGTGAGAGGCCGGTGTAGTTGGTTTGATTGATTTGTTTATACATGTGGGTCTGTGTGCACAGTGGTGCCAACTCTCTCACATCGCGAGAGCGGTGTCAAAATCTTTTGATTTGACATCGATGCGTATTATGTGGCATACTTTTGCGAAATATGGCATCGGCCACATAGTGGAAGGCAACAAATGCCCAAGCTCTTTGAGGGAGTCCTGGATTAGGGGGTGTCCGGATAGCCGAACTATCACCGTTGGCCAGACTCCTGGACTATGAAGATACAAGATTGAAGACTTCGTCCCGTGTCCGGATGGGACTTTCCTTGGCGTGGAAGGCAAGCTTGGCGATATGGATATGTAGATCTCCTACCATTGTAACCGACTGTGTAACCCTAACCCTATCCGTGTCTATATAAACCGGAGGGTTTTAGTCCATAGGACGAACAACAATCATACCATAGGCTAGCTTCTAGGGTTTAGCCTCTCGATCTCGTGGTAGATCCACTCTTGTACTACCCATATCATCAATATTAATCAAGCAGGAGTAGGGTATTACCTCCATCAAGAGGGCCCAACCTGGGTAAAACATCGTGTCCCTTGTCTCCTGTTACCATCCGCCTAGACGCACGCTTCGGGACCCCTACCGAGATCCGCGGTTTTGACACCGACATTGGTGCTTTCATTGAGAGTTCCTCGTATGCGTCATCCTTAGGCCCGATGGCTCCTTCGATCATCAACAACGACGCGGTCTAGGGTGAGACTTTTCTCCCCGGACAGATCTTCGTGTTCGGCGGCTTTGCACTGCGGGCCAATTCACTTGGCCATCTGGAGCAGATCGAAGGCTACGCCCCTGGCCATCAGGTCAGATTTGGAAGTTTGAACTACACGGCCGACATCCGTGGAGACTTGATCTTCGACGGATTCGAGCCATAGCCAAGCACGCCGCACTGTCTCGATGGGCACGATCTAGCTCTCCCGTCGAACAGTGCCCTGGAGGCCGCACCAGCGTCCGCTCCGACCCTTAGCTCGGAGCCGACTCCGCCGATCGAGGACGAGTGGTTGGACACCGCCTCGGGGGCTACGATCTCTATGGCGATTGAGCCAAACTCCATCCCTGTCCTTTGCGAAGACCGTGACTCCAAGGTGTCGGACTCCTCTCCGGACTCTGAACCCTCCGCGCCCCTGCCAATCGAATCCGATTGGGCGCCGGTTATGGAATTCACCGCCGCGGACATCTTTCAGCACTCGCCCTTTGGCGACATCCTGAATTCACTAAAGTCTCTCTCTTTATCGGAGAGCCCCGCCGACTACGGTCAGGAAGGTTGAGATGCGGATGACGAAGAAATTCAACGCCCACCCACCACCCACTTTGTAGCCACCGTCGATGATTTAACCGACATGCTCGACTGACCAAGACATCGATCGTATGGACGACGATTATGCTGGAGACGATCAAGAACCAGCGCCTCTGAGAACACCGGAAGGCCACCTCGTCATCGACGACATATACATGGTGGACATCCCAAAAGATGGGAACGGCGGGAACAACGGAGGATGACCCTCCAAGAAGCAGCCCAAGCGCCAAGGCGTCGTGGCGCCGCTCTAAATCCCGCCACAAAGAAAACGGTGATTCCGCACGGAGATAATAACACCCTGATAGTGTTGAAGACAACCCCCTCCAAAGAGGATTCAGCACAGGAGGAGGGAGAAGCCAGCCCTCATGATAGAGCGATGCATGTGGAGGTGGAGGACGATAATTATATGCCTCCCTCCGAAGATGAGGCAAGCCTCGACGACGACGAATTTGTCGTGCCTGAGGACCCCGCCGAATAGGAGCGTTTCAAACGCAGGCTTATGGCCATGGCAAGAAGCCTCAAGAAAAAGCAGCAGCAGCTTAGAGCTAACCAAGACTTGCTTGCTGACAGATGGACTGAAGTCCTTGCAGCCAAAGAGTACGAACTCGAACGCCCCTCCAAGAGATACCCAAAACCCAGGCTGCTACCCCAATTAGAGGAAGCAGCACCCAAACCTACATCACCAACAAGATGATGCGGCCGACCGCCACCCGTGGTCAGCGACAGAGAGGCCTCTAGACCCTCCATTCAAGCCGCACCCAGCGCCGCCGAAAAGTACCAAGGCACGGGGAAACATGTCAGACCTGCAAGACACATTGGAGGACAAGGCAAGGCAAACAAGATTGATCTACGGATCGCGTGGGCGCCCCACGACACGTGATTATAATCGTCACGCCGGATACAACAACTCCGGCCGGGCCAAACACAGTAGACAAAGCTCATTCGAGCTGCGTCATGATATAGCTCAATACAGAGGCGCCGCACACCCACTATGCTTCACAGACGAAGTGATGGATCATCAAATCCCCGGGGGTTTCAAATCCGTAAACATCGAATCATATGATGGCACAACAGATCCTGCGGTTTGGATCGAGGACTACCTCCTCCATATCCACATGGCCCGCGGTGATGATCTACACACCATCAAATACCTCCCACTCAAGCTTAAAGGACCAGCTCGGCATTGGCTTAACAGCTTGCCAAAGAGAATTAATTGGTTGTTGGGAGGACCGGAAGCCGCATTCCTTGATAACTTCCAGGCACATATGTGCGACCACCGACGCCGATGACCTCAGCCACATAATTCAGCAGCGGAAGAATCGCCCGCATACAATTACGGACAGGTTCCTAACCAAGAAAAATCAAATTGTTGACTGTCCGTATGCAGAGGCCCTTGCAGCCTTCAAACATAACATCCGCGACGAGTGGCTTGCCCGGCACCTAGGACAGGAAAAGCCGAAATCCATGGCAGCCCTCACAACGCTCATGACCCGCTTTTGCACGGGAGAGGACAGCTGGCTAGCTCGCAGCAACAACTTGACCAAAAACCCTGGTAGTTCGGATACCAAGGACAACAACAGCAGGTCACGTCGCAACAAGCACAAGCGCCGCATTAACGGCGATAATGCTGAAGATACGGCAGTCAATGCCAGATTCAGAGGCTCTAAACCCGGTCAGCGGAAGAAGCCGTTCAAAAGAAATACTCAGGGCCCGTCCAATCTGGACTGAATATTTGATCGCTCGTGCCAAATACATGGCACCCCCGAAAAACCAGCCAACCACACCAACAGGGATTGTTGGGTCTTCAAACAGGCAGGCAAGTTAAATGCCGAACTCAATGACAAGGGGCTGCATAGCGATGACGAGGAGGAGCCCCGTCCGCCGAACAATAGATGATAGAAGGGTTTCCCCCCACAAGTGCGGACGGTGAACATGATATACGCAACCCACATACCCAAAAGGGAGCGTAAGCGTGCGCTAAGGGACGTATATGCGATGGAGCCAGTTGCCCCAAAGTTCAACCCATGGTCCTCCTGCCCGATCACCTTTGATCGAAGGGACCACCCCACTAGCATCCGCCACGGCGGATTCGCCGCATTGGTTCTTGACCCAATCATTGACGGATTTGACCTCACTAGAGTCCTGATGGACGACGGTAGCAGCCTGAACCTGCTCTATCAGGATACAGTGTGCAAAATGGGCATAGACCCCTCAAGGATTAAACCCACAAAGACGACCTTTAAAGGCGTCATACCAGTGTAGAGGCCAATTGTACAGGCTCGCTTACACTCAAGTGGTCTTGGATCCCGGATAACTTCCGGCGAGGAGTTAATCTTCGACATAGTCCCGTTCCGCAGTGGCCATCACGCGCTGCTTGGATGAACCGCATTTGCAAAGTTCAATGCGGTGCTGCACTACGCATACCTCAAGCTCAAGATGCCAGTCCCTCAAGGAGTAATCACGGTCAATGGAAACACCGAACGCTCTCTCCGAACGGAGGAGCATATGGCGGCCCTCGCGACGGAGGTGCAAAGCAGCCTCTCACAGCAATTCTCAAGTCCGGCTACTAAACGTCCGTGCACCGTCAAGCGCGCCCGGAGTAATCTACAACAAGACCGCCTGGCATGATCCGAGCACGCGTAGCAATCCGTTCCCAACCCCAGCCCTTGTGAAATTGCGAAGCCAGTACTACGCGTACATAACTACGCCCGGAGATACCATGGGCATAAGGGAGGGCACGACCACGGCCGCCTGCAATGCAGCTCAACCGCACTGTGGGATCCCGATTGTGTCATTCTTTTCTTTCTTCTTTTCTCTTACTTTCAGGACTCCGCTTTCTGAAGCCCCGTCCGCACTAGAATTGCCAAACTCACGATGCAACAGCCAGGGAAGCGAAAGCTACGCCGAGTGTCCGGTGGTCTCTACTATGAGCATTATACCTGTTTTACATACCATCCCGCAGCTTACCCGGAGGGGGACATATTAAATAGTCCCATCCCTTGCTTATCGCACTATTTTTATCGTTCTGCTTTCATTGCAGTACCTTTTGAATAAACAATACATAGCTTTTGCCTATTATTGCACTCCTTTCTTTATCTATATATATGTTCATTTATGACATGTTGCACCTGTACACTTTGGTACGGCCAATACACCGAGGGCTTAAGTACCCCAAAATATGGTGTGATAAGTCCGAACACTTTCACAAGTCGGCACCCGAACTTATAGCATTATATGCATCGGCTCGAATCATGTCTTGGGTCAATAGTGGGTTTGCCCGCTCCCATGTTTTGGTACCTTACGTTCCGTTATATCGGCTAAGGTAGCGCTGGGAGAACCACTACGATTGTGCCCGGTTGAGCTGGGTTGAGCACCTCGGAGAAAGCTAAAACTGACCGTCATGATAGGGCGAGAGCCGATCGCTGTTCGAGAGGTTTTTGGGTCCCTAAAGACCTATGCCGCTTAGAGCGAGGAGTCGGCATTGTCCGCCAAAGGCGTGATAGCGCCCGAACTCGGTTTTCAAATACTAGGGCTTCACGAAATTTAAAATTATACAATTCTATGGCTAAGTGAGAGTGTTCAAGCACTATAAGTCCGGCTTGCCTTGTTCAGTTGCGTTGGCGCCTCAAGGACCCAAGAATGGGAACAAGAGCGCTCAAGTTTATCCCAACACCCCAGCACTCGTGGGCATGGGGGCTGAAGCCAATGACTTGCCATCTCTCAAATTTGATAAACGGCCGCATGAAGGTAATATTTTAAATTCAAGCGTTGCTTAGCGATATGAACAAGTTTTCAGCGTCACAGGATAACAAATGCGAGTCTATTCAAAATTACATCTTTGGAGCATTCACCGCTATAAAGCGGGCACCCTTCATGACGCCCTCATAGTACATTTCGGCTTGCGATGCTCCTTGCCCTTCGGTGGCCGTCCGTCACAAGCTTCTCAAGATCCAGCTTGCCCAAAGCACTTTAGCACGGCAAGGCCCGACGGGCACCTTCAATGCAGACGGAGCACTTGATGACTTCAATCCATGGACAAAGGCCCACCAGCCGCCGTGACTAGCCCGAAGTAGCTCCTGCATGGCTTCCAATGGCCACAAATTAATTATGAGGCCCTTCATGGCCTGTTCACGACCTTGGGAGCTCGACCAGCTGCTTCAACTGGTCGCTCGAAACACCGGATGTCCGGCCTCAAAGATATTGAGACCGAACACCTTTTCCGCCGAGCTCCCCTCCTTGGCGTGGTAGAACGCAGCAGCATCAGACACACTATGGGGCAGATATGCGAATGCTCCTGGAGAGCTCCGGATTCGGGTAAGTAATAGGTAATTCACTTTCACATGCTTGCTTTGCATAAAGAATGCCTTACCCGCCGCTATCTTCTTTAATGATTCAATTTCTTGAGGGCTTTTGGGCTTCGCCTTAGCGGCTTTGGCACTCTCAAGAGCCGAGGCGAGCTCGGACTCGAGTTCGAGTCGCGCCCAAACTCGTGTTTTTCCACGAGAGCCTGGAGCTCTTGCCGCACCTCCGCCACCCGCGCCTCCTGCTTCTCTCGCTCGGTGAGCTCTGCGGCCGCTTTGCTTTCGGCTCGGGCACCGCTTCCTTTAGGGTCGCCACCTCGTTCATGGCCCCTACAATACCCACGTTAGTCCTGTCATTTTTGCAACCAAATCCTTTCTATAAGGTATTTCTTTAATAAGGTATTACTTACCTTCCTTGTCCTCGAGCTGCTTCTTGGCAAGGCTGAGCTCATTCTCGACCGCCGAGGCTCTGCTTCAATGCATTGACCTCCATGATCGGTCTGGCAGAGGTCGGTTAGCGCTACTGCATTCCCATATTGACATACTTATGTTAGACTCCTGCGATATCTTTTTAGATCCTCATCCGCTTTTCTTTCCAACACGAACTAAGCATCAAGGGCTACTGTCTATGCGGTAATATTTTTACATATTCTAAACTTACCTCAAAGCCCGTTAGAAGGCTGGTACAGCTTCACCAGCCCGCTCTTGGTGGATCGAACTTTCGGATCACCACACTCATAACAAAGGCGGTGCTCCTCGCTGATGGAGGCGCCTAAGTGCCTCCAAAGCTATCCGGTGCCTCCGGATAGACGGAGGTCACCGGCGTCAGCAGATCTCGCCTTTCTTCTTAAGGGGTCGCTTGCGAACTTCGAACCATCAAGGTTCGGTGACAGAGTCCGGCATGGGCCGGACTTAGAGCCCTCTGGGGTCTCACCCCTTTGCGCCCAGAGTCCGGGAGGTCGCCTTGCGGCGCCTCCAGGACCACCTCCTCCTGGCTGGGACCCTTTTGGGACTCCACCGTGGTGTCATCGGCGACACGAGGAGAGGAAGCGGTCGGAAGTGAAGTGCTATTCACATCCGACGAATCCAGGGAGCCGCTCGACGAAGCGGCGAGCTCGTCCTTGGGCGGGCTACATGGTCATATTCGGCGTTAGAAGACACTATGCGACAAATAAAAAGTCATGAACTATTCCGGTGTCCGGACACTTACGATTTCGCCAGGGGCTTGGCCCTTGTTGGCCACTCCTCGTCATTGTCGGCGTTGGTGGAGAAGTCCGGAGGAAGGGTCCTTCCTTTCTTGGACCCTCCGGCCTCCCCAGTTGGGGCGGCCTTCCTTTTCCTCCTCCTCTTCCTCAGGGGAGGATTCCGCCTCAGAGTCGCCGACGATGAGTCCGACAAAGACTGGCGCCGGAGCTCCTTCGAGTTCCGTGGCCTTCTTCTTGGCCTTCTTCTCGGCACCACGTGAGGTGCGGAGCCAGCAGCCCCGTTAATCGGGCGTCATTGGGTCTTCGGCAAAGGGGCAGGACAGCTTAATCTGTCGGGCGCCTTTCACCGATCTGTCAAAGGTTAGGGAGTTTTAGATCCCGCATAAACTCAAACTATGAAAAAAGAGTCCCATAAAGGGTAAAATAACTTACCTCGCTGGCTTGACGCTGCAAGCTGAATCCGCGATCTTCGGTAGCGGATGTGGGAGTTTCGGTGCCCTTGAACAGCACCTTCCAGGCATCTTCGTACGTAGTGTCGAAGAGCCTTTTCAGAGTTTGGTGTTGTGCCGGATCGAACTCCCACAATTTGAAGGCCCGTTGTTGGCATGGGAGAATCCGGCGGATGAGCATCACCTGGATTATGTTGACAAGCCTGAGATTCTTGTCCACCAGGTTTCGGACGCAGGTTTGGAGTCCGGACAGCTCGTCCGAATCACCCCACGTCAGGCCCGTCTCTTTCCATGATGTGAGCCGTGTGGGGAACCCAGATCGGAATTTGGGGGCCGCCGCCCATTGAGAGTCGCGCGGCTCGGTGATGTAGAACCACCCCGATTGCCACCCCTTTATGGTCTCCACAAAGGAGCCCTCGAACCATAGGACTTTGGCCATCTTGCCAACCATGGCGCCTCCGCACTCCGCTTGGCGGCCGCCCACTACCTTCGACTTGACATTAAAGGTCTTCATCCATAAGCCGAAGTGGGGCTGGATGCAGAGGAAGGCCTCGCACATGACGATGAACGCCGAGATGTTGAGGATGAAATTTGGGGCTAGATCGTGGAAGTCCAGGCGTAGTAGAACATGAGCCCCCGGACAAATGGGTGAAGTGGAAAACCTAGTCCGCGGAGGAAGTGGGTGAGGAACACCACCCTCTCATGGGTCCTGGGGGTGGGAATGAGCTGCCCCTCGGCGGGTAGCCGGTGCGCGATGTCGCTGGACAAGTATCCGGCCTTCCGCAGCTTTTTGACTTGTCCCTCCGTGATGGAGGAGACCATCCACTTGCCTCCCACTCCGGACATGGCTGGAGAAGGTTGAGGAGGGATGTGCGGACTTGGGCGCTGGAGCTCGAGTGCGCGGAAATGGATGAGCAAAGGATGAAGAAGGCGTAGGTGAAAAGGTGGATCCTTATCTCCTTATATGGACGGACGAAGCTATGTGTCCCCCGCCAGCCTGGTAAAACTCGCTTATCTCCCAAGCGCCATAATCAATGGCGCGGTTGGGTTACCCACGTCCGTATTGATGGGAATCCCGGAATAAGGGGCACGATCTCCGCTCGATAAGGCGTGCCAAGGAAACCGCCTCGTCAACGACCGAGGTGGAACAGTAAAACGATTCAGATAAAGGCCTGGCCGTGGTGTGAAGTCACCCATGAATCGTCCAGCAGATCTGTGCAAAAGTTATTCTCTCGGTAGTATGTGGAACTTGTTTTGCGAGCTGGACACTATCCTTGTGTTCAAAATCTTCTATGAAGTATTCGAGAAGGAACCCGCCTTGCAATGCGAAGACAATATGCACGCCGGACTCGTCGTCATTGAAGCTTGGTTCGGGGCTACCGAGGAGTCTGGATTAGGGGTGTCCGGATAGCCGAACTATCACCATTGGCCGGACTCCTGGACTATGAAGATACAAGATTGAAGACTTCGTCCCGTGTCCGGATGGGACTTTCCTTGGCTGCATCCACCTAAAGTAATGAAAGTTCTTACGTAAACTTCCTAGTAATTCCCTCTTCGTAGGTGCAGGATTACTCCTAACATTTGTAATATCAATTTGAAACTTGTAATATTGCCGTGTCCTATTCCTGTGTTTTCAAAATCCTACGAATGAAGCAGGTCTTGAGTTGGTGATGATGTTGTGCCTCCCATCTTTCACCAATAGCCGTCGGATCTAGATCTGACGTATACAAACCAAGCTTCTCCATTTTTGCAAAAAGATGCCCGCACTTGTTCCCTATTTACAAACAACTCCTTGTCTCTCACAATCAACTTTATCTCCTCCCCACCACATCTAGAAGGCCGTGGAAAAATCTGGCGCGATGGCCGCTGCCGGAGCCGTCCTCCCCCAATCTTGGTGTTCCGTGCAATGCACGGGCATCTACGCACGAGAAATTATGTCGAACAGGGCTAGTTGTAAGCAGGCTAGCTCTACAGCCATGATGATAGTGACTGCAGACGGTGAGGCTGACTATGGTATGCTGAACATGGCGCCTATACTCAGGTGTCATCTCCGGCGTAGGGTCTTGTCACTTCACTGTGAGGAGAAGCACGTAATAATTTGACCAACGGGTAGTATAGTGCTAGTATTCCTACTACTACATTGGTAGTACTACTACTAGTACTAGTAGCACCACCGTATGGATTTAGGAGTACAACCACATCCATCTGGATTTTAGTATTTGATTAGCAATATCTAGTAATGCATGTCACAAAAAATGTACTACTCCCTTTGTAAGTAAATACATGGTGTTTTATTCCTATCGGAGAGAGAACTTAATGTTTTTTTGCTAACTAGAGTACTAATAGGATTACATGCAATCTCTACCATCTAAAAGAAACGTAGTGTTCCGTTTCCCCTCTTACGTTCGTCAAGCCTCTCGTACAACCCCTCGCTCCCCGATTTTCTTTCCTCCCGTCCCGACCCACCTATCGTCCCACTCGATTTTCTTTCGCCCCTACCGGTTTTCTCCCTCACGGTTTTCTCCCTCTGGCTTGCATCTCACGCCGGCGTCCACCGCCACCGCTGCAGACCTCCAGTGTTCGTCCGGTAACCCCTCCCGCGCACCCTATCTCTCTTCTTCTCCCTTCTCCCTTCCCGACCTCTCTCTCACAAATCTTGTCTCTGGCTCATGGATCCCGATGTGGAGAAACGGAACGGCCTGATCTGACCTGGGAGCGGCCAGATCCGTGCGTCTCCGCCTCGCTCCGCGCGCCTCCATGGTCCGCCGTCTTCTCGAGCGCCTTGGCGCCCGCGCTCGGCCGCCGCCGTCCCATGCCATGGTCGCCTCCTCGAGCGACCTGCCATGGCCGCCTCCCTGCCTCTCCTGCAAGTGGGCCTTTGCGCGACCAGATCCGTTCCTCTGTGCCTCGCTCCGCGCGCCATGATGGTTCACTTGCTTCCTGATGTCCAATTCTTTTTGTTGTTGCTATATTCAACCTCATCTCTGAAAGCCTATATCTTCCTGTGTTGCTTTGCTATATGCAGGTGTAACAAGTTTCACAAGGTCGTGATTATTGATGTGAGTCTGTCTTGGAGGCATACAAAGATAGGAGCATAAGATCGAACACAGAACAAAACTCAGCTTCAATTAATCAACATGGTACCTTGCTCTCACCTTTTCTCGGTACAATACATCTATCTCTTACCGCCGCTCACGCCCGAAACAGATGCATCGATTAGCCTTCAATCTTCTTGTTTTTGGGGAGATATATGATATTATTTGGATGGCTATGTAGGTGTTCGCAAATGGAAATTCGTTCCTGCTGCTACAGTTCATTGGTTAAGTCCGACCTTGAGCTCACAATGGGCGTTGAGTTGGGGACACGATGGACAATAAGCCCATGAAGCTCCGAAGTCCAGATTTGGATACGGTATTTCCTTTCTATCTAAAATCTACCATAGAAATTTGTATTAGCTGCATATATATCAAAAGAGGTGGCACACTTGAAACTACTTCAGAACAGTTTAGTTGTCAAGGAAAATAACCATCTTCATGGTCATTACATTAAACCTAGGACTAGATGCATATAGAGTTCTGTTATGGCTACTACGATCTGTATGTCAGCGCTAAGTATTTCCTCTTTTCTATGAAAAGGTTTACATTATAAGGATAATCGAGTATAATAATATGGATGAAAATATTGCTCTCTGCTAGGTCTTAGAAGTTAGAATCCACAAAGTTAGGTTAACTATAGTAATTATGACCCCACTTATGCCTTCTCTTTACGCATTAAGATGTGTCGCTCCTTTAAAAAATAAGATATTGATTCTTGTGTTTTGAAGTTTTGGATGTGACTAATTGCATGACATGCCGATATCTCAAGAGCCGGGTGTGTTCTATTTTCTTACACCCGCCGCCGTCGCTGGAGGTGATTGTTGGGCGTGAGCGAGCTTGAGGCGCTTCCTAAATGTTGTCGGCCGTTCACAAGTATTTCCTTTCAAGTCGAATTGACTCTTTAGTAAGATGCATCATCTTTTTTGAATGGAACAAGATTGACCATATTGTTTGAAGTGAAATAGATTCATTATGATCTACACAATACTTGATTTGAAGTTTTCAACTGCTAGATGTAGGAGGAGGCGAGTGGCTGCAATCTTGGTGCTAATTGACACATCTGTCCTCACCCGATTTCTAAGAGGAAAAAAACCCAAAGAGCAAATACTCATTTAAACATTTTTGATTCAGTGCTCCATGAGCATTTTATCTATCATTTGTTTTAAAATTTTGAGTTTTCAGGTCTAAAATGGTTCATCCTTTTGTGGTTGCAGTTTTACTGATCTGGACACACCACCCACCTTTTATTTGCGATTGCTAAAGAAAGAAACTTCTATAGCTTGACCCAATAATATACTATTGTTATGAGATATTTTTTCGGGCGTATTTGCAGATTCAAGGTAGGCGACATGCCAACATACAAACCAGTCTTGAAAATAATAAACATTGCAAAGTTTTGCTTGTGCTAAGTGAACTTTTAGTGATTCACCATACCTATTCTGCATATCGTATCTTTTGTAAAGGTTGTTTAGGTAGCTCACATCTTTCGCCCCTTCTTAGGGCTACTCCGGTTTGCATATTTTGCTTTCGTGGTTGGAAGCTCTCCATTTAGTTGAGCCACAAATTTCAGAGAGAATCAAAATCTGTAGCCTTGCTCAGTAAGGCTCTAAATTGATGTAGTATCATCGAATCTGTAGCCTTGCTCAGTTTTTTGTCTATAAATATAATACACTTCAATTCCGAGCTCAGACTTTGGAATCACACTTTATCCTGAGATGAATCGAAACTAAAGATGACGATACAATGGACACGTAAGAAGCTTCCTCTGTCCTCATCGCCGCACTTGTTCCCTCTCCCTCTTCGTCAATTTTCTTCCCACCTGCTCACAAACCTTTTCCTTCCATTGTAGTCGTTGTCCACCCCTTCCATCTTGATTTTTCCTTCTTTTCAACTGATTTTCCTGCAAATCAGGCTTAATTAATGGTTTTATTTGTTTCGCCATCTCCTCCACAATCAGCGCTTTGGTGTCTACTAGGAGCACGACCGCCCTCCCACAAGAGGATGGGAGAAACCGAGACGAGAGGACGGAGAAACCGACACGCCCGGCGCCGCCCGCTCCTCCCTAACTGCCATGCCGATTCTTCTCCCCGCCGCGGCCTCCTCTGCTCATCTTTCCGCACGTAACCACCTCACTCAAGCCTATCTTTGTCAAATAAAGCTCATGCCACCATGGAGGTTGCCATGTCCGCTGCTCCCACCACCCAACGCCGATCCACAGCCGGAGGTGCGCCCGATGGCAACCCAATGCCCTCGGCCACACGAACACTGGGATGTCCATTCGACTCCATCAAGCTGCGCCGCCATCTTGTCAATCTTTCCATCCGATTCAGGTTGCCCGAGGGACCGTCAGACATGGGGAAGGCAGCCACTGTGGTCGTCGGTTTCCTCATCATCTACAACAGCGTCCGAATTTGGCTGTCTTCCTCAACTCCAAACTAGAATTCCCTTTCTCAAACAGCGTAAAGAAAGACAGCCCAGGTAAGGAAGTTTGTCCATGATAATACCATTAATCTGAGTATCATTGCATGGTGCTTAGTATTCAGAATTCCATAAATGTTTCAGGTATGCTTCCGGGTAGATGTATATCCATCGTATTCGTGTAACTTCAGTTTCGAATCACTTTTTAGACATGTTCGATTAATTGCGTTGCCAAAGTTACTTAAAATAGCATTGTAGAAACATTGTGGCTAGCAGCGGAAGGCACATGTGATGGCATGCATGTCTAAATTTCATCACACGTAAGATAACAAGCGTGATTGTTACTTTCTTTTGGGCTTGACAATGACACCATATATATGTATGCCTTGACAGCGGCACGGTGAGAGTAATACTTGTTAAGGAAGAACCAAATTGTCACAAAGAAAATCTATAACATCTCACCACTTTTTTCTGGTCACATATGACACCATTTAAATCGGTCGTTCTTTTAAGTGTGTTACAAATTCTTCAAGTATGCTTGTGAAAATAACAATCATGGTTTCGATGGTGATAAGTACTACTATATGGATCTTTAAGATAATAGTTGCACATTACCAATTTGGAGGCGGTGCCCGAGACAACGAGGAGCACAACAACATCTCAAGATCGGACCCCAAAATTTGAATTTAAAAGTAAAAGCGGTTTTGTATCCGAAACCCTATATATGACCGAAAAACCTTTCATTGTTAGATTTGTAGTTTACTATACTTAGAAAAGGGATAACAGACCAATATGAGAGCGGTATTGCTTAGAAAAGGTATTTAATATGTGATCGGTCAAGTAATGGGTATTCCTTTGTGGCGAAAATTTGCCTACTTAGCTTGCTTTGATCTGGTGAGTCATTGGTTCAAATCCATAGAGTAGGTAAGTAGGTACAAAAATTATTAGATAGCATTGGACTTGCTTCGCTTTGATATATAATAACTTTTTCTATCCCTCTTCCGTGTTTCTTTGTATCAACTATAAACCACTCGATTGTCTTTAATTGGGTGGGGATCCGATTGACAGCCTTGATTAAGTATCCTACCTGCGTCTCGAGAGCGAGCTTCGCTTCAACCAAATCTTTCGTACCACAGCTTTACTCAAGTTAGCTTGGCTATTTCTCGCTTCTTCTTTCACTTCCACGCTTGTGCTTTCAACAAGTTTGTGCCAATCACTAGAAGAAAAAGAAAGAGAAATGATTGTCTTTGTTGCTCTCCATTATAGGTTTAAAATGTGCATGGTTATATCTGCATTTTATAGTCAACACAAACACTTTGATTTGTAATTGAATGCTTTAGATTTTTAATTCCGAATCAAATAGGTATGATTACATGATCAATTGACACTATTTGGTGTAGCATGTTGTTTTGCATTTAAGAGTTATATCTCTTATAAGGTTAGGAAGATTTGCAACGGAGAAGTTGTCATGACAACATTGCAAGTCAACCTGACAGAAGGAAGTCCTTATAGGGGCTTTACAATATTTATATCCCGTTGCAACGCACGGGCAGTTACCTAGTGAACTAAACATTGCATGTCATGTTTGGTAGTCTCAAGTCATTGAAAGCATGCACGGCCCACATCTCTCATTGGTTGATATGTCACGAAATAAGAAACAAGGAGGGAGTTAATGCACCATGCCTAAGTATTTTGGGATCATTTGGTTTTCGTAAACATTTTTGTTTACATGCATTAACGTTTTATTAGTTAAATCGAAGGTCAAAATTGGCGCAAAATGCAAAGGGGACCAATAAACCAGTAAACATCAAACTTCTCTCGTTTGGCCTCAACTAGAGGTCTGGTGAGGTCACTACAACAAAACAGACTTTAAGTAACACAATCATGTAACAGATAGAAAAATGTGTGATAAGGAAAATTACAGTAACACATGATTTTTGTTGAACGACAACCAGTAACACACACTATAACAGGCCCCAAAATGTGTTACAGAATATTATTGTAGTAACATATATGTACGTGTTGGTACCAATGTGTTACATAAATTTTCTACTAGTAACATGTAAATATGTGTTGGTGCAAAATGTTACGGATTTTTTAGTTATAGTAACACATAATAATGTGTTGGTATGGTGTTACAAACTCTAATATAGGGGGAAATAGAAAAACTAAAATCAAGCGCATATATAGACCACCGATACCTTGACACATTTCCCACGTCTTAATAATATCTTTCTATAAGTATGTTTTGTTTTGGTAATAGAGTTTTCATTCTTTGGTCAATATGATATGAAAAAACAATACAATTTGGTTGTAAATATCAAACTATTTCAATATAGTTGTAGTGAATATCCTATTAACCATATTTTTACATGAATTTTATAATGACTCAGTGACCATAAAAGCCAAATGCACAATTTAAAATGACCATATAAAATTAAGTATTTGACGACAATACTCACGAAGGAGTGGAAGAACAACAACAAATGACAACTTAACTTTTGAACATGGTTTTCAAAACTTGACCAAACCAACGGTCAAAACGGAAAAACCCGAAACCAAGGCATCGCCCAATATTTTAGGTAAGTCAGTCTTTTAACAAAAAATAGTGAAATGTCAAAATAATCATGTGTAAACTAGGAATTGAACCATTATCCTTGAGCCAAGTCATGCCCAACGGCCCAATACCAAATGGGCTTGCTGCAATTTGTGATTTAATAATGGATTACAACCAATAATAAGTGATTCCCCTAAAAAACAATAATAAGTGATTCATTTGGTGAGAGGTCAATTTTTTAGATAAGTAACTTAAATATTCTGTATTTTTCTCACTATTGAATCACTTTGTGCATTTTAAAGCCGAACCAAAAATATAATGAAAATAAACCGAACCAATTTTTTTTTACGGTTTTTATGGTTTCTAGTTTCTGTATGGTATGAACTTCCTTAAGGTTTTGTTTTCTGTTTTTTATGATATGCAACGAAAAACCAAACGGTTGGCCGAATACAGTGAAGTAAAAAATATATTTATATTTCTTCAGGCGAACAACCATACTTAGTCAATTTTTATTGTACAGACGTCACCCGCTATGCACGTCCATTTTTTCTTGGAAGGTAGTCAGTTTTATCTTCAAAAACGCTAAACACATCCATAACTAATAAGGCATGAATCCATGCATACATATATAGTCATGTATGGTTTGTATAAGAAAAGAGTAATCTAGTACTAATCTGCAATCTAGTAGACTAGTGTAGTACTAGCATGAAACATAGACAGGAAAGTTGTTCGTGTGCTAGTAATTTTTTTTCAAAAGAACACACACACACACACACACACACACACACACACACACTGCATCTATTGCAGCGTACGTCGCCTAGTTGACTGGGCGGAAGATGGTTAGCGACTAGCTGCAAGTGCAAGCAACAGAACTCACACACGCTCCACAGCTAGCACCAAGCTACGATGCAAGCCACAGAAGTCACACGTGCAAAGGCTGGTTCACAACAACAGAGAAGAAAACATTGAATCAGACATCCAGGTTTTGACTCAAAACATCAATTTCAAACAAGCTTAGTTTACAAGATGGTAAATGTGACATAATACTTCTTTCACAAAAGTGTATCTATCTATTTCCAATGACAATCCGTCATACATGAAGTTTAACTCGGAACAATTTTCAGGGTTTTTTCAAGCTTCATGGTTGAAGAGCAAGAACTATGCAGACATATATAAATGTCCGCTAAAAGAACGCATAGATTCATGCACCAGTTTAGAACAATCCTTCTAATCTCTAGTGGCAAAATTTCCTGAAAAATAAGATTCACTGAAGCACTTGAGCAGAAGTTCATTACTAGTCAAAAGAGTCAAAATATATTCAATACATATATGGTCTGTAATTATAACATACTATTAACTTAGTGCTTATGTAGAACATGAGATTTCTTATTTAACGCTAAGTTCCTATTTGTCAGGTATAGATAACATGTATGATTCAGCACAGACATGCTTAGCATACAAACTAGACAGAATCACAAGAGGGCCAGCAAAAATAGTATCGTGTATCATGATAGAGTGAAATATACCAGGAAAACAACATTTGTTTCTAATAAAAGGAAGCTCCAGGAAAAAAAGTATCTTTATTAAGAGGGGAATACCATCTCATATAGCTTCAGAAAACAAGCAGAACACAACATCTCACAGAGCTTTAGAAAACAAGTAAAAGGCACGAGGCAAAGCACAGAGCTACTGCTACATCTCTTAACAATATGTTTATGTAGTCATCTGGACGTGCTCGTTGATTATTCCTATAGAGTGTGATATTCTTTATAACTTTTCCATTGATGAACCTATTCTGGATAATGAGTTAGCAAGGGTTTCTGATTGCAAAATAATTGGTGATGCTTGTGCTTCAACATACTTAATTGCATGGACTTCAGCTTTTGTAAGTTAAAGTATTTTCTTTCATATTCCAAAATTGTATTTGTATACATTTAATGACACAACTGTAAGGTCTAATTTTCTTTTACAGATTCAAAAGAAGGATAATTGAGTTGCAGCTGAATTCTCCGGTTGGATCAAGTAGCAAATAAAAATAGAAGATTTTACTTAGCAATACACTGTAGTTTGTAGTTTACCTTTGGTAGATTGAAAATGTAATATCATTACATAAGATCTTTTCTTTGGTCGAATTGATACAAATGCTATGGTGTAATATTCTCCATAGTTGTGTTCTCTATAGTCAAATTGATATGAATGATATGTTGTTGCACCAATATATTGGTATTTTTTAATTATAGCATATGTATCCTACACTCTTATATATTTATAATAAATATCTTGATGTTTTTTATTTGTGTATGTGTCGTGCTTCAATTTCTCTCCTTTTGTGTTGCCAAGCATCATAATAAAATAATAAACTATTTAAGCAATTGCATCGATTTTATATTAAATAAATGTATATTTCATAAAAATGGTTACCTAATTTTGTGGTTAATAATTAAAAGAAATACATTAATTATGTTGCCGTACTAATATAGTAGTGTTACTACTGGTGTTACTATAGTTGCACAATATGTTACTAGTGTAGTTGACAACTATAGATTATAGTGTTATGATATTTGGATAATATGTTACAAGTTGTGTTACTATAGCTACGAAAACATGTTACCACAATGTTCTACATCTACGAAAATATGTTACTGCAGGTGTTACTGTAGTTTCAAAATGTGTTACCAACGCGTTTGGTAACACATAATATGCATGTTACTATAGCGTAACTGTAACACAATTTTTAATATATTGTAACAATTACTATACGTGATAGTGGACACCACTTAGTAACACGGCCTAATGGAACACATTTCGGAATGTGTTACTACCTGGCTTAGTAACACTATTTTGGGCCTGTAGTAACATAACACCGTGTTACAAAAGCTCTGTCCTGTTGTAGTGGATGACTATCTTTGCACCGACGACGAGAGGGGACTTAACTTCATTGACTTCTGGCAACTGCCTTTGGGTGAATGACACGTGGGCCCGGGGGTGGCTGGCCCACCTATCATACAACCAAAGGCGAGGTGTAGTAGAGGGCCGAGGAGTAACGAAATCCTCGCACCTCGCACACTAACCAAGGGCAAGAGTGATCACTCGAATCGCAAGATCAGTTGACTAGAAGCTAAGCTAGACCCATGGAGGCGATGGCGCGAGCATCGGCCGGCTGTGCGAGATGGTCCACGATCTGCGGCTGCGGCCCGACCGAGGAGCGTCTCGGTAGTATTGCTTGAGGCTGCCGAGGCGAGGGCCGCTGGACGACAACCGTCTCCTTGTTCGACGAGGTCCTCGTCGGTTTCCTCGACAAGTTCACCGTTGTCAAGAAGCTTGTGGGCGACTTTGGCGTAAGACTCGGTGGCGCACCGGGCTCTGCGATACCGCCACCCTCAGCGGCCACTATGGTGACAACCTCTTCAACGCCTTTGGTGGCCTGCGATTGCCATTGTCGCGCGGAGAATGTCCACCTCGAGGTCGCTTTCGCCAAGCAGCAGCTCTGGCGCAGCAAGACACCATCGACATAATCACCCATGTCTACGCGCAAATCGTCCATAAGGACTACTACATGCAAGAGGAGGACGATAGGACGCTGGCCTTCTTGGACCGCAGGACAACCTTGGACGACACTGTTCAGAAGCACGTTGAGCTCGCCGCCAACGACGCTGCTCCTCACACGTCGGTTGGTAACCCGGTGCACTAGGGCGTGAGGATGTCGTTGATGGATCCGTATGTATTTTTATCTTTCCGTCAAATCCATGTAGTAGTATATGATACTACAGTAAGTATCTCACCTTTCGCATCAACTTCATAATTTTCATACGTACTCCATGCATGAAAGGCGCCAGAACCAAACTTCTCATTACTCTAGGCAAAATCGTTATTTTCTATCTATAGGTCGCGCCATGGAGTAGAACCAAATTTTACAAGTTGCGAGTTCAAAAGGAAAAGCCTGCCATGTTCGTGTCGCACCCCCACACGGTTGGTCCGGCACGCCGCTCAAGCGGGAATGTGTGTGGTGTTGCATTTTCACTTACAAGTGGGACCGCAGTTGAGCAAACCGACTATCGGCAAACCCCCACCCCGCCCACCGTGCGATGGCTGAGAAAACAGGAGGGAGAAGAGATGGCTGTAGCACGGACTCCAAGAAAATTGGTGTCGGATGGGACTCGTGTGGGTGGCGTGTGCCGTACTGCTAGACGTGAATGCTAGTTATAGCCCATGCCACCCCACTATATCGAGCCTATATCGAGGTATGTAGAACAAATTTCCTGCAGTCCGTGCTCAGCCCTCCTCTATCTCTCTTCTCAGCCAGCCAGCGGATGCGCAGAGCCCATCGTCTGTTTGCTCACATGCGGCCCCACATGTCAGTGAAAACGCAAGAGGACCCACTGAACCTGCACATCTTTCACCTCGGCGTCTTGGTGATGAAAAACAAATCAATAAAGATCTTGGTGGCCACTTTTGGAGTTACTCAAGAGTAGTAAGATTCTATTTACGTTTAACCCAAGATGCACATCTCGTGGCTTCAACTACCACTCTATTTTCTTTCATGACACGACACGGATCTTGGATGTCCCACGTGTCGGCAAAAGGAGGAAGAACCCGACCAAATCTTGGTTGTGCTCTCGGATTAGACTAGTTGTGCTAACTTAAATTTTTATTGTGTACTCCTCCGTTCCAAAATACTTGACTTCCATTTGTCCAAAATGGATGTACCTATATACTAAAACATGTCTTGATACATATATATTTTGACAAATAGAAGGCATGTATTGTGCAACGGAGGGAGTAGAATGGATGCAAGTTTTTGTATTGGTAAGAAGAGTACATCCATATATTGATATAGCGCAATTTAGTAGATGTTCTATCACTTTTAGCTAGCACAGAGGCTAGAGATTGGATTAGTGCACTTGTTGATACTCCTACTAGAATAGAGGCTAGACATGAGACTAGATGCGAGGAAGCAACATCTACTTCTTTACACTCAAAGAAGAAAGAAGGACGCAAGATCGAGCCTCCGTAGATCAACAATGAATGCATTGAGAAGGCACTAATCTAACTTACAGGAGTAGTAAAATGTATTCTTGTGGTTCTTGTTTTCTTTGTTCTTGCTTTTCTTGTCAAAATTATCGTTGGAGTTCATGCAAAACAGAGGTCCATTTGGGGTTGTGCATTGGAGTTGGCCTTACAAGTGGGACCGCAGTTAAGGAAACCGACTATCGGCAAACCCCCACCTCGCCCGCCGCGTGATGGCTGAAGTTAGAGAAACGACGAGGTTGAAGAGATTGCTCTAGCACGGACTCCAAGAAATAATATGGTGTCAGATGGATGTCGTTGTGGTGGCGTGTGCCGTACTCCTGGACGTGAATGCCTGTTCTGGCCCATGCCACCTAATACTCCTACTATATAGTAATAGTATCGAGGATTCGAGGTGCTGGTTACATACAGCGAACACATTAACATATGGCTACAGTAAAAACACCCGCCCGACGCGCGAAGCATGTGAAGCTAGTACAAATAGTGTACTACTATTGTTGATTGGCCTCATCCGATAACCTATTGCAATGCACGTACAATTATGTATTCGGAAAATATTTTTTTGCCTTGTCGCACCACTCACTCAGAGAAGCGACTCGAAAGCCATTCATAAATTTAGTAAGTTTATCACAGGCGTATCATTTTATTACATACAACAGGTCATCAACCCACATCGACAACGAGGATACATTATAAATTCTAAAGTTTTCACCACACAACAAATAACAAGCAATGAAATGAAATTCAACTCACCCATTCCTCGGCATTGGAAACGCTTGCTTTGAACCACAAGTTATTCTCTGGGACGGGCCATCCATTGTCGATCTGGAGACCAACACAGGACTGATCATCCAGGCTGAAGCGGCCTACTATATCGATGCCGGGTGAGGAACTACCCAAATGTCCGAGTATAGACACAGTTGCTTCTCATAAATGGTACTAGTAACGTTGTGTCAACAGCAGTTGGATCGCCTTTCACCATCATCAGATAGTTTTGTCCAAGGAAGAGCGAGTTTTCTCCAAGACTATCAATTCTGTACCAGGGAGAAGGAGTTGGCCTAGCACACTAGTATCCATCCCGAATACCATGCAACGGGTGTTGGAATAGGTCCGGAGAATGCGACCATGGGAAACTACACCTGCTTCCTTAGCAGTAACATCATCAGTGGGCTGTATACACACAAGAAGA
The DNA here is from genome assembly GCA_021605205.1 of Aegilops longissima. Lineage (NCBI taxonomy): Eukaryota > Viridiplantae > Streptophyta > Magnoliopsida > Poales > Poaceae > Aegilops > Aegilops longissima. Next base: position 112,221,874 of record CM038680.1, read on the forward strand.
GGTGATCCATCGGAATTAGTTTCCACGCACCACAGAGTATATGGGCGCCGCTCGTCCTCATGCTCGTGATCATCACCATCGTCATCTCCCCCTTGGTTATAAATTTTTTCAAGTATAGATGGTGGGATGTTCATAGGACCTTGGAAACACAAGAAGAAGGTTAATTAGTAAAGGGAAACTTGCTAACCCACATGCATGTGGATGAAAAAATTATAATTACGGTGGAAGACAAACGTACCGAAACTACGAGGATCCCATGCAAAAACAGTGCCACGAGTGTTGGCAGCAAACACAAGGCCCTTGTATTGAATTGCATCACAGTACTCATCCGTGTACAAAAACTGAATTTTGAGCAATATCCATCGAGTCAAACCACCAAGGACGGCAACAAGCTTGTCGAAGATAGCAACAACTTCATAGTTGTTGTAATTCCAAGAGCGGTTGGGAACTCGAAAAATTGCTATCTTCCATAGAAGACAGTCACCATGATCGTATTTGAACGTGCGTACAATACCGGTGTGCTCAACCTCTGGGCAGTCTACTGAGATTTTTGGAAGTGGAACCCGGTCACGAGTGTACACATTCAGAAGTTCCCACTCGCAGTTGGACCCAATGTAAACAACCCAATCTCCATTTGCTCCCGCCCAAGCCTTGCCCTGAAGCGATGGCATCTTAACATCATACGTATCATTATCAAGCGGCATCAACTTGCACAGGCGAGGCCTCCGTCGTGCGGCGCCATTCATCGTGTCCGGCGAAGAAGATAGGGGAGATCAAACCGCTCCTTGACTCTTGGGTTCCTTGTAATGATGTTATTAGTTGAGTCGAGAATGGGCTTGAACGAACCTGCCATGCTAGCCGAGGTGATAACGTCGCACTGATAAATGAGTTCCTCCACCATATCATCTTTCAGATCGGGGCAAGAATAACGGGGTCGTTTCCTGCTTGTTCCCTCCATGGAGAAGACGATCGAACAATGGAAGAAGAAAGGGTGAAGGGCTGAAGGAAAATGGAGGAGGGAGAGGAAGAGCGTGCGACAGCAGTTCCAAATCAAGAGGGAAAGGCGAAGAGTCGGTGGGCGGTTGCGAGTTTGCCACGGTTCCGAAGAGCCCGGCCTACACGTCCGTTCGAAATACTCCTACTACTCGCCGTCGTCTCACCGATATGTTGGAGCGGGACCACATGTCAACGAAACATGGTGTGTAATTTCTCGTGCAAAATGCGATCTGCGCGTTGGCCCGAGGTGCCGCATTAGTTATCGACCTTTATTTTTTAATGGCGTGCGATCAGTTTTGAAGCAGGACTAAGCTGATGCTATGCAGACGCAGAGAAAATATAAACTACTCTACCACTACTCCACCTCCGATACTAGTAGTATAAAAAAGATATATAGGCTGGAGCTTGGCGCTTCCTTGCTAAGGGCTGCCCACTTGCTTCTCACACTACCACCCTCTCTCCGGATATAAAAAACGACCCTCTCTCCTCCTCACGGTGGTCACAGATCCGCCGTGGAAGAAAAGGGCGATGCAACGTTGGCGCGACTTTTCGTCGTTGGCGGCGAGTCACGCGATCGATGACAAGGCCATCCTCTCAGACCTAGCGCCCGCACGGGATGGCCTCTGCCCCCAAGCTCCCTGCCGTAGTGTGTGCGGAGGAAGACGACCACGAGCGAAGCCACTTCCCACCGACCCTCAGGTATGCTACCTCTTTTCGAACCATAACCTTGTTCTATTGCCGCATCTGCCACGTCGTTGCATGTGGATCTTTTTCCACTCCACCCTCTTCCCAATTTGCTATCCTCTGCTCTGCTGGCCACGCAGACGAAAACCATAATTTGCAATATTAAAGGAAACCCTACTTCATGCAGACTAATCCATGTCTGGGTTGAATAAGGAAATGAAGGGAGACTGTACTGTCCAAGAGAGTAGGCATCGAACCCGCATCTAGGTTGAAAAGGGGAAAATCAGTAGCTAAGGAACGATTCTCGTGTCTCTTGGTTGAAGAAGGGTAGAAAGGCATGACAACGCAATAGATAATGACCAGGTTGATCGATTTGTCGTCCTCACATAGGAAAAAGGTGGCTAAAGAGAACAAAAATGGGACGTAATCCACATATGCTGCCTGGATATTTGTTGCTCTGGGCAACCATACCTCCCTCACCACTCTGCGTCTGTGGAGGTACATCATACTGGTGCACCCACTGTCCGAATGGGCCTCCCATGCTCTTATTGCCACTTTTTTTGATGTTAGTATAACGCCAGCAGTCAAGTCAAGCAATGCTACTGCTAAAGTGATGCCACATTTAACTAATGCTGCTCTCAGTCTAATGCCACCGATAAATTTAAGCAATGCCATTTAATGTCATTGGATTATTTCAGGGTTAGCTGTTGATTGTGGATGTATTAAAGAATTTTCAGCTAAGGCATTCTAATGCAGTTGCACAGCCAATATACCAACGATGAAACTTGTTACTACCTTCAGATTTTTGCACTATTAATGCTTATAGATTACATACCTCACTTTCATGACATAAGTTAATTTTTTTGTACAGTGTCACCAAAATGTCAAGGTGCTGATGTCATTTTATTTTGGTTAAACAACACAGATAATTATTGTCAGGACCGGGTTTTCGGGATATATTTTGCTAGAAAATGATCCTTGTGCTCATCAGCCCGTGAATCTTGTTGGTGATGAGGCACCAACAATCTGAAATTCCAAGCAAAGTACATAATATGTAGTACAAGACCATTGTGGCCTATGAGCATAACAAATGGTTTCTAGTGGCTGATGGCGGAAGCGGTTTGTGGTTCATCTACGTCTGTGGGACTCCATTTCTCACAGGAACAGCTGACTAGGATAATTCCTATCTTCGCGAGGCTGCTATCATCATTGCGTAGGTTCCGGGGCTGTCATCGCATCGCTCCTCTCCATGCAAGAAATCTGGCCAAGACAATAGCCAGGGACAAGCCAGTGAGTACTTTGAATGTACTCGCAAACATTATGAAAACGGGTATAACATAAGAAACGATAATCATGCTCTGAAATATTCTATGATCACAACGTCAGTCATAAAATAAAATCTCTGATGCACGCAAGCAGGTCATTTATATACATGAATATGCAATATGAGTAGTAATAAAATGCACCGATCAGATTATGCAAGCGGCATACTCGAAAGGTTAGTAAATAACGAGCATGCCTCAGTCGGGCGTCTGAGAGACACCACATAAAGGGCTTATAAAGTAAATAAATAACAAGCATGCCATAGTCGGGCGTCTCAGCGACACCACATAAAGGCGTATAAAGTAAATAAATAACATACACGCCACGATCAGGCGTCTCAATGACACCACATAAAGGGCTTATAAAGTAAATAAATAACCAAGATGCCACGATCGGGCGTCTAAGCGACACCACATAAAGGGCTTATAAAGTAAGTAAATAACAAATATGCCACAGTCGGGCGTCTAAGCGACACCGCATAAAGGGCTTATAAAATAATCACAGTGAATATCCAGGAGGTAGAACTGTCCCAGGGATACTCGATAACTCAAATAATATAATGGGTTAGTCCATAATAAAAATAAACATAATCATCACAAGTCACAAGTCTTGATCCAAGTTCTGGTTTAACAGTTTCTCCTCCGAAGACCGACACTAAGACCGACACTTGACCCATCCCAGACTATAGTCCTTAACCATGGACACGGCTATTCGAATAGATTTAACCTCTGCAGAGGGTGTACTCTTTACCCACGAGTAACGGATTCCTTTAGTCCATCGGGACTAATTCCGTCTACGGCCTTTTAATTGAAAACACACCTAACCGCACACACCAGCCTAACTTACGATTATGCGGAATCACCCACGACACCGTTAAGCGAAAACTCTAAGTGGGAGGCTACAACCTTGACTTAGCATGGGATCACAAAATTTATAACGCAGCAAAACTAGGGGAGCTACCCCTTCGGCTCCAACCGAAAACACCCATGCCCCCGGACTAGGTGGCATGCCTACCGGATGCCTCCGGTATCTTCCACCATAGCCTCTCTATATGGTGTGTGGTGGGAAAAGGGGTTGACAACTTACTGAACCGTACCCTACCTATGGCAGGGACAAGTGGTAGTATGCAACAATTATGGGGGTTACCGGAACAAGACTCTATCTATGGTCGACTCAGGAGGTTTAAGTATTCCCTGCATGATTAGCATAACAATTTATACTTCAACCAACAGACAGAATCACCACTCGACATACCTCATCATGCCGTACCGGGCACAACCGTCTCGACGGAGGACTAGGGACAAGCCCGTGTCTACCCAAGACAGAGGCTTTCCCGCATTCATTCCGGTATGCATGAAAGGCATATGATGGTGACTACTATCACAAACATATCAAACTCCAATAGCATGAAATCATCAATATGCACTCATGAGTAGGAACCTATCATCACATAAAATAACGGATACTCCGTGTCGAGGTTGTGTTGTAACCGTGTCAAATAACACACACAATATTATGCCAGGGTTCAGAATGCTTGCCTTCAAGTTGTGTAGAGGTAGGGTGCATCCTAAAACTTTTGAAAGTTTTCTTTTTCTTCAGAATCCTATTTTGAAAATATTGAAATTAACCCATAGTTTCAAAACAGTACAAAAAAGTTGTCTGAATTTTTTTCAAATAAATCTGAAAATAAACTAGACAATATTTGGGAAACAACAGAAAAATAATCAAGTCATTTGGACTTATATTTAAAAAGTTATAGCCAGTCAATGTTTAGTCCAATCTATTTTTAAATAAAAAAACAGAAAAGGAAAAACGGTTTAGACAGAATATGCTTTTGGAACAGAGAAAATGCACCTAGCAGCACGCCTTCACTTAAAAGCGGCACGAGGCAGGCGTGGGGTGCATGAGCAGTGGGGCCCAGCTATCAGTTCATCCCCTCCCTCCCGCTTTCTGGCCGGGGAGCGAGGCGAGCTCCGGCAGTGCCGGTCAGTGAGCTACTCCCATGAGGTACTAGGCCTGAGGATAGGTTCCCCATGAGCTAGCGGTCCTCTCGATGGTCACCACTTGCGGAGTGGTGGGCAGAGTCGCGCCGGCCGAGCTCCGAGGCAGACGGAGGTTTTGTGTTAGTTTGGGGTTCGGTCTCACGGTGGCTCTCGATTGGAATTAAGGATGAGGCAGCTCCACTGGGTCAAGGAAAGACTAGGCGGCGATGTACGGGTCGGAGGGCTCTGGCTGCTGAAGTAACCAACCGGAGTCTGTGGCTGCACTTGCCAGAGGCGAGGATGACGACCTCCTCTGGTCAAACTGCTGCGAGGGGAGTTGGCTACGGTTGACTTGAGGCTGTTGACGAGTGCAAGGGAGGCCGGGGGCGCTATTTATAGCAGGGCAGCGTCGGTTCCCGATGGTAGCCATGGATAAGCTCGACGGTGCACTTGCTATTGTCGCTGGAGGCAACGCAGTGATGGCCGGCTTGCTTCAGGGGCTAACGACGAACTCTCCACTGTCCAAGGAGGCGAGCTGGCGCGCTGCGGTGGTTTGGGCGGTGCCGACCTGAGCAGGGGCGGGCTGCCGACGCCTGCGTGCCGCCAAAAGGCTCGCTGCAGCGGCGCTACGAGGAGCCAGTGGTGGCAGCATGTCACGGGCGAACGGACAAGATCGTGGCTTGGTCCCTCGGGCAAGAAAAGACCAGGAGGTACGGAGTAAGCGCGACGCGGCGGCTCGGGCGCGCGGCTGCAGTTGGCGTGCTCTGGGCGCGCCTAGTGCACGCCCACCAACCGCTCGGTGAAATGCCATGGCACCCCAGAGGACTGGGATGATACTGCAGGTTACCAGACTGGTTAGGGTGGTTACTAAATCTCTAGTGGACAAGCTGGCTAGGCAAATAAAGCAACTCTATAATGCTAACCAAAATCTATGCCAAAACGGTTCATGCACTCCAACTGTTCGACGAAATGCTAGGGGCATCCAGATGGTTTTGCAAGTAACCAAAATTTCCAGATCAGAGTCTATTTAGGTACTAGAAAACTTGGCATGGTTGTTTTGGGAAAAATCAAAACTTGATAGTGCAAGTTTTTTGAGAAAGCCAAATCTGGACAGAAAAGAAAGGTTGTTATTGCATGGACCAAAAATACTCCAATGGGTCCACTCTCCTGGACTTAAGGGATTTGTAGGGTGGTCTATAAGCAGGAAAAAGTTCATGGTTACTAGAGCAAGATAAATTAGGGTTGCAGTACAAATCACCAAGTTGGACCAGAAAGAAGACGAGGTGGATTTACTCAAATTTTTCAAAGAACATCAGTGGATTTTTGCATAAAGTTGAATTATATACTACCGCTGACATCCCACAATTTTGGTGGAAGCTTTAAAGAAATATTTAAATAGGTTGCAGTGCAATACTACCATCTGGACCAGTTTTGGAAATTTGGGGTAGGGCTCAAAATCTCCAATGAATCAAAGATGTTTTTTGCATAAAAGTGATTTAAAAACCATCACATGACATCCCCAAATTTTGGTTGAAATTTTAAATAAATTTATCAAAGGGTTGCAGTGCAAATGGGACCCTAAAACTTATGAAGAACCATTTTAGAGAAATAAAGCTCGAGGAAGAATAATTAATTAAATAATCCTTGATAAAATAAATGTTTTATTTGAGAGGTATAAAATTCCAACCATTTTTTGAAAAGCTTTCACTTGGGGTGAAAACTCCACAATATCAAAGAAAAGAGGTTCTGAAATCAAAAGAAAATCCAGAAAGTAAAAATTTATCTCCTGGCAAAAATTTTAATAAACAAAATATGGCTAAATTTTTGGGGGTGTTACAACACTACCCACCTTAAGAAAAATCTCGTCCTCGAGATTGGCTAAAAGTTGTTTTGAGAATATTACTCCTGCCATCAAAGTAATATCACAAAAATAACTATCCTAAAAATGTGGCTACAGTGAGAGGGCAATAAGTGGTGTAAAACTACAGTGTGGAACGCTGGCGCTGCATGGAAAAATCCACGGTTAGGGGAAAAATGAGAGATTTCTACGTTGGATACAGTAAATTTAGAATAAATTCTAAATTTCTAAAATCGCTAGTCGCGTGCCGAGAACCTGTGCTCCCTCTGGTGACAGGTGGACCCGGGCCCACTGTCGATCTTTTCTTCTTCCTCTCGTTCTCTCTTCTTCCTCTCTCTTGCGCGCTTTCCCGTGCTTTCTTCACCGGCGAAGTCTAGCGCATAGGGCATCTAGGCCGTACTGCAGTAGTGCGCGGCGTGCTAGCTGCCGGTGCGGCGTGCACTCACCTCGCAGGCCAGTGCGCTGTCGGCACTACTCGCGGATTCGACTCCGAACACCGGCGATCAAGCGACGAGCGGCGCTGGTGGACCTCGCCCACCGTACACCGATCTCGAGCTATAAAATGACCGCGGTGCTCCTTCTTCTTCCTCACACCTAGCCTCGCTTCTTCTTCTCCTTGCTTCTCCTCCACTTTGCTTGAAGGAGCTCGAGACGAGGTTCTAATGGCAGAGGTGATGCCAGACTGGTGTGTGATCCTGGTGTGCGGAGGGTTGGCGGCATTGCTGGGGTTCTCCGCGCTCCTGTGCACGATGATCCTCGATGATCATCGTGATGCTGCCACTCGAGTGTTAGCTCTTCGCGGCGGCGGAGATCATGAGGATTAGGTGCGGGCATCGGGTGCTAACTGCTGTTAGTGTGCTGTAGGCAACTTGCACCCGAATAATTACCCACTATTCTCTCCTTCAGAGGTGATCAGTTAGGTGTAACATGCATATGAGCATTAGCAATTTGTGCACGAGATCGAGTGGTTGCGGTTGTGAGTTTGCTGTGGTGCTGCGTGAATAAAAAAATCTATGTCGTGAAAAGATATATGTCGCGACAACTCAGGGAAGAAATCTCACCTTAGAATTCACCGAGAGTGAAAACAGTTAATAAAAATTTACCGCAGTAAAAACCACTCATATTAATCGAAACTAAAAAAATATTATTTCATCGCACAGATTTAGGACGCAACGCTTAAGTTGCAACACATACAAAAATACTGGAACAATGAACATAGCAGTAACGTCTACAATGAAAACGGTAAATGGACAGGGTCTTGAGAAAATGTCTCTTGTACTGGGGCACACTCTTCTTCTATCGGGGGAACTGGATTGACTAGTCGATGGATGCGTCTCTCCAGGTCGGGCCTCAGTGGTCTGCCGATGGTGATCTGAGGGTTTAAATCAGCGAGGCTCTGGAGATAACCCATTACTCGCTGGGTCAAACGCTCTTGAGCGATGACATACTGGGCGAGGTTGGCTAGTACTGGGTCTATCTCAATTCGCCCACCGGGAAAAGATGCTACTTCTCCGGGTGCTGTGCGACTCGGGAAGTAATAATACCCTCGATCACTGGCATAGGGTACCGCGAATCGAAGGCGAGCAATTGCTTCGTATGCAGCAGCCTCTATGGCCATATGCGGAGTCGACATAGATTTCCCCACAAAGGAGACTTCCGTTGGGTCTTGGTTTGGGTTTGCGGGCGGGATGTGCACCACGTCCCAATATTTCGAGGTGGATGGGGTGATCCTCGATTTGAGAAACTCGTACAGGGGTGGATGGGTAGAACTCATGGTACTGTAGGTAAAGTCCCACAATATTTTAACAAAACTACCCGGGGTTGCATCTGGAGTTCTCAGGTAAATGCTAGGGCTCGGCATGGCAATGGAAAAGGTTGTGCGAGTGATGCTCAAGGTGAGGGGTACTTGGTAAGGTACGACGTGGCCTTTTATATAGCTTTGGGGCTGGGTTATTTACCGTGGTGAAGGGTAACTAGTCTATCGAGTCTGCTCCATGGGGTCGGGGTCAATGCTACAGATGCACATATCTCACGAAGGTGACGTATTACTGTGGGTGTCGTCGGGGTGGTTTTGGTAGCTGTGCCAGGGATTAAAAATGCAACCGCATGCTAACATATTTATGCAAGGCTACTATTTAAAACAGAGGCACACAAGTAGGCTGCGATTAATTATGGCGATACAAGATCACATAATTACAGGGCGTAGAAATACCAAAGCGTGGTACCACTCGTGCGACTCAGTCTACCTTGTTTGTATCTAAGCGGGCGTGTCTTGTGGATGTCGAGGCTTCTCCACGGGTTTCACCGTCGGGATTAGCTGGAGGGGGTTGAGGGGTTGCAGGATCGGGGTAGCGATGGTGACCATCCCGGGGATTGTTGGCCACAATCCCGTTGGAGCGTGTTCCCAAAAGGCGACGAAGCACTTTTGGTGACACCAACGTATTTTGGTCGATGGCTGGGGCAGACCTCAAGGACTCGATCGGTTGTCCGAACAACACGACTAGGTTGTCGGTGTCGGGCTCATCTTCTCTTCTTGCTGGGGCTCGGCGGATCAGTTCTCCACGAGCCGCGATCAGATCAAGGGTGACTTGATCGAACAGTTCCTCTAGTGCACTGACATAGCGCACCAGGTGCAACAATGCAGGATCCGTCTCGTGATCTCCGTTGGCAACCTGGGGCGGCCTACCATACCCTTCACGGCTGGGGTAGTAGTAGAACGAGCGATAGTTAACTCTGGGCGACAAGTGCCGGAGTTGAACCATAGCCTCTCGAGCAGCTAGTTGGATGGCTTGTGGCTCAAAGGAAGTTGTCCTTCCCGTGAACCTGTAGGGGCGTTCTGGCGATAGACCCCTACCATAGATGTGTATAGTGGCCCAGAATTGACGGCTCGCACTGCTCATGGGTCCTTGGTACACAACATATTCTGGGGGCTCTTCTATTGCATAGGCACGGCGGGTGAGGTTTGCGAGTACTGTCACAAAACCTCCAAGGTTGGTTGCTGTGGTCCCATTGTGCACGACGGGGCCAGGCATCGTAGCTTGGTTTGGGGAAAGGGTTGTCTGTGCTGTGCTGTGTTGAGGCTAGCGCTCCCTTTTTATAGAAAAAGGGGGCAGAGCCTTCCTTCGCACGCTTGCGAATGAGACAATATAGGTGTCGGTCACTAGCGCGTGATCGACAGGCTAGGCTGATAGGTTGGGCACCGACTGCCAAAAGTTGTCGGGGTCACTGTGTGGCTACCTTACACAAGAAGCTTGGCTGGGGTTAAGTTAAGGTCTGGTGGTTTGGTTAACCTAGGTTTTTCGACCTGGCTAAGATAGGATTAGCCAATGGTCAGCCTGGCTCTGATACCAAGTTTGTCAGGACCGGGCTTTCGGGATATATTTTCCCAGAAAATGATCCTTGTGCTCATCAGCCCGGGATTCTTGTTAGGCGATGAGGCACCAACTTGATCTGAAATTCCAAGCAAAGTACATAATATGTAGTACAAGACCATTGTGGCCTATGAGTATAACAAATGGTTTCTAGTGGCTGATGGCGGAAGCGGTTTGTGGTTCATCTGCGTCTGTGGGACTCCATTTCTCACAGGAACAGCTGACCAGGATAATTCCTATCTTCGCGAGGCTGCTATCATCATAGCGTAGGTTCCGGGGCTATCATCGCATCGCTCCTCTCCATGCAAGAAATCTGGCCAAGACAATAGCCAGGGACAAGCCAGTGAGTACTTTGAATGTACTCGCAAACATTATGAACACGTGTATAATATAACAAACGATAATCATGCTCTGAAATATTCTATGATCACAGCGTCAGTCATAAAATAAAATCTCTGATGCACACAAGCAGGTTATTTACATACATGAATATGCAATAACAAAGTATTAATAAAATGCACCAATCGGCTGTCTGAAGCGACGCCTCGAAAGGTTAGTAAATAACGAGCATTCCTCAGTCGGGCGTCTGAGCGACACCACATAAAGGGCTTATAAAGTAAATAAATAACAAGCATGCCACAGTCGGGCGTCTCAGCGACACCACATAAAGGGCTTATAAAGTAAATAAATAACAAGCATGCCACAGTCGGGCGTCTCAGCAACACCACATAAAGGGCTTATAAAGTAAATAAATAACAAGTATGCCACAGTCGGGCGTCTCAGCGACACCACATAAAGGGCTTATAAAGTAAGTAAATAACAAATATGCCACAGTAGAGCGTCTAAGCGACACCGCATAAAGGGCTTATAAAATAATCACAGTGAATATCCAGGAGGTAGAACCGTCCCAAGGATACTCGATAACTCAAATAATATAATGGGTTAGTACATAATAAAAATAAACATAATCATCACAAGTCACAAGTCTTGATCCAAGTTCTGGTTTAACAGTTTCTCCTCCGAAGACAGACACTAAGACCGACACTTGACCCATCCCAGACTGTAGTCCTTAACCATGGACACGGCTATTCGAATAGATTTAACCTCTGCAGAGGGTGTACTCTTTACCCACGAGTAACGAATTCCTTTAGTCCATCAGGACTAATTCCGTCTACGGTCTTTTAATTGATAACACACCTAACCGCACACACCAGCCTAACTTACCGGTGTCGGGAATCACCCACGACACCCGTTAAGCGAAACTCTAAGTGGGGAGGCTACAACCTCGACTTAGCATGGGATCACCAAATTTATAACGCTCGCAAACTAGGGGAGCTACCCCTTCGGCTCCAACCGAAAACACCCATGCCCCCGGACCAGGTGGCATGCCTACCGGATGCCTACCGTATGGTGTGTGGTGGGAAAAGGGGTTGACAACTTACTGAACCGTACCCTACCTATGGCTGGGACAAGTGGTAGTACGCAACAAGTATGGGGGTTACCGGAACAAGACTCGATCTATGGTCGACTCAGGAGGATTAAGTATTCCCTGCATGATTAGCATAACAATTTATACTTCAACCAACAGACAGAATCACCACTCGACATACCTCATCATGTCGTACCGGGCACAACCGTCTCGACGGAGGACTAGGGACAAGCCCGTGTCTACCCAAGACAGAGGCTTTCCGGTTCCTTCGGTATGCATGAAAGGCATATGATGGTGACTACTATCACAAACATATCAAACTCCAATAGCATGAAATCATCAATATGCACTCATGAGTAGGAACCTATCATCACATAAAATAACGGATACTCCGTGTCGAGGTGGTGTTGTAACCGTGTCAAATAACACATACAATATTATGCCAGGGTTCAGAATGCTTGCCTTCAAGTTGTGTAGAGGTAGGGTGCATCCTAAAACTTTTGAAAGTTTTCTTCTTCTTCAAAATCCTATTTTGAAAATATTCAAATTAACCCATAGTTTCAAAACAGTACAAAAAAGTTGTCTGAATTTTTTTCAAATAAATCTGAAAATAAACTAGACAATATTTGGGAAACAACAGAAAAAGAATCAAGTCCTTTGGACTTATATTTAAAAAGTTATAGCCAGTCAAAGTTTAGTCAAATCTGTTTTTAAATAAAAAAACAGAAAAGGAAAAACGGTTCAGGCAGAATACGCTTTCGAAACAGAGAAAACGCACCTAGCAGAGTATGCCTTCACTTAAGATGGCACGCGACGGCGTGGGGTCGCAGACAGGGGGGCCCGCGCTGTCAGGTTCATCCCCCTCCCTCCCGCTTTCCTGGCCAGGGAGCAGAGGCGAGCTCCGGCGACGCCAGTCGGCTGAAGGCTACTCCCCGCGGGGTACTAGGCATGGGGATAGGTTCCCTATGAGCTAGCGGCCCTCTCGATGGTCACCACTGCCGGAGTGGTGGACAGGGTCGCCGGCGGCGAGCTCCGAGGCGGACGAAGGTTTCGGTTTGGTTTGGGGATTCAGTCTACGGTGGCTCTCGATCGGAATTAAGGGATGAGACGGCTCCGCTGGGTCAAGGAAAGACTAGAGGCGGCGAGTATGGGGTCAGAGGGGCTCTGGCTACGAAGTAACCAACCGGAGTGCGGTGGCGGCTGCACTTGCCGGAGGCGAGGATGACGACCTCCTCTAGTCAAACTGCTGCGAGGGGAGTTGGCTAAGGTTGACTTGAGGCTGTTGATGAGTGCAAGGGAGGCCGGGGGCGCTATTTATAGCAGGGCAGCATCGGTTCCCGACGGTAGCCGTGGATAAGCTCGACGTTAAGCTACTCTCGCTGCGGGAGGCAACGTGACGATGGCCGGCTGGCCGGGGCTAACGACGAACTCTCCACTTGTCCAAGGAGGCGAGTGGCGCGCTGCGGTGGTTTGGGCGGTGCCGACTGAGCGAGGCGGGCTGCCGACGCTGCGTGCCGCTAAAAGGCTTCGGCTTGGGCGGCGCTGCGAGGAGCCGGTGGCTGCATGTCACGGGCGAGCGGACAAGATCGTGGCTTGGTCCCTCGGGCAAGAAAAGACCGGAGGTCCGGAGTAAGCGCGACGCTTGGCGGCTCGGCGCTGGCGGCTGCGATTGGCGTGCTCTGGCGCGCGCCCGCAGCACGCCCACCAACCGCTCGGTGAAATGCCATGGCACCCCAGAGGGCTTGGATGATACTGCAAGTTACCAGACTGGTTAGGGTGGTTACTAAATCTCTAGTGGACAAGCTGGCTAGGCAAATAAAGCAACTCTATAATGCTAACCAAAATCTATGCCAAAACGGTTCATGCACTCCAACTGTTCGACGAAATGCTAGGGGCATCCAGATGGTTTTGTAAGTAACCAAAATTTCCAGATCAGAGTCTCTTTAGGTACTAGAAAACTTGGCATGGTTGTTTTGGGAAAAAAAATCAAAACTTGATAGTGCAAGTTTTTTGAGAAAGCCAAATCTGGACAGAAAAGAAAGGCTGTTATTGCTTGGACCAAAAATACTCCAATGGGTCCACTCTCCTGGACTTAAGGGTTTTGTAGGGTGGTCTATAAGCAGGAAAAAGTTCATGGTTACTAGAGCAAGATAAATTAGGGTTGCAGTACAAATCACCAAGCTGGACCAGAAAGAAGACGAGGTGGATTTACTCAAATTTTTCAAAGAACATCAGTGGATTTTTGCATAAAGTTGAATTATATACTACCACTGACATCCCACAATTTTGGTGGAAGCTTTATAGAAATATTTAAATAGGTTGCAGTGCAATACTACCATCTGGACCAGTTTTGAAAACTTGGGGTAGGGCTCAAAATCTCCAATGAATCAAAGATGTTTTTGCATAAAAGTGATTTAAAAACCATCACATGACATCCCCAAATTTTGGTTGAAACTTAAAAAAAAATTATCAAAGGGTTGCAGTGCAAATGGGACCCTAAAACTTATGAAGAACCATTTTAGAGAAATAAAGCTCAGGGAAGAATAATTAATTAAATAATCCCACTGATAAAATAAATGTTTTATTTGAGAGGGTATAAAAGTCCAACCATTTTTTTGAAAAGCTTTCACTTGGGGTGAAAACTCCACAATATCAAAGAAAAGAGAGGTTCTGAAATCAAAAGAAAATCCAGAAAGTAAAAATTTATCTCCTGGCAAAAAATTTTAATAAACAAAATATGGCTAAATTTTTGGGGGTGTTACAATTATGAAGACAAAATATGGCTAAATTTTAATAAACAAAATATGGCAAAAATTTTAATAAACAAAAATTTACCTTCAGACTTTTGTATTTGGTTTAATGCTCATGCACAGCTATTATACCAATGCTGAAACTTGTTACCTTTACATTTTGTATTGTTAATTCTTATAGAAACCTTCCAGTGCTAGAGTTTACTGAAATATGTTCAGTAAAACCATTGTAATGTACCATGTAATAAACTAACTACTCTATTGTTGCACTAGCCACTAGATTAGTGTATATTTGTAGTATTCGAATGGTGTTGCATTAGCGCATGGACATAAATAAAGTGTGGCAAGCTTTCCCAGATATGTGCTCAAGAAAACTACTACCTGTTTTTCTAAATACTAGGCGTTTGGGTACTTTAAATTGAACCGCAAAACGTCTTATATTAAGGAACAAAGGGTGTAGAGTTCACTCAAATTATCCCAGTAAAGCTAGTCACACTTTGTTAAAATTGATGTTCATTATGTTATCGGAGGAGGTCTGTATGTTTGTCTCTAATGCCTGACGACTACATACCTGACATCATGATGTAATGTTAATTCATTTCCTTTTGTACAGTATCACTGAATTGTCAAGGCGCTGATTGTTGGTGAACGTTGCAGAAAATAAAAAATTTCCTACGGTTTCACCAAGATCAATCTATGAGTTCATCTAGCAACGAGAGAGAGGAGTACCACTAGTAGAAAAAGGGTCAAACGTGAAGCACATTAGTGCCGTTTTGAATTTGAGCCGGCACTAATGTATACATTAGTGTCGGTTCCAACGGCTAGCCGGGCCGCTTTCATTAGTACCGGTTCGTGGCGAACCTTTAGCACCGGTTCGTGCCACGAACCGGTACTAATGAGTGGTGGCAGGATGTTGTCGGTAGGGCCCCTCCAGTTCCTTTAGTACCGGTTCTTGGCACAAACCGGTACTAAAGGTCGTCCTACATAAACCCTTCTTCCACCCGAGCTCGCTCTGTTCTTCCCCTTTCCCCTCTCCTCTCTGTTATTCCCCTCTTCCTCTCGAGCTCATCACACATTTTGCCCAAAATTTGTCAAGATTTGAAGGCCCCCATCCATTCAAATGATCACAAAGGTTAGCAACTTTGTCCTTTCATCTCTCATTGCTAGATTAGCTCTTGCAATGCTTTATATAGTGATTAATTTGTGAGTTTAGTAATTTGGGAGGAAATATATATATGTGCTAGTATTTGATTTATATGCAATTTGAGGTAAAAAAATAACACTTAGTTTGCATATGTAGGTGTGGTTTACTTAGTGCCTTCTAAATCTCCGTCGTAACCACCGTCGGTCCCCACTTTTACCGTCCGTCGCCGGCACCACCTTGTGGTGAGCCTCTTGTTCATGAAATTTTATATAAAATTGATGTTTGTGTGATTTGGATATATAGTTACTCGTATAATTATCTTACCCGTCGTTGTTTGTTATACATATAGTGCCATGGTTTTGATATCCGTCCCGTCGGCCCTCGTCCTTGTTATGATTCGGATGTGGTATATATATTCTCTTTTAAAACTAGTTGCATTTCGTGTTTATGAAAAATTATGCCCATAAAGTTGACATAGAAATTTTTCTAGGAGGTATGTGAACGGAAATTCCAACCGACCCTATTGTCGAGAGCTTAAATTTAGTTGAAAGAAAAATGAGTACTTGAAAGAAAAATTGAAAAGAATTGAGGGGGAGAAGATGGAATTGGAGTTGCATGTTGCCGATGTCGTCGATGATCACAAGATCAAGATGGAGAAACTGCGCTTGAAGATTAGAAAGATTAGAAAATATGCCATCGATAGTGAGGCTTGGTATCATTATCTTGTTGGATCAATTGTTACCTTAGTTGCGATCTTGATCGCATTTGTTGTTGCATTTAAATGCTTTAGCTAGAGAGTTATTTGTTTGTTGCATTTAAGTGTTGTATGAACTTTATGTATGAACTTGTATTAATTTGGTCTATTCGTGTTGTGTAATGAAGATGGGCGGCAATGGATGTCGATGACCGATGCTCTCCCGAGTTCGTTGAGGGCATGCATACTTTTCTCGCTTGCGGCTGAGGCAAACAAGCGGGCGGATGGTTTTATGCCTTGTCCATGTGCTGGCTGTAAGAATGGTCACAATTACTGTACGTCAAGAAGCATTCACGTCCACCTGTTTGAGTCCGGTTTCATGCCCCACTATAATGTTTGGACCAAGAACGGAGAAAGAGGGGTTATGATGGAAGACAATGAAGAAGAAAAGGACGACGACAGCTATCCTGGCCATGGGTTCCCTGAATACGATGATACAACAATGGGGGAAGAAGCTGAGCCAGCAATGCGGGAAGAAGCTGAAGAAGAGGCATCAGATGAGCCCGTTGATGATCTAGGTTGGGCCACTGCCGATGCAAAGAGAAACTGCGCAAGTGATTTGGAGAAGAAGAAGTTGCAGCGCATGTTAGAGGATCACAAAAAATTGTTGTACCCGAATTGCGTAGGTGACAAGAAAAAGCTGGGCACCACTGGGAATTGCTGCAATGGAAGGCGAGAGAATGGTGTATCGACAAGGGATTTGGAAAGTTCTTGGTAATGATAAAGGATATGTTTCAAAGGACAACGAATTGCCCGAGATGCGTCTGAAGCAAAGAAGGCTGTCGCCCTCTAGGGTTAGAGGTGCGAAGATACATGCATGCCCTAATGATTGCATCCTCTACCGCGGTGAGTCTGAGGTTTGAGCGCTTGCGGTATGTGGTGCATTGCGCTATAAGATCAGCCGCGATGACCTTGGTGATGTCGAGGGCGAGCGCCCGGAAGAAGATTCCTGCCAAGGTGATGTGGTATTCTCCTATAATACCACGGTTGAAACGTTGTTCCAAAACAAAGAGCATGCCAAAGGCGATGCAATGGCACGAAGAAGACCGTAAGAAAGGCGGAAAGTTGAGAGTACCGGCGACGGGTCGCGGTGGAGAAAAATTGAAAGAAATCACGAGAAGGAGTTTGTAGATGGCGCAAGGAGCATATGGTTTGGTCTAAGCGCGGATGGCATTAATCCTTTTGGGGAGCGAGCAGCAACCATAGCACCTGGCACGTGACTCTATGTTTGTATAGCCTTCCTCCTTGGTTGTGCATGAAGCGGAAGTTCATTATGATGCGGTGCTCATCCAAGGCCCTAAGCAACCCGGCAACGACATTGATGTGTACCTAAGGCCATTAGTTGAAGAACTCTTACAACTGTGGAATGGAATAGGTGTGCGTGCATGGGATGAGCACATGGGGAAGAATTTGACCTAAAGGCGTTGCTGTTCGTGACCATCAATGATTGGCCTGCTCTCGGTAACCTTCGGGACAGACAAACAAGGGATACCGCGGATGCACGCACTGTTTGGATGATACGGACAATATATATTTGAATAGTTGTAAGAAGAATGTGTACACAGGACATCGTCGATTTCTTCGAGCGGGCATCCGTAAGAAAGAAAGGCAAGCATTTCAAAGGTGAGGCGGATCACGGACGAAGCCTCGCCACCGTCTTGGTGATGATGTACATGATATGGTCAAGGATTTGAAGGTGATATTTGGAAAGGGTCTGGCGGACAACCTGTTCGAAGGACGCCGACGGACGCGCACCCATGTGGAAGAAGAAATCTATATTTTGGGACCTGCCATATTGGAAAGACCTAGAGGTCCGCTACGCAATCGACGTGATGCATGTGACGAAGAATCTTTGCGTGACCCTACTTGGCTTCTTGGGCGTGTATGGGAAGACAAAAGATACACCTGAGGCACGGGAGGACCAGCAACGTATGCACGAAAAAGACGCCATACATCAGGGTCATGCAAGCTATGCTCTTACCAAAGAAGAGAAGGAAATCTTCTTTGAATGCCTGCTCAGTATTAAGGTACCGTCGGCTTCTCGTCGAATATAAAGGAATAATAAACATGGCAGAGAAAAGTTCCGAACCTAAAGTCTCATGACTACCACGTGATTATGGCGCAACTGCTTCCGGTTGCATTGAGGGGCTTCTACCGAAAAGCGTTCGATTAGCCAATGTGAAGCTATGTGCATTTCTCAATGCAATCTCTCGAAGGTAATCGATCCAGAAATCATACCAAGGTTCTGAAATGATTTGGTGCAATGTCTTGTCATTTTCGAGTTGGTGTTCCCACCATCCTTCTTCAACATCATGACGGACGTCCTAGTTCACCTATCTTGAAGAGATTAACATTGTGGGTCCTGTATTTCTACACAATATGTTCCCCTTTGAGAGGTTCATGGGAGTCTTAAAGAAATATGTTCATAACCGTGCTAGGCGAGAAGGAAGCATCTCCAAGGGCCATCAAAATGAGGAGGTCATTGAGTTTTGTATTGACTTTATTCGACCTTAAGCCGATTGGTTTCTGAATCGCGGCATAAGGGCAGGCCGGATGGAAAAACACGCTAGGAGGAACAAATAATATGTATGGACGGACATTCTCTCACCGAAGCACACTACAGTTCTACATAATTCCGCCTTGGTGGCTCCGTATATGGATGAACACAAGAATTTGCTACGCTCCAAACACCGGGCGGTCGATGGCTGGATTAGGCGTGAACAAACCAGGAGTTTAGCCACTGGTTGCGGAACCACGTACCATGCATGGCACCTCTATTGAAGATGACCTGTACTTGCTATCCAGTTACCATCTTGAATATAATGACTTTCAAAGTGCGAGATAAATGGTAATACATTTTACACGATCGCCCAAGATAAGAAGAGCACCAACCAAAACAGTGGTGTCGCTTTGATGTAGAAACCAAGGCGGAAAGGAAACATATTATGGTTATATACAGGACATATGGGAACTTGACCATCGGCGTGGTTTAAAGGTCCCTTTGTTTGGTGCAAATGGGTCAATATGACCGGAGGCGGGTAACGGAAGACCCGCGATGCGGAATGACAACAGATGGATCTCAACAATCTTGCGTGTGCAGAGCGAACCATTCGTCCTAGCCAATGATGTGGCACAGGTTTTCTATGTGAAGGACATGTCTACCAAGCCTAGAAAAAGAAAAGATAAGGAAGCGAATGCATCGTCACGATGAGCCAAAGCGGCACATAGTTCTTTACGGGAAGAGAAACATCGTGGGAGTGGATGACAAGACAGACAAGTCAGAAGATTATGAAAAGTTTGATGAAATTGCTCCATTCACGGTGAATATTGACCCGAGCATCCCGTTAAATGATGAAGATTTTCCATGGTTACTGGCGCAAAGGGACACACGCGAAGAAAAAAGTTTCACACCCAAAGATCTGGGATGTGATCGGCTTCACTATCATCACTTTCTTACATGTTTCACACCCGAGGAATCTCTGTAATAGTTAGGGTAGTTATGTGTTTTGGCATTTGAAGCGAAGAAATTTTATGTGCAAACAAATTCTTTCATGCCTTTACTGATTTTTAAAGTTAAGTTATTCACAAACTAGTGATTCACACTAATTTCAAATAATTCAAAATTTAAACTATTCAAATTTGAAAACTACGGGCACTAACAGAAAGTTTGTAATTTTTATACCTAAAGCAAAAATATTCACAAAGAAACTCTAAATACACAAAAAAGAACACAAAAATAAATAAAGCAAAAAATAAAAAACCCACCTACTAGGCCAGAGCGGCCTGCATCGACTAGAAACCCAACCTGTTGTTGGGCCGGGATGCAGAGCCAAAAGGCTGATGGGCCTGAGGCAACCTGAGAACACGTAGGCCCAGTGGGCCTGCTTTGGAGAGGAGCTCGAGAGAGCTACCGCACGAGGTTTATAAACCAGTCGGTCGCCCCTCGGCTAGCGAGGTGGGACTAAACTTGCCGCACCGCGTGCGCTGTAAGCACCCCTTTAGTACGGGTCGTGGCACCAACCGGTACTAAAGGGGGCCTTTAGTACCGGTTTGTGCCACCACCGGTACTAAAGGGGTCGCTTCCGCCGCTTGGGCTGGCCAAAACTGGCCTTTAGTACGGTTGGTGGCTCCAACGGTACTAAAACCCCTCTATAAAACAACACTTACGAAAATTTCAGTTTCTCATCGGCTTCTTCTCCTCTGCGTCACCCGCCGCCCGCCCGTCGTCTCCATCCCTCGTCACCGCCCCCGTCGCCGCCCCATCCCCGTCGTCGCCGCCCCATCGTCCCCGTCCCCGTCGTCACCGCCGCCCCGTCCCGGCCCGTCCCGTCGTCCCGTCCCGTCGTCGGCGCCGCCTATCGTCGTCCCGTCGTCGTCGCCGCCCGCCCGTCCGTCCGCGTCCCCATCGTCGCCGCCCGTCCCTCCCCGTCGTCGTCATCCCGTCGCCGCCATGTCGCCGTCCCCATTGCCGCCCGTCGTCCCTCGCCTGCGGTGGCCTTACACACACATACATTTTTGTTTTTAGTTATACAAATAGTTAGAAATTTTTCTGTTTTTAGAAATTGTTAGAAATTTTTCATTTTTCAGAAATAGTTAGAAATGTTAGAATTGTTAGAATAGTTAGAAATGTTAGAATTGTTAGAATAGTTAGATATGTTAGAATTGTTAGAAATTTTTCTGTTTTTAGTTATAGAAATAGTTATAAAAAAGTTAGAATTGTTAGAAATTTTTCTGTTTTTTAGTTATAGAAATAGTTATAAAAAAGTTAGAAATTTTCTTTTTTTAGTTCTAGAAATATTAGAAATGTTATACAAATGTTAGTTATATATATAGAAATGTTATAATTTTTTTCTGTTTTTTAGTTATAGAAATATTAGAAATGTTATAGAAATGTTAGTTATATATAGCATTGTTAGAAATGTTATAGAAATGTTAGTTATATAGAAATGTTAGAAATTTTAGTTATCAAAATCCAATCATTAAAAAAATGTTACTTTTTGCGGGCATATAGCTAGTATTTGTTCTCGACGATGCCCGACCCGCATCCTCGCCGTCGACACGTCCGCGACGACGTCCGGCTGACCCATGTCCAGGACTGGGCTCCGCCGGGCTGGCACTGGGAAGTGCTGCCTGGAGGGGGGCGCCGCTTGATGAGGAACCCGACCCCGGGTCCCGTCATCGACCCTGATCTCGTTTGGTGGCGTTCGCGTGGGCCAGTTTCGGTGCGGAGGGAGCGGGCCCGCGGAGGTGATGCGTCGCCGTGTCGGGGAGGAGGGCGAGCACGTCCATCGCTACATGGTTGCGTTAGAGGCGGCAGGTTCTCCAATACACGGCAATTTCTTGAGGATCTCACTTCAGCTATGATCTGTGAGGTTCCTTCTCTTTGGGTGTCCACCGCCAGCGCCGCGAGAACATGAGTGTCCTAGATTCTTCTATAGTATTCGATCTTTATTAGCTACCTAGCCAGTGATGTATTCGATATTATATCTATTATTCGAGACGATGTATTGAGATTATATCTATTATTCGAGGCGATGTATTGAGATTATATCTATTATTCGAGAGGCGATGTAATTTGAATACTAAATTGTTTTATATTTCTTTTGGATTAGTTGAATAAAAGCTATGGAGGATAATACCGGCAGAGAGGGAGAACAGGCCATGTTCGATATGATCGCCATCCTCACGGGCGGATGATGATCGAATGAAGAAGATTATGACGGCTCGAATTTCTAAACAACACCGAGAGGGTGATATGATATTCGATCGCGACGACCGAATTGATGAAGTCATGAACTATGATTATGATGATGACGAAGAAAATGTTGATCTTGAAACAACAAAGACCGGCAAGGTATATATATTTATATAAGCAGGCATCTGGTGATCATCACATGTTTTAAATGACTTGAAGATATATTAATGAATCGATCTTTGTTCGTTCAGCCATCCGGATCGAGCAAATCTTGAGCAACAGGACGAAAGCGAGGCCCGAACAAGAAGTTGAAGGAGGCGTAAAGTACAATATCGAGGCAATCAGACCTAATGGCGAACCATTAGCGCCTAAGAAGATTGCGGACAAGTTCATTCGTCGGTCGGAGTTCTTGTGAAGGACCAACTCGATCTCCCTTCAAGAATGGAAGAGCTAGCAAAGCCACGTCCAGATGTTACTTTTGTCGACAACAGACAAAAGGTCTTCTTTGGGATACTCTCATGGAACATTTCACCCTACGGATCATTTCACGAGAAGCGAGATGTGCGAGAAAGTCAAGGACGCTGCTCTTAGGAAGATGGTGGTTGCATTCAAGAACCACAAGAATCATGAATGGGACAAATACGTCAAGGGAGGAAGGAAGACTCCGATATCGAGGGAACACTAGAGAACCAACGTGTTCATTGGGACGATTTCGTGAAATTCAAGGATTCGGAATTAGCTAAGGCGATCGAGAATAAACAAGAAGAATGCGAAAAAAGGATAAGTTCCATAAGTGGGGCCGGTGGCTATCGGTGGCAATGCCTAAGTGGGATAAGTCCGAGAAAGAGATGGAGGATGCAGGTGTCACTCCGGTTACTAAGAGCTGGCCCCAGTGCGGGACTTGGTTCTATGCACATGGGGGAGTTGGACCGAAGGCAGGCAAAGTTTCGGCGAAGGCATGTCGAGCGGAGCCGACGATGCGATACTTGTTGCAATAGAAGAGGCACGATCGGGGTGTTCTAGCCCAGAGAGAGAACGACGAGCTTACGCGTGCCTGAAAATCCTGAACACCGGGAAGAACACGAGGCAAGGGCACTATTCCGTGGTATGAGGGTTTTGATTGGAACACCGACTACGAGAACCGTGCGAGATAGAAGATTGCGGAGGAGAAGAAGAGGAAGATGGAGGAGGAGCAGAGGAAGAGGGACTATGAACGCCTTCAAGGCCTAGAAGCAAGTCAAGCGGAATTGGCAGTCAAATTCCAGCGGCAGCAGGAGCAGATCTACTCACTTAACCAGCAAAGGGGGTCTCAGCAGCTGCAGCAGCTAGCGGATGATCCAGCATTGGATAGCACCGCCCCATCCATGCCGAGAAGCAGCATGGGTTCTGCCCCGGACGACGCAATGCTGGATAGATACCCCGTGGATGACATCACGGAGAACACTAACCGCGAGCTACACTTCAAAATGAAGAACATATCCATGAAGGTGGCGGACGCCGTTGCTTTTACAAACCCCCCGGAGGCAACCTTCCATTGCAACCCGATTCCAGCGGGCTATGCTCGTGTCTTGGTTGATGAGGTGGTGGACCCATATTCGGAGCTACAGCTTGACATTCCTGGAGGTGAGGACGAGCACTTTCTCGGAGAGGCCAAACATCGTATCATCCTCTGGAGAAAGGATTGCATCATCTTTCGAAGGCCACCGACACCGTGTCAGCCGACTCCTCGTCGAAGTTCGCCACCGAGTCAGCAGACTCCCGCTCCTGCAAGTCCACCAACGCGTCAGGCCACTCCTCCTCCTCCAAGTCCGGCACAGCGTCAGGCCACTCCTCCTCCAAGTCCGGCAAAGTGTCAGGCCACTCCTCCTCCTCCAAGTCCGCCACAGCGTCAGACGTCCACTCCTCCTCCAAGTCCGGCACAACCTCAGGCCACTCCTCCTCCAAGTCCGGCATAGCTTCAGGCCACTCCTCCTCGTCCAACTCAGCCCCGTCAGCCGTCTCCGCCGCCTCAGCAATCACAGAAGAGACACCCCGCAGCTATGGTGCGTGGCACGCAGTCGAGGTAGTACAGGAAGTACAGGCGGAGGCAAGCGATATAAATATGGTCCAAGCCTCACGCCTCTTCCGCAGAGGCCTTACGAAAAGCCCGAGGAGGAAAACGCAGCCATATCGAAGGCCGAGGTGGAAGCCCATTTTGCAGCGAAACCGCCACCGCCGCCAAGGGAGAAAGTGCCTGAGGAAACGATTGACCACTTCATTCGTATGGCTCAACCACCAGCTCCCAAGCCTGTTGACACAGACTATGACCGCCACATCAGGAAGTTAAATCGAGCACGTCTACATAAGGAGGCGAGCTCGGGATCGAGCAAACAACAAGCAGCTGTCAAAAATGCGGAAAACCATTCCCACCTGGGAGAACAGTAGGCGCAATTGATCCCTAAGCTTGTTGTGCCAACAACACGTGACGATCTGTGCGCCCAATATTATTGTGGGCAAACAGTTTACGTTCGAGGTGGGCAATGTGGTGATAACCAAGGACCATATAATGCAGGCTGAAGTTCTCAACATCACTGTTGGACAACTCCTCGAGATCGAGCCCATGCATGTGCTTACAGAGGATGAAATAAAGCGGAAATATGTCCGGCGAACCTTTGGTCAAGCGGATGAGGTCAAGAAGCTCCCAACGAGAATGTATGAATTGCATCAATGGTACATGGACATTACCAAGAGATCAATCGAGAGTCCCTCATGGTGCAAGTCAAGAAGGATCATTACTACCATCGAGAAAGTTGTGTCCGTTGAGTATTCGAACTGTTTCAGTTATACAATCAAGGCGCACTCGACAAATCTATCGTCGGTTCCTATTATGCGTAAGTGATTTCTTTACGTAATTTAAGTCTCAAGCTAGCTGTAGTGATCCTTTTGGTCAATCATTACCTATAATTATCCTCACTATATTCTTTTACGTGGTATTATGCAGGATGAAGATGTATGAAATGAGAAAAGGTGGGCGCTATGGCATTGGGTTCATTGACTCAAACACCGTTAATGAATACACATGGCAAATAAATCCACATCAAGAAAAGCAGGTGAGGACAGCATGCTAGAGTTCTTGAAGCGCCTCAAATACAATGAAGATATACTACTTCCTTACAACTTCGGTGAGTCACCTTGTCTTGTACTACAAATTCTCTGTTTTTGCCTATTAGCTAGCTACATGTTTTTGCTTACATATGCCCGCTTAATTAAGACATGAAAGCGTGTGTGCATGCAGATTTCACTTTGGATCTTGTGTATCATTAAGGTTGGCCTTGGAACAGTTGAAATCTGGACTCACTACTCAAAGCAAATACTGACTATAACATCTTGTTTGGGATAGTCAACAGGTAATTTCAATCATTATTAACTATATATCTTGGCCTATTTAGTTTGTCATTTCATGATATGAACTATTTAATAACCCTTTATTCATTTTCTTTGTCGGTGGGCAGGGCTTGGGCAAGGTTCATCGGCGTCACGGCGAATGGAAAAAAAAGCTTAAATGGTTTCGACCCAAGGTAAGTAATTAAGTAGTACTAGCTAGCTAGCTAGCTGCCATCTCTTTAATAATCATGCTTGATTAATTATTATCTGATCAAATTCCATTCTCGTAAAAGCCACTCAAGCGGTAGCGAGGGACTGATCTGTGTGCATTCTGCGTTTGCGAGAACATTCGCATGATGGCGTCCAAAGGAGCAGATCTCAAAGACAGGAATGGATGCGCTTGTCGAACACTATTCACAATTTTACACCATTATCGATATCTAGTCACACAACTAATACACATGCATATTGATCTCCTTCTTAACAGTTCACATAGGTGCGGGACAAGCTCCTAGAAATGGAGCGCGTAGAAACACTTCAAGAGGAAATATCGGGATTTTTGCTCGACCAGGTCATAAATCCGAAGGGAGAATACTATTACCCGCTACCGCCCCCATGAACCACTTCCGATTGTCATCGTGCTCCGAAGGCACCAATTAGGCTAATGCCACTGGCTCCGAAGGCAACATGCATATGTAGGAGAAATTGTATATAGCTATACATGTGTGTATGTGTGAATTAATTAATATGGTGGTTTTGTGAGACATTGATGATATATATATGCATGATTGGTTCTACTAGAAATTCTATTATATATATATATATATATATATATATATATATATATATATATATATACTTGTGTACAATGTGTAGTATCGTAAAATACCAAAAGCGAAAAAGAATTAAAATGGAAACACAAAATTAAATGAAAAATAAATCATAAAACTTAAAACCCCCAAAACTTATAGTACGGTTGGTGTTACCAACCGGTACTAAAACTCGAGCCCCGGAGCTGGCTCGTGCCACGTGGTTGCCCTTTAGCACCGGTTCATCTTTGAACGGTACTAAAGGGGGGCTTTAGTGCCACACTTTAGTGCGGTTATGGAACCGGCACTAAAGATCCTCTGAACGGTGCTATTGCCGGTTACGCACTAATAGTGCATCTACATACCCTTAGATCGGCGGAAGCGTTCAAGAGAACGGGGTTGAGGAGTCGTACTCGTCGTGATCCAAATCACCGATGATCCTAGTGCTGATCGGACAGCACCTCCGCGTTCAACACACGTGCGGTTGGGAAGACGTCTCCTCCTTCTTGATACAGCAAGGGGAAGGAGAGGTTGATGAAGATCCAGCAACCTGACAGGCGTGGTGGTGGATGCACGATGCGATCTCGGCGGGGCTTCGCCAAGCTTCCGCAGAGGGAGAGGTGTAGCTAGGGAGAGGGCGCCAAGAGCATGGGTGCGGCTGCCTCCCTCCCCCTCTTTATATAGGGCCCCGAGCGCCCGGCCCCTAGGAGATGGGATCTCCAAGGGGCGGCGGCAGGGGTGGCAGCCCCCAAGCCGGTGGGCCCCCCCCTAGGGTTTCCCAACCCTAGGCGCAGGGGGCCCCAAGGGGGGTGCACCAGCCCACTAGGGGCTAGTTCCCCTCCCACTTCAGCCCATGGGGCCCTCCGGGATAGGTGGCCCCACCCGGTGGACCCTCGGGACCCTTCCGGTGGTCCCGGTACAATACCGGCGACCCCCGAAACTTTCCCGATGGCCGACCCTGACTTCCTATATATAATTCTTTACCTCCGGACCACTAGGGGCTGGTTCCCCTCCCACTTCAGCCCATGTTGGCTCCCACATGCTCCTCGATGATCTCATCGGATGAACCACGATGTAGAGGATTCAAGCAACCCCATATACAATTCCCTTTGTCAATCGGTACGTTACTTGCCCGAGATTCGATCGTCGGTATCCCAATACCTTGTTTAATCTCGTTACCGGCAAGTCACTTTACTCGTACCGTAATGCATGATACCGTGACCGGATACTTTGTCACATTGAGCTCATTATGATGATGCATTATCGAGTGGGCCCAGAGATACCTCTCCGTCATACGGAGTGACAAATCCAAGTCTTGATTCATGCCAACCCAACAGACACTTTCGGAGATACCGTAGTGCACCTTTATAGTCACCCGTTACATTGTGACGTTTGGCACACCAAAGCACTCCTACGGTGTCAGGAGTTGCACAATCTCATGGTCTAAGGAAATGATACTTGACATTTGGAAAAGCTCTAGCTAAACGAACTACATGATCTTTGAGCTATGCTTAGGATTGGGTCTTGTCCATCACATCATTCTCCCAATGATGTGATCCCGTTATCAATGACATCCAATGTCCATAGTCAGGAAACCATGACTATCTGTTGATCAACGAGCTAGTCAACTAGAGGCTCACTAGGGACACATTGTGGTCTATGTATTCACACGTGTATTATGATTTCCGTATAACACAATTATAGCATGAATAATAGACTATTATCATGAACAAAGAAATATAATAATAACCATTTTATTATTGCCTCTAGGGCATATTTCCAACAGTCTCCCACTTGCACTAGAGTCAATCATCTAGTTACATTGTGATGAATCGAACACCCATAGAGTTACGGTGTTGATCATGTTTTGCCCAAGGGAGAGGTTTAGTGAGCAGATGCCGCTACATTCAGGTCCGTATGTACTTTACAAATATCTATGTCTCCATCTTGAACATTTTCACGAATGGAGTTGAGCGGCAACTTGATGTGCTGGTCTTCTTGTGAAACACTGGCTCCTTGGCAAGTGCAATAGCTCTAGTGTTGTCCGCAGGAAAGAGTGCGATCGGCCCGACGCATTGGGTATGACTCCTAGGTGGGTGATGAACTCCTTCACCCAGATTGCTTCATCGCTGCCTCAAGAGGCTGCCATGTACTCTGCTTCACATTTAGATCCATACGGCCTTTGCTTGCACCTTCACCACTTATTGCCCCACCATTCAAAATATACACGTATCCGGTTTGTGACTTAGAGTCATCCAGATTTGTGTCGAAGCTAAGCGTCGGCGTAACCCTTCTGACGAGCTCTTCGTCACCTCCATAAACGAGAAACATGTCCTTTGTCCTTTTCGGTACTTGAGGATATTCTTTACCGCTGTCCGGTGTTCCTTGCGGGATTACTTTTGTACCTTCCTACCAAACTTACGGCAAGGTTTACATCAGTGCAGTACACAGCATGGCATACATAATAGATCCTATGGCTGAGGCATGGGGATGACACTCATCTCTTCTTTATCTTACTGCGTGTTCGGGCATTGAGCGAGCTCAATCTCACACCTTACAATCTGAGGCAAGAACCCTTTCTTGGGCGGATCCATATTGAACTTCTTCAATATCTTATCAAGGTATGTGCTTTGTGAAAGACCTATGAGGCGTCTTGATCTATCCCTATAGATCTTGATGCCTAATATGTAAGTGAAAGTGCTAGTGATCGACTAGAGGGGGGGGGGGTGAATAGGCGATTTTTATGAAAGTCTTCAAAACACGGATGTTTCGAAGTCAAACAACAGAAGTGACCTAGTTGATATGCAGCGGAAGATAACTACAACAAGCAAGCCATACTCAAGTATGCAATAATGTGAACGGATAAGACTAGTAGCAGTTATGTAGTAAGGATCAGGATGGAAGATAGTATGAAGCCAATCAACAAAAGTAGTCAAGCAATGAAGTCAAACAGATATGGCATACAAGTAATGACTTCACGAAGACAAACTCAAGGTAAAGGAGGGAAGGGATAGAACCAGTCACTTGTTGAAGACATAGGATTTGTTTGACCAGTTCGATTCTTTGTGACAAGCTGTACATCTGGTTAGGGAGGCTGAGATTCAACTCGAAGACCGCGTCTTCACCTTATTCCCCTTGAGCTAAGGACACACAGTCCTCGCCCAATCACTCTGGTAAGTCTTCAAGGTAGACTTCGAACCTTCACATCTGACGTTCACGGCAATCCACAATGAATCTTGGATGCTTAGAGCGCGACGCCTAACAATTTGGAGGACTCACAGTCCTCAAGTGTAATAAGTCTTGAGTCACACAGACAGAAAACTTGATGATGCCTAACACTCTTTGGCTCTGGTGTTTTGGGCTTTGTCCTGCAAGGATTTCTCTCTCAAAGGCTTGAGGTGGGTTGCTCTCAAGCGACAAAAGTCGTGCACTAACTCTGAGCAGCCACCAATTTATGGTGTGCAGGGTGGGCTATTTATAGCCACTTGGCAACCGACCTGTTATGTCGAAATGAACACAGGGTCACTAAGGAACTTACGTGTTCCAACGGTCGATTTCAAACACTCACGACAACTTTACTTGGGCTACAAGGAAAGCTGACTCATCCACTCTGGATAAGTTTTGCTCTCATTGTCTTCGCTCGAGGACATAGGATTTGGGTTGAGCATCACTTGATCATTACGACTATGATCACTTGGACCCCACTTAACGATGCAGTGGTTCCTCGACTCAACAAAGAAGAAAAGGAAACAACGAAACAACACGGTCTTGGCGCTCCAAAGTCTTCACTCAATGTCTTCTCATGTCATAGTCTTCAAGTGAATATCTTCACATACCACCATTGTCTTCAATGTCTTCATACATTTTAGGGGTCATCTTGGTGGGTAAACCGAATCAATGAGGACACTACCTGCGTTATCCTGCAATTCTCACAAACGCATTAGTCCCTCAACCACATTTGTCGTCAATACTCCAAAACCAACTAGGGGTGGCACTAGATGCACTTACAATCTCCTCGTTTTTGGTGATTGATGACAAACTGGTTGAAGTTTTCAACGGGGATAAAATATGTGAAATTGTAAAGCATAGGGAATTGTCTTCATAAGTGGCAAAGGCTCCCCCTGAAGATGTGCATATAAGTAGTTTGCTTTTGGAATGCAAATGCACATGGCAGGTTGTACTTGTGGAGATCCTCTTCAACTTATGAAGATAATTCATCATGCATGAAATGATATAGCTAAGAGAATGACATGCATAATGAAAAATGGACGTCTGCAGAATGATCTAAGTCACGGAAGTTATAAATGCACATGCGGAATTTATCATCGCGCCAGAGTAAAGCAAATAAGTAGCAGACGACCATCGAGTTTAAGTGGTACAACTCAAGGAACCAAATGTATCAAAACGAGAGTTGTAAACACTAGGCAAAATATAGTGCAACCGCCCATATGAACCCGCTTGAAGACTATCAAACTCATATGCTTCTCCCCCTTTTGTTAGTAAGGACCAAAAAGGTTTGAAGACAGAGAGCATCTACTCGTCCTCTTCTGAAGAAGATGATGCAGCAGGGTTATCGTTGTTGGTTGGCGGTGCATCGAGCTTAGTGCGATGTCGATTAAATGCGAAGTAGGGGCGGTGAAGTAGCATCGGCTTCATCATCGATCAACTGTGGCATTGACGGTTGCAGCGGAGGAAGAGTAGTCGAGTCTTCAAGAGATGGAGTTCGCCGTGGGACTGCATTCCGTGGAGGTGGAGTCAAACTTGAAAGCGTTCGGTGAAGCCATCGTCTTGAAGATCAGCTTGACACTAAGCGGTCAAACTCTTCCATGATCGCCGACAAGTCTCGTGAGTGACAAAAGCATTCTTGGTGGCAAGATTACGAATCGATTGGCGTCCACCAAGAGGCTTTGCATTTGGCCTTTAGCCAGGAGTGATGCTTATCTTGCTTTTGATGCAGCGCCACAATAAGTTCTCGATCATTGAGGACTCGAGGCGCTTAGAGGCCTTTGGCCAATTGTGCTCTCTGTGGCTTCATCCGTGCGATGAGGCGGGCGTGTGTTCCCAGCCGGGGGATAGACCACGAGATCTTTGCTGGGCGCCTTCAATGGGTTGAGACAAGCTGTGGTGATCTGCGTTACGAAGACTTAGGCGTTTTGGCAGGCCAGGGATATATGGCTTCAGCAGACATATCAACCTCGGTAGAAAGACCGGATGATTGCGGCGAGAGGTTGATAGTTGATAGCTGAGTGCATCTTAATGAGGTGCATGACCCATGGAGCATAGAACTTGGACCAAGCGGATCGGATCGGATGCAGCCAATTGCACGATGAAGAAATCTTACGTGTTGAAGCTGATGCCATTGAGAATGTAGAAGACCAATGTCTTCATTGCTCCTTCAAGCTTTGCGATGATGAGCGCCTTTGATTGGCCATAGAGTTACTTTGATCTTTGTGATAGATGGTGCAGGCGGATACTCAAGGTCATCAACAAAGAAGTGTTGAGGTATTCAGCATCATGTGGCGGTGGCTTCATCATGCTCAGCATTTGACTTCTAAGCACGGCGGTCCGGCAATGGCTTCGATGTCGGCGCATATGTGGGAAAGTCGGCCTTGGTCATCTGAACACGGGGAGTAATAGCTTCTTTCTTGATAGCTCGAACCGGTCAGATGAGATCCTTGGCCTTGTAGGGGTTCTTTGCCTTTGTCAAAGAAAGTATTGTGGGCTTTGAAGCCATTTGCATTGAAAGAACCAGTTGAGGTGGCGATGCACGGAAACCTTGGCGTCTTGGCCCGGCTTACGGACCGGAGGCCTATCGCAATATGATAGTCGAATTGAGGACCAGAGGCATGAGGCGGAGGGACGAGCAGGCCATCTTCTTGTGACTAGCTCGTCATAGTCGTATGCTTGCTCGATTGTGTAGGGCCTTGGTGGCGGAGCTGGGCGATGGCGACAACGGAGGCTTCGGGCTGCTCGGCAAATGCTTGGGGCGATGGCCTCATTGGCTTGAGCCGCAGTTCCTTCATTGGCCGGGAGGCGGTTGGGGCAGGCTCCACATTGGCTTCAGCCATGACCACGTCATTGGCTTCATTGGTGTTGGAGGTGGCAGCCTCATTGTTTCAACCTCCACTTGAGGAGGCTGGAGGGTCGAACCTTTGCGTTGATATCGGGAATAACTTCTTTACTTACGGGGGTGTAGGGACCGTTCTTCTTCTTCATCTTGGGTGTCGTGGTGATGCAGCGGATTATCTTCAGCAGCTTTAGCTTGATTGAGATCGTTCACGGAGGGTGGCTTCGAAAACACTTGGCGTGCAATAGGTTGGTGGTGCGCTTCTCATACAGGGCAGCTCGAAGAGCACTTGAGGCCTTTGCCCTCTGCGAAGCTGCGAAATCTTGGCGGCGCCTTTGGAGATGGGGTTGCTGGGCCTCAAAGTCTTCCTCTTCTTCTTGGTGTTGCTGTTGGGGAGTGACTTGTTGTTGGGGAATCTTGGGGAGTCTTGTTGTTGCAGGCGATCAGCCCATGAAGCATCTGTGCAATTGGCGTCGAGAGGGCGACCAATCTTGATGAGTTCGATATTAAATGCGAGCGAGGCGATGATACCACATTGTACTCGATTTGAGGAAGAACTTCATCATCTTCAACATTGTCATGGTGACCAATGTCTTGGCGATGAGGATCATTCTTGGAATATCTTCAACTTGAGGAGCCTCTGTGGAAGCGGGCTCATGAACAGATCATCTGAAGTTCTTGGGTGGTAGGCGGGGCCGAACCACGAA
This sequence comes from Aegilops longissima, assembly GCA_021605205.1. Taxonomy (NCBI): domain Eukaryota; kingdom Viridiplantae; phylum Streptophyta; class Magnoliopsida; order Poales; family Poaceae; genus Aegilops; species Aegilops longissima. The sequence continues at coordinate 112,254,806 of CM038680.1, forward strand.
ATGGGTTCAACAATCAAGGGCTCTGTGGGAGCAGCCCGATTCTTCTTGGTCTTTAGCTTCTTCTTGGAGGTGCAGCATCGAGGCGTCGGGATTTTTCCTATTTACGGCTTCAGCCTCGGCAACCCTCGTCTTCTTCATTGAAGCGGTTGGCCGTACCTTTGGCCGAGCAGTCATGCTGCTTGGGAAGACAATGCGGGGCTCTTCCTGCCTTGAAGGTGTAGCTTGGTCGATTGAAGACTTGTTTTCTTGGCAGCCATCACAGGATCGATGCGGGGCGGCCAAACCTTGCGCTTCTCAGCCTCATTGTAGGCAAGCACACACTTGTCGACCAAAGTCTTCATGCGCTCGCGAGAATCTCTGGCTTCTTCACGCTTCTTGAGAAAGTTCTCTTTGAGGTCGTGCAGCATGACCTTGAAGTTTTCACGTCTTGCCGCTGAGTGCAGCCATATGCTTCTTGGCCGAGCCTTTTCATAGTCAATCTTGCGCTTGGTTCAACAATTATTGAGCTAGAGCTAGCTTCGAAGCAATGGCGCTTTGTTGAAAGAGATGTTGAGGCCAATTGGAAGTTGCAGATCTTCAAAGCTGATGTTTGGTGTGTCAAACCACTCATCAATGAAGTGATGGATGATTGCCACATCAAAGAGAGGCAAGTTGTTGAAGATTTACGCTTCTTCTTTGCTCTTGATGAGCTGCTCAAGGCGTCATCTGCAAGATCGTCATCACTTGACAGATCAATGTGCTCTTCACGCAGAATTGCAGCGAGTCGATGTCGATTCGAGTATTCTTGACACTTTTCTTTCTCTTCTCCGTCTTCTTGGAGATCTGGGATTGATCCTCGGTATGCGCGCTTGGTGGTGCGATGGCGATGGCTTCACGTGAAGCTTTTGGAGGAGCAGGTGACTTAGGAGCCTTGACTTTCTTGAGCCTGCGGCTTTGGAGCAGGAGCTGGAGCTGGGCTGGGGCTTCATCGAGAATCAGCCTCGTCATCGAGTGATCAATTTGGCACCTTGGACCAGAATATAAGTGATGAGGCCATCAAGGTTTGAAAGCGGACCGATGCCATTGGGTTCAACATCGCGTGAGCCGTCGGCCGCAGGGCGAGAGGGACCAGGGTTGAAGTCTAATCCCAATGACTTCTTGTTCTCCTTCGAGGCGCCTTTGTGTCTTTGGAAGTTGCGCTTGAAGAGATTGTTATCCGACACGAGCAAAGACATCGAATTGGCATTTTGTTTGAGGTCCACGGACCATGCAAGGATAGAAACCTTGTGCAATAGCTTCAGCCTTGCTCTTGGGAGGGAGGCTTCGAAACAGAATATCACCCCAAGGGCTTCTTATGGCATACTTCTCGGCATATTCTTGTGTGACGAAATTGTACTTGAACCACTGTTCAGCCCAATAGCGTCGAATCCATTGGATTCGTGTCTTGCGCTGATTATAAGTCTCTTCAGGATCTGTCTTGTACAGCTCTGCGAGGTCATCAGACAGATCTTTTGAGGTTCCCTCATGATGCTGTCTGCCGCCCTTCCTGACTGATTTATCTGTAGCCATGAGCTTCAAACTGAATGGCTTCACAATCAAAGACTTCAAAGGCTTTCGTTTGCTTGACAGACAGGAGCTGGCTTCAGGAGAGTTGGTTTGATCTTTGTAAGAATTCTGCAAGCGAGCGCAGACTATGAGAACCAAAGGATTCTCCACGGACATGTACTGTGACAGCATTAGAGATGCGAGGAAGGGAAGAGGTCATATGCATTCTCGGAAGATTTTGAAGATAAATCGGTTTGAAGACATTGACCTCATGATCGAAGACATTCACTTTTCTGGCGAGAGTTGGTTCGATTTATGCGAATCCGTGAATAAGTACAAGTGAGGAATCTAACTAGTTTTGAAGCTTAAGTGAATATACTAAGCGATCTGAGATCTGAGACAGAATAGATCTAACTTTGTATGGGCAGAAACCATTTTTGGCAAGTAGGATGAATCTTGAAGATCAAAAGTTGGTAAAATAGAGATATATTTACCGCTTGAAGAACTGCTAGGCGGAAGGAAAGGAGGCGAGCAGTTCAGTCCACCGTGCCCTAACTTGGCGACAGAGGACACCTACAGCGGCGGCGGAGATGAAGATGTTCGCGGCCGGCGTGAGGACAGCGTCGGAGAAGACGCGGCAGCTAAGCGCTTCGTCGCCGGCATCGTCGAGAGCTAGCGGTGGCGCTAGGGTTTTGAGGAGGTGGAGAGGTGGAAGAAGATTTTCTTTACCGCAGGGGACAGGTATTTATAACGAGGTGTGCGGTGCAGCGCAATTACTCAGGTGCCCCTGGCGGTTCACATCTAAGGGGCACGTGGCACGCATGCAACATGCAATGAGTTATCCCATGTTCCCACGCCCGCCCGGTTTGTCGGAGGGTCATTCCGGCTTCTCCGGAGTTCAACAGTAATGATGAATCATTTAAAACAGACTTAAAGTTTGTCTCTATGTCTTACTGCGACAAGGGCCTTGAGAAGACATTCGACAGTTCAATAGAATGCATATGATTTGGACAGATAGAGTTTGAGATAGAAAGCATAGAGATTGGGGTCCGATCACATTCACTTAGTTCAAAAGATTCAACTTGAAGACATAGCTATAAGTGAATCTTTGTAGAGGACAAATATATATATATATATATATATATATATATATATATATATATATATATATATATATATATATATATATATATCGGACATCAACCAAATCATCATAGAAAGAATCATGAAAATAGGTTGAAGTTGAAGTCAAATCAAATGCGAATAGCTTCAAGAAATAGCATGCATGAAACACTTCAAACAAAGAAATTTGGTGGTGGCGTTACCCACCGTATAGGAAGTATTAGACCCAGACACGGCGCACAATTATCGTGGCGCTCCGAAGTCAAATTCCACGTTAATGTATTCACACTTAGAATGTAAGTCTTCATTGATTGAAGATATCGTTACTTCGTGTGTTGCACATCTAAGTCATCAACATGCATAAGTGTTAGGATGTGTGCTTGATCACATGACATTTGAGGATTCCAAGATATTTAGCTCACACCGTAACTTGCAAAACCTTTTCTCATCCAAGGGCTTTGTGAAGATATCGCGATTGCTCTTGGTGTTGGCGTGAATGATGTCAATATCTTTCTTCATGACATGATCCCTAAGAAAATGATGGCCAATTTCAATGTGCTTTGTCTTTGAGTCTGGACTGGATTGTTGGCAATCTTGATGGCGCTTTCGTTGTCATGAAAAAGAGGTACTTGTGTCGATTGATGCCATAGTCTTTGAGAGTTTGCTTCATCCATAGAAGCTGAGCACAACAAGATCCAGCAGCAATGTATTCAGATTCTGCGGTTGAGAGTGACACAGTTACGCTTCTTTGAAGACCAACAGACAGTGATCGTCCCGAGAAAGTGACATGTGCCTAATGTAGACTTGCGATCCACTTTGTCACCAGCATAATCAGCATCCGAAGATCCAACTAAATCAAATTTTGAGCCCTTTGGATACCATAATCCGAGTGTTGGGGTGTGAGCCAAATATCGAAGAATTCGCTTCACAGCTAAGTCATGCGATTCCTTTGGTGCCGCTTGGAATGAGAACACATGCAGACACTAAGCATAATATCTGGCCTAGATGCACATAGGTAAAGTAAGGAACCAATCATGGAGTGGTATACCTTTGATCGAACTCTTTACCATTGTCGTCGGGACCCAAGTGGTGTTTGGCTGGCATTGGCGTCGTGTATCCTTTGCATTCTTGCATTCCAAACTTCTTCAGACAATCTTGGAGGTATTTTCTTGAGATATAAAGATGCCATTTCTTTCTTGTGGTTTGAAGACCAAGGAAGAACTTGAGCTCTCCCATCATGGACATCGATATTGCTCTTGCATCATGTATCCAAACTCATCACTATACTTACGGTTGGTGCGGCCGAAGATAATGTCATCCACATATATTTGGCATACAAACAGTTCACCATCATATGTCTTCGTGAAGAGTGTGGGATCAAGGGATCCAGGTTTGAAGCCTTTGCTCTTGAAGTCTTTGATTGTATCATACCGGTAGCGAGGAGCTTGTTTGAGGCCATACTGATGCTTTATTTAGCTTATACACCATATCAGGATGTTTTGGATCTTCAAAGCCAGGTGGTTGAGCGACATATACTTCTTCTTCAATCCTGCCGTTGAGAAATGCACTCTTCACATCCATTTGATAGAGCAGGATGTTGTGGTGGTTAGCATAGGCTAGTAGTATGCGAATAGGTTCAAGCCTAGCTACAGGAGCAAATGTTTCATCAAAGTCAATTCCTTCAACTTGAGTATATCCTTGAGCCACAAGCCTTGCTTTGTTTACGACGACTTGACCATGCTCATCTTGCTTGTTTGATATATCCATTTGGTGCCAATAATGTTATGCTTGCGAGGGCGGGCGCTTGACAAGTTCCCAAACATTATTCAGCTTGAACTATTGAAGTTCTTCTTGCATAGCTTGAATCCATTACGGTTCCATAAAAGCTTGACAACTTTCTTGGGTTACGATATTGATACAAAGGAAAAGTGCCCACAGAAATTTGCTAGCTGTGTTGCTCTTGGCGAGTAAGCGGACCAGTGCGTTGATGCTATCGATTATCTTCTCAATCTATACTTCATTTTCAACTCAAGGATGAACTGGACGAAGACTTTGCTCATCTTGATCATTGTCATCATTGGGAGGATTGTCTTGGTGAGCATTGTCTTGGTCGGTTAGGTGCGAAATGATAAGTTCCTCTTGAGGTTGTGCTTCATTTGGCATGATTTCACGGTTCCCATCAGCTTGATAGATTATTTGGTGGAGCTTCATCCGAGTGTGCTTGGCGGGAACTCTCTTTGTGAACCATTGGTTTCATCAAATCGCACGTCTCTGATTTCGACGATTTTGTAGAGATAGAGATTGAAGACTCTGTAAGAGTGTGAGTCCTTTCCATAACCGAGCATGAAGCCTTCGTGAGCTTTGGGTTCAAATTTTGACTTGTGATGAGGATCCTTGATCTAGCACTTAGCCCCAAATACTCTGAAGTAACTGACATTTGGCTTCTTGCTAGTAAGGAGCTCATAGGAGGTTTTGTTCAGAAGCTTATGGATATAAACACGGTTGATGACATGACAAGCTGTATCAATGGCTTTAGGCCAGAACTTTCTTGGTGTCTTGTACTCATCGAGCATTGTTCGAGCCGTCTCAATGAGGGTTCTGTTCTTGCGCTCCACGATGCCATTTTGCTGGGGTGTGTATGGGCGAGAGAACTCATGAGTGATTCCATGGTATCGAGATAAAGATCAAGTCCGGTGTTCTTGAATTCAGTTCCGTTATAAACCACGATATGCTTGATGTTGGCGCCATAATTCTTCATTGCTCGATTGGCAAATCGTCGAAGACATCTTGCACTTCAGTCTTGTAGAAATTATGTGCACCCATGTGTATCTTGAGTAGTCATCAACAATGGCGAAGCCATAGAGACAAGCAGTTGTTGTAAGGGTAGAGTAGTGAGTAGGGCCAAATAAATCCATGTGAAGCAGCTCGAAGGGTTGAGATGTCGTCATGATTGTCTTGAGGGTGCTTTGCCTAGTCATCTTTCGACTTTGCAGCACCACACAAATGATCCTTCTTGAACTTGACACCTTGATGCCTATGACATGCTTCTTCTTGGCGAGTGTGTGTAAGTTCCTCATTCAACATGCCCCACCTCCGATGCGAGCCAGACGTTCGAAGCTTTTGCAAGAAGACATCTGACAAGCTGTGGACCTGGTGAGAAATCTACCATGTATAGATCATCTTTCCTATACCCTTCAAAGACTAGAGACTTGTCAGATTCCATTAGTACAAGGCAACGATATTTTCCGAATATCACAATCATGTTCAACTCACAAAGCATTGAGATAGACATTAAGTTGAAACCAAGGGATTCAACAAGCATCACTTTGTCCATTTGATCCTTTGATATTGCAACTCTACCTAGACCCAATACCTTGCTTTTACCAGTGTCAGCAAATGTGATGTGACTCTTGTCTGATGGACGTAAGGTTGAGTCCATGAGAAGACTTGATCACCAGTCATATGATTAGTGCATCCACCGTCCATTATCCATTCGAAGCATGAGGTGTCATACCCTACATTACGATTAGGGGATAGGCTTCACCAAGAGCATTGTGAAGCATAAACATTTGACGAGCAAGTGGATTATTGAAGCTTAAATCAAGATTAGGACTGATAGGATGAATGGCAAGCGATTCAGGAACAAAATACATAGTGAGACCATTTGGGCATTTGATCTTGTGCCCTACAAGATGTTTTAGGTCCCCACAATAGCATCGAGGCGCCTTTGGTTTTGGTGGAGACCCTTTCTGCAAAGGAGAGTTAATTCTTCTTAACCACCCACATCTTGAGGGTGGCTTAGAAACAATGAGTCTAAGTGCAGACATCTGAGAATTTCGACTTTGGAGCCCTAGCAAATAGCCTTGCAGGAGATGAATGATACTCATATGAATAAGCGAGAAAAGTTCTTAGTTCTATGAACATAGCGGTTTGAGGACACACGCTCATATTCATAAATTTGAGTACTATTTCCTGCAAAACATTGGCGTTATGGTGACTCAAGTGAGTCCTCTGTGCTGTATGAAGCCTTTGGACCATATGAAGCCTTTGGTGCAGGGTTTGTCTTCTTCCCGGTGGTGTCATGATGACATTCCTTTGGAAGATTCTCAAGACAGCTTTTGGGAACCCAGATCTTCTTCATAGGCGGTCTATTCCTGCGATTAGTACCAATATACAGCAAACACTTCACCATTCTGATTCTTGAACAGCTTATAGTTTGCATCAAAGTTCATCAATGATAATAGGGTTAGCACAGGTAAAGCCAGATAAGGTGGATGGATCCTTGAAGGTCCCTTTGCACAACCCATGTGGTTTTGGTGTCTTTGCTCGGGCTTCGGTAGGAACCATCAACATTCATTTTCCTCTCAACCCAACACCCTCTTTCCTAGGGTTTGGTTCAGAATCTGCTTTTGAGGACATCATAAAGTGTCGATGCCCTTTCGGACTTTTATACATCCTGTTCCAAGCAATGTCTTCATCCTAGCATTTTCATCGGCAATGGCGGTGGTATCCTCCATGAGAGGGTTAGTCACCACATTGGTAGTTGAAGACAATGCAACAGAGCAGCAGTTGAACATTCAACAGCGAGGTAGTAATATCACGCTCAAGACATTTTAGACATGGTGGTTCAAATCCATCTGGTGGAACTGATCATTGGCCTTGAAGTGACTCATTCTCTTTTGAAGATCTTCATGAGCCGCTCTCAATTTCTCAACTCTTGCTTCCTTTGAAGATAATCATAGGAGAGCCTTTCATGAGTAGTTGATAGCGTTTCATGGCGACTTTCAAGTTCTTGGTACTTAGCATGAAGATTTTAATGTCTTCAACTAAGGACTGTGAGCGTGTCATTTCCGCATCCAACAAGTCATCGCTTTTGTCTAACAGTTTTTGAGTATGTTCCATAGCTCTTTGTTGTTCAGTTGCAATTTTAGCAAGTGTTTTGTAGCTAGGTTTAGATTCACAATCAGTCATCTTCACTTGATGTTTGAAAGTAAGCATCACGTGATTTTACCTTAACATCTGCGTGCCATGAAGCGATAGGTGGGAGCAGGGTCGTCCTTGTCATCGACTTGACGTTGGTGTAGAAGTCATTGTCTTGATGTTGAAGATGGACTTGGCAACATAGGCTGTAGCTAAAGCCAGACTTACAGCGCCGGGTCGGACTCCTCTTGATTCCACCTCCACTTCCTCGAAGCAGACTCCTCCTCTAAATCCATTTCCTTGCCAACAAAGCACGAGCCTTGCGGATGATCTCTTCTTATCGATGAAGACTTTGATGAAGACTTGGAAGAAGACTTTGAAGATTTCTTCTTTTCTTGTCAACATAATCATATTCCTTGCTCTTCTTCTTCTTCTTCTCATTGTCCCACTTGTGGACACTCGGAGATATAGTGTCCGTTTTCTTGCACTTGTGACAGGTTCTCTTCTTGTAGTCAGGTGGAAGCTTCATCATTTCTTGAGCTGGATCGTGAAGACTTTACGAAGCCTTTGTTCATAGTGAACTTGGAACTTCTTCACAAGCATGGCAAGTTCCTTTCGAATGTCTTGGGATCATCGAAACCGCGATCAGATTCTTCTTGGATGAGAAACAACTTTTGCCTTCAAAGCGAGTTCGGCCATAGTTTGGACCATAGATATCTCTTTTCTCGGATAGCTGGAACTCATGTGTGTTGAGCCTCTCAAGTATATCGAGACGGATCGAGTGTCTTGAAGTCGGGGCGTTCTTGTATCATGAGGGCAAGGGTGTCAAAAGAGCTGTCAAGTGATCTTAGTAGTGTCTTGGCGATTTCATGCTTGGTGACCTCGGTGGCGCCGAGAGCATGAAGCTCATTTGTGATGTCGATGAGGCGATCAAGCGTGAGCTGGACATTTTCATTTCGTTTCTCTTGAAGCGGTTGAAGAGGTTGCGAAGAACACTGATCCTTTGATCTCTCAGGGTTGAGGCGCCGTTGACCTTGGATAGCCAGTCCCGACTAGCCCGGCGTTTCGAGAGCACTCACACGGCCATCTTGTCCTTTGGTCGGATGACCACAGATGATGTTCTTTGCGGTGGAGTCGGTTGAATGAACTTCTTGACATCGGCGGGTGACACCTTCACGGTTTAGGAGCGCCGTTCTTGACGACATACCGAGTCGACATCAATGGCTTCAAGATGCGTGCGCATCTTATTCTTCCGATGAGGGATAGTCGGTTCCATCGAACACGGGGCAAGCAGCGGAGACCTTGATTATCCTGCGATCGACATAGCTAAAACTCCGGTGGTTAAACGAATCACACGAGAACAAGGGAGTACCTTGCTCTGATACCAATTGAAAGTGCTAGTTATCGACTAGAGGGGGGGTGAATAGGCGATTTTTATGAAAGTCTTCAAAACACGGATGTTTCGAAGTCAAACAACAAAAGTGACCTAGTTGATATGCAGCGGAAGATAACTACAACAAGCAAGCCATAGTCAACTATGCAATAATATGAACGGACAAGACTAGTAGCAGTTATGTAGTAAGGATCAGGATGGAAGATAGTATGAAGCCAATCAACAAAAGTAGTCAAGCAATGAAGTCAAACAGATAGGGCATACAAGTAATGACTTCACAAAGACAAACTCAAGGTAAAGGAGGGAAGGGATAGAACCAGTCACTTGTTGAAGACATAGGATTTGTTTGACCAGTTCGATTCTTTGTGACAATTGTACATCACAGTTAGGGAGGCTGAGATTCAACTCGAAGACCGTGTCTTCACCTTATTCCCTTGATCTAAGGACACACGGTCCTCGCCCAATCACTCTGGTAAGTCTTCAAGGTAGACTTCCGAACCTTCCAGAGCGGCGTTCACCGGCAATCCACAATGACTCTTGGATGCTCGAGCGCGACGCCTAACCAGTGGAGGATTCACAGGTCCTCAAGTGTAATAAGTCTTCAGGTCACACTGAAAGGAAAACTTGATGATGCCTAACACTCTTTGGCTCTGGGTGTTTTGGGCTTTGTCCTCATAAGGATTTCTCTCTCTCAAAGGCTTGAGGTGGGTTGCTCTCAAGCGACAAAAGCCGTGCACTAACTTTGAGCAGCCACCAATTTATGGTGTAGGGGTGGGCTATTTATAGCCACTTGGCAACCCGACCTGTTATATCGAAATGACCACAGGTCACTAAGGAACCGACATGTGTTCCAACGGTCAGATTTCAAACACTCACGGCAACTTTACTTGGGCTACAAGCAAAGCTGACTCATCCACTCTGGATAAGTTTTGCTCTCATTGTCTTTGCTAGAAGACATAGGATTTAGGTTGAGCATCACTTGATCATTACGACTATGATCACTTGGACCCCACTTAACGATGCGGTGGTTCCTCGACTCAACAAAGAAGAAAAGGAAACAACGAAACAACACGATCTTTGCGCTCAAAGTCTTCACTCAATGTCTTCTCATGTCATAGTCTTCAAAGTGAATATCTTCACATACCACCATTGTCTTCAATGTCTTCATACATTTTAGGGGTCATCTTGGTAGGTAAACCCGAATCAATGAGGACACTACCTGCGTTATCCTGCAATTCTCACAAGCGCATTAGTCCCTCAACCACATTTGTCGTCAATACTCCAAAACCAACTAGGGGTGGCACTAGATGCACTTACGATGGCAGCTTCTCCAAGGTCCTTCATTGAAAAACACTTATTCAAGTAGGCCTTAATGTTGTCCAAAAGTTCTATATCATTTCCCATCAAAAGTATGTCATCTACATATAATATGAGAAATGCTACTGAGCTCCCACTCACTTTCTTGTAAACGCAGGCTTCTCCATAAGTGCGCATAAACTAAGCGCTTTGACCATCTCATCAAAGCGAATGTTCCAACTACGAGATGCTTGCACCAGCCCATAAATGGATCGCTGGAGCTTGCATACCTTGTTAACATTCTCGAAATTAAACAAAACCTTCCGGCTGCATCATATCAGTTCTTCCTTAAGATGGCCGTTAAGGAATGCAGTTTTGGCGTCCATTTCCCTTATCTCATAATCATAGTATCGGCAATTGCTAACATGATTCAGACGGACTTTAGCTTAGCTACGGAGAGAATGTCTCATCGTAGTCAACCCTTGAACTTGTCGATAACCCTTAGTGACAAGTCGAGCTTTATAGATGGTAACATTACCATCGCGTCCGTCTTCTTCTTAAAGATCCATTTGTTTTCTATCGCTGCGCCGATCATCGAGCAAGTCTGTCAAAGTCCATACTTTGTTTTCATACATGGATCCTATCTCGGATTGCATGGCTTCAAGCCATTTGTTGGAATCTGGGCCGCCATCGCTTCTTCATAGTTCGAAGGTTCACCTTGTCTAACAACATGATTTCTAGGACAGGGTTGCCATACCACTCTGGTGTGGAGCGTGTCCTCGTGGACCTACGAAGTTCAGTAGTAACTTGATCCGAAGTACCTTGATCATCATCATTAACTTCCTCTTGATTCTTCTGCTTTGGCACCACGAAACATCTCACCGAGCTGCGCTACTCACGGTTCAAGAGGTAGTACTTCATCAAGTTCCACTTTCCTCCCACTTACTTCTCTCGAGAGAAACTCTTTCTCGAAAGGACCCGTTCTTGGCAACAAAGATCTTGCCTTGGATCTGAGGTAGAAGGTATACCCAATGGTTTCCTTAGGGTATCCTATGAAGGCGCATTTTTCCGACTTGGGTTCGAGCTTTTCGGGTTGAAGTTTCTTGACATAAGCATCGCATCCCCAAACTTTTAGAAGCGATAGCTTAGGTTTCTTCCCAAACCATAATTCATACGATTATCGTCTCAATGGATTTAGGCGGTGCCCTATTTAAAGTGAATGTAGCTGTCTCTAGAGCGTATCCCCAAAATGATAGTGGTAAATCAGTAAGAGACATCATAGATCACACCATATCCAATAAAGTGCGATTACGATGTTCGGACACCTTTGTTATCTTTGAGGTGTTCGAGTGGTGTGAGTTGTGAAACGATTCCACATTTCATTAAGTCGTACCAAACTCGTGACTTAAATATTCTCCTCCACGATCTGATTGTAAGAACTTTATTTTTGGTAGCGTTGATTCTCTACCTCATTCTGAAATTCCTTGAACTTTTCAAGGTCTCGGACTTGTGTTTCATCAAGTAGACATACCCATATCTACTCAAGTCGTCGGTGAGTGAGAACATAACGATATCCTCCACGAGCCTCAACGCTCATCGGACCGCTTTTACATCGGTATGTATGATTTCAAATAAGTTGGTTGCTCGCTCCATTGTTCCGTAGAACGGAGTCTTGGTCATTTTGCCCATGAGGCATGGTTCGCATGTGTCAAATGATTCATAATCGAGAGACTCTAAAAGTCCATCAGCATGGAGCTTCTTCATGCGCTTGACACCAATGTGACCAAGGCGGTGGTACCACAAGTATGTGGGACTATCGTTATCAACTTTACATCTTTTGGTATTCACACTATGAATATGTGTAACATCACGTTCGAGATTCATTAAGAATAAACCATTGACCATCGGGGCATGACCATAAAGCATATCTCTCATATAAATAGAACAACCATTATTCTCGGATTTAAATGAGTAGCCATCTCGTATTAAACGAGATCCAGATAAAATGTTCATGCTCAAAGCTGGTACTAAATAACAATTATTGAGGTTTAAAACTAATCCCGTAGGTAAATGTAGAGGCAGCGTGCCGACGGCGATCACATCGACCTTGGAACCATTCCCGACGCGCCGTCACCTCGTCCTTCGCCAGATCTCCGCTTATTCCCCAGCTCACCTTTGAGTTACAAATATGAGCAATGACACCGGTATCAAATACCCAGGAGCTACTACGAGTACTGGTAAGGTACACATCAATTACATCTATATCACATATACCTTTAGTGTTCCCGGCCTTCTTGCCCGCTAAGTATTTGGGGCAGTTCCGCTTCCAGTGTCTGCTTCCCTTGCAATAAAAGCACTCAGTCTCAGGCTTGGGTCCATTCTTTGACTTCTTCCCGGCAACTGTCTTACCGGGCGCGGCAACTCCCTTGCCGTACTTCTTGAAGTTCTTCTTGCCCTTGCCTTTCTTGAACTTAGTGGTTTTATTCACCATCAACACTTGATGTTCCTTCTTGATCTCTACCTCCGCTGATTTCAGCATTGAATATACCTCAGGAATGGTCTTTTCCATCCCCTGCATATTGAAGTTCATCACAAAGCTCTTGTAGCTCGGTGGAAGCGGCGAAGGATTATGTCAATAACGCGTCATCAGGAGATTAACTCCCGTTGAGTTAAGCGGTTGTGCAACCTGAAATTTTGAGTATGTGCTCCTTGTGAACTATTTTCCTCCATCTTACAAGCGAAGAACTTGTCGGAGACTTCATATCTCTTGACCGGGCATGAGCTTGGAAAACCATTTTCAGCTCTTGAACATCTCATATGCTCCGTGTTGCTCAAAAGCGCTTTTGGAGCCCGGTTCTAAAGCTGTAAAGCATGTCGCCTTTGAGCGAGGGAGTAATCATCAACCGCGAGACTGCCAAGCGTTCATAACGTCTTGGTTCTGCAGGATGGGAGCTTCACCTAGCGGTGCTTCTAGGACATAATCTTTCTTTGCAGCTATGAGGATGATCCTCAGGTTCCGGACCCAGTCCGTATAGTTGCTGCCATCATCTTTCAGCTTGGTTTTCTCTAGGAACACGTTCAAGTTGAGGTGGACATGAGCGTTGGCCATTTGATCTACAAGACATATTTGCTAAGGTTTTTAGACTAAGTTCATGATAACTAAGTTCATCTAATCAAATTATTTAATGAACTCCCACTCAGATTAGACATCCCTCTAGTCATCTAAGTGATACATGATCCGAGTCGACTAGGCCGTGTCCGATCATCACGTGAGACGGACTAGTCGTCATCGGTGAACATCTCCATGTTGATCGTATCTTCCATATGACTCATGTTCGACCTTTCGGTCTCTTGTGTTCCATGGGCATGTCTGTACATGCTAGGCTCGTCAAGTTAACCTAAGTGTTTTGCATGTGTAAATCTGTCTTACACCCGTTGTATGTGAATGTTAGAATCTATCACACCCGATCATCACATGGTGCTTTGAAACAACGAACTTTCACAATAGCGCACAGTTAGGGGGAACACTTTCTTGAAATAATTATGAGGGATCATCTTATTTACTACCGTCGTTCTAAGTAAACAAGATGCATAAACATGATAAACATCACATGCAATCAAATAGTAGTGACATGATATGGCCAATATCATATAGCTCCTTTGATGTCCATCTTTGGGGCTCCATGATCATCTTCGTCACCGGCATGAAACCATGATCTCCATTATCATGATCTACATCATCGTGTCTCCATGAAGTTGCTCGCCAACTATTACTTCTACTACTATGGCTAATGGTTTAGCAATAAAGTAAAGTAATTACATGGCGTTAAATCATTGACACGCAGGTCATACAATAATTAAGACAACTCCTATGGCTCCTGCCGGTTGTCATACTCATCGACATGCAAGTCGTGATTCCTATTACAAGAACATGATCTCATACATCACATATATATCATTCATCACAACTTTTGGCCATATCACATCACAAAGCAATTGCTACAAAAACAAGTTAGACGTCCTCTAATTGTTGTTGCATCTTTTACGTGGCTGCAATAGGGTTCTAGCAAGAACGTTCTCTTACCTACGTAAAAGCCACAACATGATTTGTCAATTTCTATTTACCCTTCATAAGGACCCTTTTCATCGAATCCGCTCCAACTAAAGTGGGAGAGACAGACACCCACTAGCCACCTTATGTGACTAGTGCATGTCTGTCGGTGGAACCTGTCTCACGTAAGCGTACGTGTTAGGTCGGTCCGGGCCGCTTCATCCCACAATACCACTGAAGCAAAATAAGACTAGTAGTGGCAAGAAAGTTGACAACATCTACGCCCACAACAAGTTTGCGTTCTACTCGCGCAAAGAGAACTATGCATAGACCTAGCTCATGATGCCACTGTTGGTGAACGTGGCAGAAAATAAAAATTTTCCTACGGTTTCACCAAGATCAATCTATGAGTTCATCTAGCAACGAGAAAGAGGAGTGCATCTACATACCCTTGTAGATCGAGCGGAAGCGTTCAAGAGAACGGGGTTCGTCGTGATCCAAATCACTGATGATCCTAGTGCTGAACGGACAACACCTCCGCGTTCAACACACATACGATTGGGAAGACGTCTCCTCCTTCTTGATCTAGCAAGGGGAAGGAGAGTCGATGAAGATCCAGCCTGCTGACGGCGTGGTGGTGGATGCAGCAGCGATCTCGGCAGGGCTTCGCCAAGCTTCTGCGAGAGGGAGAGGTGTAGCAAGGGGAGAGGGAGGCGCCAAGAGCATGGGTGCGGCTGCCCTCCCTCCCCCCTATTTATATAGGGCCCCCAGGGGGGGCGCAGGCCCTAGGAGATGGGATCTCCAGGGGGGCGGCGGCCAGGGGGTGGCTTGCCCCCCAAGCCAGGTGGAGGCGCCCCCACCCCTAGGGTTTCCCAACCCTAGGCGCAGGGGGGCCCAAGGGGGGCGCACCGGCCCACTAGGGGCTGGTTCCCCTCCCGCTTCAACCCATGGGGCCCTCCGGGATAGGTGGCCCCACCCGGTGGACCCCCGGGACCCTTCCGGAGGTCCCGGTACAATACCGGCGACCCCCGAAACTTTCCCGATGGCCGAAATCTGACTTCCTATATATAATTCTCTACCTCCGGACCATTCCGGAACTCCTCGTGACGTTCGGGATCTCATTCGGGACTTCAAACAACTTTCGGGTTACTGCATACTCATATCTATACAACCCTAGCGTCACCGAACCTTAAGTGTGTAGACCCTACGGGTTCGAGAGATATGCAGACATGACCGAGACGCCTCTCCGGTCAATAACCAACAGCGGGATCTGGATACCCATGTTGGCTCCCACATGCTCCTCGATGATCTCATCGGATGAACCACGATGTCGAGATTCAAGCAACCCGTATACAATTCCCTTTGTCAATCGGTGCGTTACTTGCCCGAGATTCGATCGTCGGTATCCCAATACCTCATTTAATCTCGTTACGGCAAGTCACTTTACTCGTGCCGTAATGCATGATCCGTGACAAGACACTTGGTCACATTGAGCTCATTATGATGATGCATTACCGAGTGGGCCTGACATACCTCTCCGTCATACGGTGACAAATCCAGTCTTGATTCGTGCCAACCCAATGACACTTTCGGAGATACACGTAGTGCACCTTTATAGTCACCCGATTACGTTGTGACGTTTGGCACACCCAAAGCACTCCTACGGTATCCGGAGTTGCACAATCTCATGGTCTAAGGAAATGATACTTGACATTTGGAAAAGCTCTAGCTAAACGAACTACACGATCTTTGAGCTATGCTTAGGATTGGGTCTTGTCCATCACATCATTCTCCCAATGATGTGATCCCGTTATCAATGACATCCAATTTCCATAGTTAGGAAACCATGACTATCTGTTGATCAACGAGCTAGTCAACTAGAGGCTCACTAGGGACATGTTGTGGTCTATGTATTCACACGTGTATTACGATTTCCGGATAACACAATTATAGCATGAATAATAGCCTATTATCATGAACAAAGAAATATAATAATAACCATTTTATTATTGCCTCTAGGGCATATTTCCAACAGTGATGGCATTTTATTTTAGTAGAACTGCACAAAATTTGCTTAAAAGAAGAGGAAAGGTCAGGAATGGCTCAGTTTTTCAGAAAAAACTATGTATGCCTTCCTGACATCAGCCGTTGTTGCTTTATTTATTCCTTCAAATAGGTGGTTAGAAACAGTCTTGCTACCTTTTCCCATTAAGAAATTGGAATGCTTATATTTGTGAGTCTATGCTTCAACTAGTGCCACTTTTAGAGCAATCACACTTTCAATATCTATGCAAACAGGGATGCTCAATTTTAGTGGAACTGCACAAAAAGTCCAACTGGTTCAACATTAGGAGCATGTTTTTTCCAAACCTTTATATCTAATTGGTGGCACTATGAGCTGTTCATTACGAAGGTACATGGTTTGCAACTATTTTGCTACTCTTTTTGTACTGTCATTAGATAGTAATACTAGTGGTTTGCATGTGAATTTATTGGCAGGGTGGACCTACATTAGAGGTGCAGGACAGGATTCAATGATTGGATGCTCAATTTCGGTTGTATTGATTTCACCACTTCCATCACTGCGAACATGGATATCCTTGGTCTGATGAAGAATAGGCGCTATATTTTTGCTCTGAACCAGCAAATTAATTCAGTATGAAATTGTCCAGGGCAAAACATAAGCATATCAGTTGTCGGTCACGAGAACATGACGGATGCTAAGCGGAAGAGACATGTTTAAACCGAAAATACAAGGTGTGGTATATGTTTACTAGCTGCTTGATATTTGTGCGAGATAGAGATGTCTCGCCGTTGCTATTTGGCAAACAAACAAAGTGTCCATAATTTTGGTTGAACTGCACAAGAGAATAGTATAGTTCTTGCATGCGCTTCCATTTGAAAATAGACACGAAAAGATTGGATAGTCACTTCATGGACTGCAGAAAAGTAGTATTATCTTGTTTATTGGCCAACACTAGGTGCTTCATTGCTTTGGTCGATTATACAATGGGCATCATTTTGCCTAAGTTAAAGTTTGTATTCGAAAATAGTCTCGCGGTGTGATCGAGAGAAGACCAAATCATATTGCGGTGGATGTTCCTCCATCATGTGTGGTTCATTCTCATGGCTCCATTTGTTGGTGAAACCACTTACGTTTGCAAGAGGAATTGTAGACTTCACAAACAAATTTGTCTTTCGATCATCTTGAATGTTGGCCAAGAGAAGCATCCATGTTAGTAGGAAGAACAGATGTTTTTCTAGATCTTTGCTTTTGGAGCTACATATTTGTATATGATCATGTGAATCATTGAGATGCATTAACATGTTGATCTTATGTATGGGAATCGTACTAGTTAGTTTTAGTTGCGACGCAAGATCTGAAGTGGCTGATCTTTACTTTTGGAGCTACATATTTGTATATGATCTGTGAATCATTGAGATGCATTAACAATTACTTATTTCTGTTAAGCTCGGTGTTTACAAATTCTTGATCAATCACTAGCTAGCCTACAAATGTGCTCTGGCAGTTTTATTTACGACGCAAAGATGCGAAGTGGCAGTTTTTAATAAAATGCCTACCTCTGAAAAACCCGACAAGCTACACTATCGATCCTACACGGATAAAAATGCCTACCTCTGAAGAAACTGACAAGCTACACTATCGATCCTACGAGATAAATAGCGGATCACGCACGTACTACCTCCTTTACGGTTTGCGGGGCTCAATTCAAAAACGACCTACTCGATCCTACGACGAATAAACAGCGGATCACGCGCGTACTAGTACCTCCTTTCCGGTTTGCGGGGCTTAATTCAAACCTCTCACCAACCAAGGTACTCCCTCCGTCTAGGTTTATTAGTCCCGTGAGCAAAGCAGATTTACTAAGGCATGGCAGTAATTAACGGCATGCGAAGTTTAAGCCTAATTAATTCCAGCGATTTAAGTGGCTGCATGCGTGCCTCGGCTGCGACTCGTTGCATCTTGCCCGCGTCTTGCTGCGGCGATTACGAGTGCTGCGTGCAACCGGCCGTAATTAAGGCAGCTAACTGATGCGAAAAAAGATATGCTTTAATTGTTGCGGGCTTTTTAAATCTGTGGAATCATTATTGACAAGGAGGGAGATGATTCGAGTGCACTCGTTTGACCGCCATGCCGGCGTGCGACCCTGACGGGACGGGACGTCACAGTCATAATTTCAGATTCTCTAGTTTTCCACGGCAAGCTGGCTCGCTAAGCCATTATGCAATGAATTCCGATGACCGTCGCGCTACCTTCCGCCTATAAGTACTGTTTCCCGGCCTTCTCCGGTGCCACCGTGACCCAACTCCCCATATCCTCATAAGCCCCCACCGGCCCGACGTCGCTCGCCACGTCCGCCATGCCCCCGCCCGTCCGCGCTAGGCGACGCCGGAGGCGGTCACCGCCGGAATTAGTGTTCGGGTTTTCACTGGAAGGCAGACGGAGGGAGGAGGCATTCTATCTGTCTTTAGATGGCAATGCGGAGATCGAGGAGTTGTTGGAGCGCGACCGCATGGCAGAGGAGCATGAGTTGTTGGAGCGCGACCGCCTGGCGGTGGAGCAGCGTATCGCCGATTTGCGCCACCAGCGGGACATGGAGCAGCAGCGCACCGAAGCTCCGAGTCGCGAGCAGAGCGCCAGCAACTGGGCCGACTATGTGGAGGTCGGCGCCCGACAAATATCCACAGAGGCTGTCGAACGCACGCGCGTTCACGGCGCTGATTTTACTACCAGCTCGTCAAGTGGGTTTCCGGCTTAGAAGCGAAGCTTGGTGGACCACGCCCGGCATGGAAAAGACCAGCAGCAGCGAAACAACGCCCTATCGCACCTCTTGCAAGTCCGAGGCGAGCGCCGCGCCGGTGCGGCGTTTAGCGTGTACCACGGATGGCGGCCGACATCGTCTAGTTAGCTAAGAGTAAGTTAGTACTTGTATGCTACTAGAGTATTAGTGGGAGTAGATAGTTAACTTGGCTATGATGGTTGTCAACGTGGAAGTTCAGTACTCTATATGTGGATCAGACCTGTTACTTTGCTTTGAATGTTGAACTTTTCCGTTTGAATGTATGGAATGGGCTGTTTTTTTTAAATGGGTTGTATTTTTCCTCCACGGGTTTAGAGGCTGACTTGTGGGCCTAGCAAGTTGATGCGTACACAATCAGGAGATGATTGTACGTGGAGAGGATGACAACAGGGACCAGCCAAGGTCATGGCAGTACGCATGCAAGTGCCTCCTTATTTCAAGCCAATAAAAAATGGCTCCTCCTAGTGGATTTCTGACATCTGGTCCCATGCCATTGTCAACATAGTCAATAAATGAGAGAATTGCACAATGAGTGGCTGACACGGGGACCCAAAGCTTCGCCGATTATTTTTGTTTTGGGTTAATTTGATAAATGCCACTCCAAATCTGGTGTATCCGAGAAATGCCACTGCAATTTAAACTTTGAAAAATCCCATTTCATGCCATTTCTAGTGGCATTTTTCGAAGTTTGGAGTGGCATTTTTTAAAGTTTGCAAACTGCAGTGGCATTTTTCAATGTTTGCAAAAATTGCAGTGGCATTTTTCAAAGTTTGGAAATTGCAGTGGCATTTTTATGAATCACCATAATTGGAGTGGCATTTATCTAATTTGTTTTGAGGCAGGCGAGGTGTCAACTGGGCTGTGCGGGACACTCTGGCCTGTCTAGACATCCTTTTCTTTTATGTTTACCACAGACCAGCCCAGTAGTTTTTTTTATTTCTGAAAATGGCTAGCCCAGTTTTTTTGTGATTTGTCAAGTAAGTCGCTTTATGAGGCCTGTTGGGCTGCAAATCTTTCAAGACGAGGAGAGCTTCATTCGACTGGCCGAGAAAATGGCCTATCAGTAATGAGAAATGGGGTGTACATTTTTAAAACACATCAAACCGGCAATTAGTTTCAAATATCTTTTTTTATTTCGAGATTTTAAATTGCATTGATTTTTATGCGTGGACAATTTATTGGATTTTATATTGATATACATTTATTTTTAAAATCAGTCTGAATGTGACTCGAAATTTTGGGATTAAAAACAGTTCAGACTGCACCGACATATGCAAAATTTAGTATAATTTTTAACCGTGGCCACAATATGTCTGTAATGCTAACAAAAGAATATGGGCTCCAAAAACCCGTAAGAATTAGCAAATGGGCTGTAAATTATTTGAAATAATGGCGGATGGGTTGTATGTTGTTTACCACAAATTTGAGCTTTCCATAGATGGCACAGATCTTCGTTGGATGTCCATCCAAGCTGCCGTCGTCTTCTTGATCTCTGCTCTTCCTGCTCGGCCGCTCAAACAAGCGCCGTGGACTGCTGCTCCCTCCTCCCATGGTGGCTGTCTTTGTCATGAGCCTCACCGCCCCATCGTACTCCCATCGCTGGCCTATCCATCCCTCTACTCACCCACACCTGCTGTTATTCTCCAGCGACGGTAGATGAACCAGTAAAGCCTCGTACAGTCGTACTCCCCTCCGCGTGGGAAACAAAAACAACTGCCGAGTCTTCCCTGCCTCCGTGTTGTTCCCTTCCTAGGCCTCGCCGTCGTCCACCGCCCTAGTGCTCTCGGCGTGGCGTGGTCAACGTGGTCAACGACCGACATGCATCTGAAGTGGACTATATGTGGAGAGCCTGACAGCTGGGTCCACGGCCGCACGCAAGGAAATGCCTCCTTATTACGCGCAAAATAATGATTCCTCCACCTGACATATGGGACCCACCAAAAGGGCCTCTGTATTTCATGAAAAAAACGTTACCGCCGCTGACAGCTCGGACCCACCAGCTATATCTTCGCACGCAAGGAAGTGACTCCTTATTACGCACAAAAAATGAATACTCCCCACCTAGCTGGGACCCGACATAGTGGGCCTACTAAGTTGACGGGGGGCGAAGGGCTTTGTCAACTTAGTCAATATCTGCGATTCTAGCTCGACTAACGTCGATGTCCATCCAACGGCCGTAGTGCTTCTTCAACCTCTGGTCTTCTTGCTCTAGCCGCCCAAAGCAGCGCTGGTCGCGCCCTTTGCTCCTGCCTCCGTGGCGGCTGTCTTCTGCGGAGGCCTCACCGCCCATACTACTCCCACCGCTGGTCAGGCCATCCCTCCACTCCACTCACCCACACCCCTGTTATTCTGCTGCGGCGGCGGCAGCCGCCGAACCAGTGAACCCTCGTACTCCTCTCCGCGTGGGCATCCACCGCGCGTCTTCCACAGCTCTGCGTCGTCCCTTCCTAGGCCTCGCCGTCGTCCACCGCTGTGGTGCTCTCGGCGCTGCATGGTCAATGTGGTCAACGACGAATTCCATCGGAAGAATCTGTTCGTGGAGAGGTGACAGTGGGTCCACGGCAGCCGCAAGGAAGTGCCTCCTTATTATCGAAAATAATTATTCCTCCACCTGACAGCAAGGACCCACCGGACACCCACCAGTATTTCGCGAAAAACCGTTTGCCCACGATCGCTGGGACCCACCCGACGGGCCACCATATTTCGCAACGTTCCCCTACTGTCGGCTCGGACCCACCGGAAGTGCCTCCTTATTACGCACAAAAATGAATACCCCACGCTAGCGAGGACCCACCTTAGTGGGAGGCTGACTTAATGGGCCTACTAAGTTGGCGGGGGCGGAGGGCTTTGTCAACTTAGTCAATATAAATGATTCTAGCTCCGGTGACCGTCGATGTCCATCCAGCGGTCGTGAGTGCTCCTTCAACCTCTGGTCTTCTTGCTCCGGCCGCCCAAAGCAGCACCGGTCGTGCCGCATGCTCCTGCCTCCCGTGGCGGATGTCTTTGCCGTGGAGGCCTCACCGCCCCTACTATTCCCACGGCTGGCGGGCCACATGGCGGCAGCAGCCTCACACCGCAGCCGAACGGTGAACCCTCGTACTCCTCTCCGCGGGCTTCCTTTGCCGCGTCTTCCCGGCTCGCGTCGTCCCTTCCTAGGCCTCGCCGTCGTCCACCGCCCTGGTGCTCTCGGTGCGGCGTGGTCAGCGTGGTCAAGGCGACTTCCATCGGACGTGGATATGCGTGGAGAGGTGACAGGCTGGGTCCACGGCCACAGACAGGAAGTGCCTCCTTATTATCACGGAAAATAATGATTCCTCCACCGACAATGGGACCCACGGACGGGCCCTTGTATTTTGCAAAAAAATGTTTCCCCACATTGCTGGGACCCACCAGCTACATCTTCGCATGCAAGGAAGTGCGTCCGGGCAAAAAAGCGATTCGCCCCCACGACTCTGGGACCCACCAGCTACATCTTCGCACGCAAGGAAGTGCGTCCGGCAAAAAAAAAATTTGCCCCCTAACTCTGGGACCCACCAGCTACATCTTCGCACGCAAGGAAGTGCACGGCGGTCGGGACCCACACGGTGAAGCGTCGTGGCGTTGTCATTCTGGTCTGGCGTGTACATACATATATACTGGTAGATGTATAGGCGCGCACGTGTCGTAGTAGAGGCGCGCACATAGCATGTACACATACGTACAACGGCCAGGGTGCAAGAAAGAAAATACGGCCACGTATGTGTACATACGGGCGGGGTCTCGAATGCCTACTCGTGCATACGTACGGCGAGGGCTCGTGTACATGGCTGGGTCGGAACAGAGAAATAGCCCGTCGTCGTGTTCATGGGGAGGTAACAGAATGCTTCGTGTTCATGGGGAGGCAACGGAATGCCTCGTGTTCATCGGGAGGCAACGGAATGCGTCGTGTTCATCGGGAGGCAACAGAACGCGTGGGAGCCAACAGGTTGGGTCAGAACGGAATGCGTGGTCGTGTTCATCGGGAGGGCTTGGACGGAACATGCGATGGAAACGAGGCTGGCGTCTGCCAAAAACGGAGAAACAGACCTCCTACGGTCGAAACAGGGGTCTGTTGATCGGGAGGGTGTGGCGTACCAAAAACGGAGAAGCGGGCCTCCTACGGTCGAAATAGGGGTCTGTTGATCGGGAGGGTGTGGCGTGCCGCAAAAGCAGGCAAACGGACCTCCTACGGTCGAAATGGGGTCTGTTGATTGGGAGGTGCGGCGTGCCGCAAAACGCAGACAAGCAGACCTCCTACAATCAAGCAGGGATCCTGTTGATCGGGAGGGTGTGGCGTGCCGCAAAGGGACTCCACGGACCTGTTCATCTCCACCGTCGACCTCCTCCGGCCTCCACAGGCTCCTGTTCATCCAGCCTCCACCACGCGCTTCTCCACCGCTCTTGTTCAACCACCCTCCACCATCTCTGTTCATCCAGCCCTCCACACCACGGGTCCTGTTCAACCACCCCTCCACGGGCACCCCTCCACCGCTCTGTTCATCCAGCCCTCCACACCACGGGTCTGTTCATCCAGAGGCAACGCCACAGCTCCTTCGTTCATTCAAACCCCCCGCAACTCTCATTGTTCATCAATCGATCGGCTTGATTAGTAGCGATGGCGAAGAATCGCTTCGATCGGGTTGATTAACAACCATCGATCGATCGCTTGGGTTCGATGTAGCGTAGCCTGTAGTGCAATCGCTTCGGGTTCAATTAGAGCCCAACGCCTCGCTTCGGGTTGATTAGAGCCAGCGCCTCGCACACAGCAGCGTCGTGTATGAGAAAGCAGCGCATCGCTTCGGCCCCGACCTCCCACCGTAACCGGAACTCCCGAAATTTCGCTCCCCTCGCTTCTACCACAGTTTTTTCCGTCATGAACGGCCCAAAGAATGTCATGCAGCTGCGTCTCCGGAACTCCCAGGACGAAAAGCCCATTTTCTGTCATGATTTTTTGTCATAGAAGTAGGAGCCCACCACATCTATGATGATACCAGGTTTTGTCACAATTATCATCATAAAAGTGTCATATCTATGACAGAAAAAAAATTTGTTCGGCCCAAAATGTCACGGATGTGTCTTTTTTTTGTAGTGACCATCTCCTCTCAAAACCCTAGCTCATCTCTTGTATCCAATTCTTGTCTCCAAGTCCGGGATTGGTACTAGTAGGTTGCTAGTAGTGTTGATTACTCCTTGTAGTTGATGCTAGTTGGTTTATTTGGTGGAAGATCATATGTTCAGATCCTATATGCATATTAATACCCCTCTGATTATGAACATGAATATGCTTTGTGAGTAGTTACGTTTGTTCCTGAGGACATGGGAGAAGTCTTGCTATTAGTAGTCATGTGAATTTGGCATTAGATTCGATATTTTGATGAGATGTATGTTGTCTATCCTCTAGTGGTGTTATGTGAATGTCGACTACATAACACTTCACCATCATTTGGGCCTAGAGGAAGGCATTGGGAAGTAATAAGTAGATGATGGGTTGCTAGAGTGACAGAAGCTTAAACCATAGTTTATGCGTTGCTTAAATAAGGGCTGATTTGGATCCATATGTTTCATGCTATGGTTAGGTTTACCTTAATACTTTTGTTGTAGTTGCGGATGCTTGCAATAGAGGTTAATCATAAGTGGGATGCTTTTTCAAGTAAGAACAACACCCAAGCACCGGTTCACCCACATATCAAATTATCAAAGTACCGAACACGAATCATATGAACGTGATGAAAACTAGCTTGACGATAATTCCCATGTGTCCTCGGGAGCACTTTTCTCTATATAAGAGTCTGTCCAGGCTTGTCCTTTGCTACAAAAAGGATTGGGCCACCTTGCTGCACTTTATTTACTTTTGTTACTTGTTGCTCGTTACAAATTATCCTATCACAAAACTATCTGTTACCACTTATTTGATTACTTACGAGAGAATACCTTGCTGAAAACCACTTATCATTTCATACGCTCCTCATTGGGTTCGACACTCTTATTTATCGAAAGGACTACGATAGATCCCCTATACTTGTGGGTCATCAAGACTCTTTTTTGGCGCCGTTGCCGGGGAGTGAAGTGCCTTTGGTAGGTGGAATTTGGTAAGGAAAAATTTATATAGTGTGCTGAAATTTCTTGTCACTTGTTACTATGGAAAGTAATCCTCTGAGGGCTTATTAGGGGTATCTTCACCCGACCAGTGAAACAAAGAGTTGCTCCTCAACCTCTGAACCTATTGAAAATGAAAATGTCCCTTTGAAGTTCCTTGGTATGTTAGAAAAACTGCTAGCTAATCCTTTTGCGGGAGATGGAACAAAGCATCCCGATGAGCACCTAATCTATGTGGATGAAGTTTGTGGATTATTTAAGCTTGCGGTATACCGGTGATTTTATTAAGTTCTTCCCTTTATCTTTGAAGGAGATGCATCGACATGGTATAGGCTATGTGATGATACGAGGTCATGTAACTACAAGCGATTGAAATTGGAATTTCATCATAAGTTTGTCCTATGCATCTTGTTCATCGTGATACAATTTTATATATATATATATATATATATATATATATATATATATATATATATATATATATATATATATATATATATATATATATATATATATTTTTGGCCTCACGAAGGAGAAAGCATCGCTCAAGCTTGGGGAGGCTTAAATCAATGTTATATTCATGCCCCAATCATGAGCTCTCAAGAGAAATAATTATTCAAAGTTTTTATGCTCGGTTTTCTGATAACAATCGCACCATGCTCGATACTTCTTGTGCTGGCTCTTTTATGATGAAGACTATTGAATTCAAATGGAATTTATTGGATAGAATTAAACGCTACTCTAAAGATTGGGATCTCGATGAAGGTAAGGATTCAGGTATGACACCTAAGTTTGATTGTGTTAAATCTTTTATGGATACCGATGTTTTTCGTAAGTTTAGCACTAAATATGGACTTGAATCTGAGATAGTCGCTTCTTTCTGTGAATCCTTTGCTACTTATGTTGATCTCCCCAAGGAGAAGTGGTTTAAATATCATCCTCCCATAGAAGTAAAATTAGATGCACCTACTAAAGTTGAAGAAAAGACTATCACTTATAATGATCCTGTTGTTCCTACTTCTTATGTTGAGAAACCACCTTTCCCTGTTAGGATAAAGGATCATTCTAGAGCTTCAACTGTGGTTCGTAAAAGCAATATTAGAACTTATACACCTCCTGAGCAAGTTAAAGTTGAACCTAATATTGCTATTGTTAAAGATCTGTTGGCTGATAATATTGATGGGCATGTTATTTATTTCTGCGGTGAAACTGCTAGAATTGCCAAACCTTGTGCTAAAGATAAACATAGACCTGTGGTAGGCATGCCTGTTATTTCTGTTAAAATAGGAGATCATTGTTATCATGGCTTGTGTGATATGGGTGCTAGTGTAAGTGCAATACCTTATGACTTATACAAAGAAATTATGCATGATATTGCACTTGCTGAGATAGAAGATATTGATGTCACAATTAAACTTGCCAATAGAGATACTATTTCACCAATGGGGATTGTTAGAGATGTTGAAGTCTTGTGTGGGAAAACTAAATATCCTGCTAATTTTCTTGTTCTTGGTTCCCCACAAGATAGCTTTTGTCCCATTATATTTGGTAGACCCTTCTTGAACACAGTTAATGCTAGGATAGACTGCGAAAAGAGTGTTATTACTATTGGCTTGGGTGATATGTCTCATGAGTTTAATTTCTCTAAATTTAGTAGACAACACCGTGAAGAAGAATTGCCTAGTAAGGATGAAATTATTGGTCTTGCTTCTATTGCCGTACCTCCTAGTGATCCTCTAGAACAATATTTTCTAGACCATGAAAATGATATGTTTATGAATGAAAGAAGGGAAACAGATGAAGTATTATTTAAACAGGAACCTATCCTGAAACACAATTTGCCTGTTGAAATCCTAGGGGATACTCCTCCACCCAAGGGTGATCCCGTGTTTGGGCTCAAACCTTGGCATTAGTCCCACTCTATGTCAACATAAAATAAATTTGAAAGAAGATGCCAAACCAGTTCGTGATCATCAACGACTGAAAGTGCGTTATATCGACTAGAGGGGGGGGGTGAATAGGCGATTTTTATGAATTCTTCACCGAGGAATTTGCCGGTGAGGAAATTCCTTAGCGAAGAACTACTTGCAGCGGAATAAGTACTCGAAGTAAGCATAAGAGAATGCGGACATGGTCATCATGATGAAATGAAGACAATCAAAGAGTATGAAAGCGTAAACACAGGATAGCACAAGATGAAGACAAACGGTGAAGAAATTGAACTGAGGAAATTGAGAAAGTCTTGATCAAAGTCTTCAAACACAGATATGAACAAACACTCAACACAATAATGAGGAAATGAAAGGGTTGAGAAGATAGAACCAGTTAGGTTGGTGAAGACAATGATTTGGTAGACCAGTTCCAAGCTGCTGTCTCGGTTATGCGTCTGGTTGGAGCGGTGAGTATTTAAACTCGAGGACACACAGTCCGGACACCCGATCGCTGAGCACACAGCTCAGACACCAAGTACTCACCGTATTCTCCTTGAACTAAGGTCACACAGACCTCGTCCAATCACTCGTGGTAAGTCTTGAGCGACTTCCAAACCTTCACAGACTTGGTCACTCGGCGATCCACAATTCCTCTTGATGCTCTAGACCATGGCGCCTAACCGTCTGGAAGAAGCACAGTCTTCAAAGGTAACAAGCGTCGGATCCATGCAGGATCAATCTCTTGATGATGCTCAATCACTTTGGGTTTATAGGGTTTGGTTTTGGGTTTTCCTCACTCGATGATTTTCGCTCAAAATCCTCGGAGGATGGGTTGCTCTCAAATGACAAGAGTCAAGGCCTCTCGGAGCAGCCAACCAGCTAGTGGTTGTAGGGGGCGGCTATTTATAGCCTAGGGAGCAGCCCGACATGATAAGACATAAATGCCCTTCAATGATATGACCGTTAGGTGGATAAGATATTTTGGGACAGCTGGCGCGCAGCACAACAACGATCGGAAATTTGAATCTCAAATTCCTCAGGGCTATCATGTTCCTTACTGTGTAGGAAATCCGCACTAGAGAATTCCTAACTCCTCAGTCAGAACAAATTCCTCAGCGACCAGAAGAGCTTCGTCTCTGTCACTGAAGAAATTGACTGAACTGTATGAGATTTCAGAAGGCCTCACTCGAAGGGATTGGTAGGTGTAGGATTTTGAGTTGAGCATCACATGGAAATTTTTCCTTAGTATTTCCTCGACCCCTTTAACGATGACGGTGTTTCCTATGACTCAAGAAAGAGAAAATGAAACTACAAAAACAAAATTCTTCACGCTTCATGTTCCTCAAATGAATACCAAGTCTTCAAGGTCACACCAATTTCTTCACTTTCAAAGTCTTCAGAAAGTCTTCAAAATATCAAAGTCTTCAGTCGAAGAACTTCATTTTTAGGGTTTGACTTTCTCTGTAAATATCAAACTCCTCATAGACTTATAGACCTGTGTACACTCACAAACGCATTAGTTCCTTAACCTATAAGTCTTCAATACACCAAAATCACTGATATTGAGGAATTTGATTGCAAGATATAGAAGAACTCCCCCTGAAGATGTGCATAGTGAGGAATTTGCTTTTGAGGCAATGCACATTTGAAGAGTTGAATCATGGAGATTTCCCCTATATCTTGTAATTCATACACGCATTTGACATATAGTATGAAGAATTTGAAATGCATGATGAAATATGGTGCTTGATGTAATTCAGCATGCGTGCGATAAAATTAATGAGGAACAAGCATGCAGAATAACGCATCAAGAGTATCGAGCTCAAGAGAATTTGAGCTAGTATCGAGCATAGTGCAAGAGCACGATGCATCAAAAGTATCAAAGCACCATCGGGTTTAAGATTACAACTCGATCCAATAAAAGTTTGGAAGAGCGAGAGTTGTAACTTAACAAAAAAAATTGCCCATATAATAGACCCGCTTAAAGACTAACTCAAATTTCTCCCCCTTTGTCATCGAATGACCAAAAGGATCGAAACTGACTAACGCCCCTGAAGAATTTCAAGTTGAAGAAGGAGCGCCAGCGTTGTTGGGGTCGGTGGTTGTAGTAGGGCCTGCCGCAATGTCGTCCAAGTCTTCATTTTCATCAGTGTCGCGCGATGAAGAATAGGAGCTGGCCACCAAGGAAGGAACTTTGACCTTCTTGTATTTCTTCGGAGGAGGTGCAGACCAGTCAAATTCTTCCTTGAGTCCCATTGTCGTCAGTTCTTCCACACTTTAGACATTTGAAAGAACAGCCCAGGTGCATTTGAAGGTTTTATGGAGGTAGTAGTGGTTTTTCTTCACTGCATTGTGTGTAGAGGTCATGTTGTGAAGAATTGAACCAAACTGACGCTTGACCCATTATGATTGCGATCAACCTTCCGATGAAGGCGAGGAGTAACTCACGATCAGTCATCACCACAGGTCTGATGGCTTGAGGACTTTGCTTGGTGAGGTATTTGCGGCGAGTCATGTGTGGCGAGTCATCATTGGTGGAGTAGGATGCTGCTTTGCTAAACTGTCCATCAATGGACGAATGCCTTCATCGATCACAGCAGATAGCCTTGCCCTTGTCATCAGCTGAGGTAAATGTCCGTTTGAGGACTTCAATCGGGGGCAAGTAGCTGCAGTGGTTCAGAGTATCAGCCTTGTAATTGAGTGAAGACCTTGTCCTGATGAATCTCATAATCCAAGGCGCATAAGGCTTCAGCTCAAATGGTGACATAGCAATGTTTGCCAGAGTCCTCATGAAGAAATCATGGAAGTTGACGGGAACGCCATGGATGATATTGAAAAGCATATTCTTCATGATGCCAACGACTTCTTCTTCATTCGAGTCGTGGCCTTTGATAGGACTCATTGTCTTCGTCAGAATCCGATAGACAGTCCGAGGCACATACAATAATTCCTTGACGAGGAATTTGGTTCTTGGGGCCTGCCTTGGCTTCAAAGGCTTCATCAGCACTTGCATATAGTGATTTGAAAGTTCTGGTTCGTTGTAGATACAATGAGCACCGTCAAGTGGAGGACTGAGTGGTAGAGCATGAAGCAATTCGATTCTTGGTGCCTTGTAGTGAGTATTTTCGGACATCGATCTAATACCCATGAGTTCACGTCTTGGCGTCCCGGTGATGTGCAGCGTTGCATAGAATTGAAGAATGAGTTCTTCATTCCATCCACAGATATCGGTCAGAAATTCAGAAGTCTGCGTCGTGAAGAACACCGAGGACTGGCTCAAGCTTGGCAGAGACTCCATGTCCACATGAGGAATATGAGCATGATCGAAGACTTTGTCTTTGTTGAAAAGCACGGAGGAATAGAAATTGGCTTGGTGGCAGTCGAAAACGCCTCTTCCTTATGCCAGCAGAATCATATGGATTATGTCGATGAAGAATACGTGCTCGTGAAGAAGTCTTCACCTTGAACTTTTGCTTTGTTGAGAAGGGATCCTTTGGCTTTGGCGGTGGAGTGTCGATGGGTTGCATCACGACCTCGGGAATCGCAATCGCGGTTCTTGGTGAGGAATTTCTTGTTCCTCAACAGTGCGATCGAGGATCAGCGGCCGGAGTTCATCGGCGCTAGTGGCTGGAATTTCTTCATGGACAGATGAAGTGGGATGAGTTTCTTGAGCCCATTTGAGCAGTTGGAGCAGGGGTGAGGTATCTGTTGGATTGGGGTGAAGAGTGGAGAATTTGGATCTTGACTTTCCCAAAGTCATCGTTCATCACCGGCGTTGTGCTTCCAATATCCACATCTTCCTCAAGTTCCTCAACACCGCCTCTTCAGGCTGTGAACCGAGGCATAGGCGAGGAAATGATTGGGGTTGAAGGATTGCTTCCACTTCAATTTCTTCATCGATCTGCTCTGACGAAGCAGCAGAATGATTTTCTTCATCAGATCCTCTTGGGATCACATAATCTTCATCAAAAGGAACAAGGTCCTTTGATGGAATTGAGGAAATTGGAACAGCATCAATAGGATTTTCAAATGAGCTGGTCATTGGCTTCATTTTCTTTGCAACCGAAGAATTTGACGCAGCTGATGCTTTCCGTTTCTTCACAGCAGCTCGTTTTGCAGCCTTGGTCTTCTTCACATCAGAGGCAGATGGAAGAATTGGAGTTGGTGTTGGCGCAGGAGGAGCTGAGGAATCTGGTTGATTTTCCTCGAGAGCAACAGCGATGCGATTTCCTGACTTGTTCGATTTCTTGAGCGCATCACTAGTGGATGCCACGGCAATTTCTTCAAAGAGCTGGAATGGGATCATCAGCCCAGGAACTGGCATTTTCTTGACAGCTGAACTTCATCAGTGGTCTTGGCATGTTCTTCGATTGGCTGGTGAGGCTCCACTGAGGAATTTCATGTTGCGTTAGGGCAGCAACATTGGTGAACTTCTTCGTCAGTTGACGAATCTGACCTTGGCTCCTTGCCAATCAGCATAATAAGCATCAAGTTTTTGTTGAGGTCTTGAATTTCAGTCTGGACCTTGAGAAGTTCCTCATGTGTCATTCTGACAACATTTTTCTTCAGAACTTCTCCTTTCTGTATTGAGCTTTCTTGATCTCTCTTGCCTTTTCAAACTTCCATTTCTCTTGATGATGAAATGGGTCAAGATATGACTTTGTCGAGTCGATGAAAATAAGGCATAGGGGTATTTGGATCCTTGTGCGAGATCAATATAATCGAGGATTTTCCTCGGATCCAACAGCGATGTACAGATTGTGCCTTTGGCTCTAGCAGCCCTCTCTTGGCGATCTCGATGATTTCCATAAGTTTGTCATCATCAGCCTCATCATCTTCGTTGGCTCTTGGAAGGCGACTGTTTCTTCTTAGGACTTGGCCGAGGACCTCGTCCATTGTGGCCTTAGTCTTCAGCAGTCGGGCGGATGAAGACTTTGGTGCAGCCGAGGAACTTCTTTGAGACACGGAGGCAATGGAGAAGCCTGCAGTCCTTTGGCACGTGGCGGATGCACAGTCTTGAGGACTTTGTCGAAACTCTTGAGGACTTGGGAGGAGCCGAGGATTTTGGAGGAGCTGAGGATTTTGGAGGAGCAGGAGCAGCATGAGGAATTTGCCGTGAGGGCACTGTTGAGAACTTGGCCGTGAGGGCAATTGTTGGTGAAGCACTTGGCTTGTGGCGGGCTTCTTTGCCATCGATTTTCTTGGCTTGACAGAGGCCTCGGGGGCAGCAGCGATGGCGAGTCCTCATTGAATTTCCTCACTTTGCCTCATTGGCTTGTCTTGACAACTTGGCTTGGCGCTTGGCCCATTCTTGAGAAAGTCCTCACCACGCTTGATCTTTGGTGGGGTCGACTTCTTGACCAGGTGCCAATGGAGCTCTTGGGCATGGAGGATTCAGTGTGAATTTCTTCATGTACTTTGGAGTTACATATCTGTACTCCCTCCATTCCCGTGCCCATCTCCGTTCAATCCTTTGGATGCGTACCTTGCGCCGATTTTTGTTCTCTTTGCGAACTCGGCTTCATCAGTGTGCAATAATCAGCATATATTTCCTCGAGGATTTCAAACGCGGTCATGACCTCGGGCCTCTTTCCTCCTTTCTCGTGGCTTCTTTCCTTCGCCATATTCTTGGTGAGGAATTTGAACAAACGAATTCTCTGAAGAAGTATGCAACTTTTCTTCGAGGAACGCTGCAAATGAGTTAAGTTGATGAGAACCTAGTGATTCAATGAGCGGACATGAGTACCTATGAGCAGAGTATAGTTGCGAGGAATTTGGAAAGGTCATATGAGTTCTCGAAGGTTTTCAAAAGAACAAGTTTTGAGGATTTTGACGGATGAGCCTTGAAGAATTTCACTAAGCATTCTTTGTTTTAGGTTCGAGTTGTACAGATCGAGGATCCACACAATTGAGGAATCTTGAAGAAAAATGATTGCTTAGAGAAGCGAATCAAGAGCATATAACTAGTGAGGTGTTTGTGTGTGAGGATTTGAAGAATAAAACACCTTTGAAGATTTTGTAGTGTAAAATTTGGATCAACGAGGCAGTAAAGTAACTTTTAATTACCTAAATGAAGAACACGACAACTGGGTGTTGTAGATGTGAAGCTCGTCTGTTCAGATCTTCCACGCCCTAACTTGGCGGAGGAAGACAGCTACTGGCGGCGGAGTGAGGATTTCCATGATCGGCACGAGTACGTCTGCTGACGAGGTCGAGGCAGCGAAGCTCTTCCTCACCGGCGATGATGGAGTAGCGGGCGCTAGGGTTTGAGGAGCTCGAGTGGGAGAGAGAGGTCGGCGGAGTAAAAGAAGTGAGGATGGAGAGGGGTATTTATAGAGCGGTGAAAAACTGTTAGCTCAAGATTTAGGACGAGCGTGCCTGACCATTCTCCTTCTCACGACATGTGTCACCCACGTACTGTGTAGAGGAGATCGTGTATGATCGTGGGTGAGTAAAATAATGCATCGTGGAATGCGGAACGGTTTGAGCGGCAAAACCGAAAGTTTGGATAAGATCAGTTTTAAAGTTTCATTCGCAATTTCTTCAGCTGACAAGGACACAGTGAAGAATTTGAACGAGTTTCAAATAGAACGCACATGAAGAATTTGTGAATAGATTGGGTTGAGTATAGCATAGAGGGGAAGGGTCCGATCACATTCACTTAGCGGAAGAAACGACTTGAAGAAATAGCCATAAGTGAATCTTTGTAGAGGACATAAACCCATATATATATATATATATATATATATATATATATATATATATATATATATATATATATATATATATATATATATATATATATATATATATGCCAATGAAGAAAAACGATGGAAACAATGAAGATTTTGCAAAGTTGAAGAATTTGAAAACTGAAGAATTTCAAAAGCGAGGAAAAACTCAAATTGAAGATTTTCAACTTTGGTGGTGGCGTGTCCCATCAGATAAGAATGATGATTTCATACACAGCATACAATTGTCGTAGGGTTAGAGAATCAAATTCTTCACTAATTTCTTCACACTTAGAGTGTTATTCTTCATTGATTGAAGAAAAACGTTTCTTCATGTGTTGCACATCTAAGTCATCAATTTTGCATAAGTGTCAAGATATGTGTCCTTTTCAAAGAGCGTTCGAAGATTCTAAGATATTCAGCTCACACCGCAACTTGCTAAATATCTTCTCATCCAAGGGCTTAGTGAAGATGTCGGCTAGCTGTTCTTCAGTCTTCACATGCTCGATGGAGATGTCGCCCTTCAACACATGATCACGAAGAAAATGATGGCGAATTTGAATGTGCTTTGTATTGAGTTCTGAACTGGGTTGTGAGCAATCTTGATGGCACTCTCATTGTCACAATGAGAGGCACATTCTTCACGTTGATGCCGTAGTCCTTGAGAGTTTGCTTCATCCACGAGAATTGAGCACAACACGAGCCAGCAGCAATGTATTCAGCTTCGCGATGAAGCGGTGATCGCAGTTCTGTCTCTTCGAGGACCAACAGACTAAAGATCGTCCGAGGAAATGACAAGTACCAGATGTTGACTTGCGGTCCACATGATCACCAGCATAGTCAGAGTCATAATATCCAATGAGATCAAAAGTAGAGCCCTTGGGGTACCATAATCCTAGTGTTGGTGTGTGAGCTAGATATCGAAGAATATGCTTCACAGCCTTATGGTGTGATTCCTTCGGTGTAGCTTGAAATCGGGCACACATGCAAACACTAAGCATTATATCTGGCCTAGATGCACATATGTACAATAGAGAACCAATCATGGAGCGGTATACCTTGTGATCGAAGACAATACCATTTTCATCAGTGCATAGATGGCCATTTGTGGGCATAGGAATTTTGAAGCCTTTGCAATCTTGCATGCCGAATTTCTTCAGGACATCTTTGAGGTACTTCTCCTGAGATATGAATATGCCATTGTGTTGTTGACGAATTTGAAACCTTAGAAGAATTTCAACTCTCCCATCATAGACATTTGATATTCTTCACTCATCATATAAGCAAATTCATCACTATAACGTTGGTCAGTACAGCCAAAGATAATATCATCAACATATATTTGGCACACAAACAGTTCACCATCATATGATTTAGTAAAGAGAGTAGGGTCGAGTGAACCGGGTGTGAAGCCATTC
Source organism: Aegilops longissima (assembly GCA_021605205.1). Lineage (NCBI taxonomy): Eukaryota > Viridiplantae > Streptophyta > Magnoliopsida > Poales > Poaceae > Aegilops > Aegilops longissima. Next base: position 112,290,129 of record CM038680.1, read on the forward strand.
TTCACGAAGAATTCCTTCAATGTATCATACCACGCCCTTGGGGCTTGTTTGAGCCCATAGAGAGCCTTGTTGAGTCTGAAGACTTTGTCGGGATTCTTTGGATCTTCAAAACCTGTGTGTAGCCTTGAGCTACAAGTCGTGCCTTATTCCTCACCACAAGGCCATTTTCATCTTGTTTGTTGCGGTAGATCCACTTTGTGCCAATGATATTATGTTTGCGAGGATCTGGACGTTTGAGCAGTTCCCAGACATTGTTGAGCTCAAACTGATGTAATTCTTCTTGCATGGCCTGAATCCACTCAGGCTCCAGAAATGCTTCATCTACCTTAGTGGGCTCTGTGATAGAGACAAAAGCATAGTGCCCACAAAAGTTAGATAAATGTGAAGCTTTTGGGCGTGTAAGAGGACCTGGCGCTTCAATGTCATCGATGATCTTGTCAACTTGTACTTCTTTTGCAACGCGAGGATGAGCTGGTTGTTGTCGAGGAATTTGACCATTTTCCTCAGCACCATTGTCTTCAGCATTATCTTCAGGTGCATCAGCTTGACGTTCTTCGCGTACTGGAATGAATTCTTCAGTTGTTTCTTCAGTAGGAATGACATCCTCGGTTGCCTTGAACTTGATAGATTCCTCAGGTGCTGGTTCATCTAACACAGAAGGTAGGTGCTCTCTTTGCGAGCCATTAGTTTCATCGAACCGCACATCTACAGTGTCAACAATCTTGTGAAGAGCGATGTTGAAGACTCTGTAGGTGTGTGAGTCCTTTCCGTAACGAAGCATAAAACCTTCATGTGCTTTCGGTGCAAATTTAGAATTGTGATGAGGATCTCTAATCCAGCATTTTGCACCGAAGACTTTGAAATAACTTACATTGGGTTTCAGTGAGGAGTTCATAGGCAGTCTTCTTGAAGAATTTGTGAAGATATACTCTGTTGATGATGTGGCACGCAGTATCAATTGCATCAATGCAAAAACGACTAAACGTTTTGTATTCATCAAGCATAGTGCAAGCCATCTCAGCAAGAGTTCTGTTCTTGCGCTCCACGACGCCGTTCTGCTGAGGAGTATAGGGAGCAGATAACTCATGAGTAATACCAAGTTCATCAAGATAGGCATCAAGACCGGAATTCTTGAACTCAGTTCCATTGTCACTCCTGATGTGTCTGATCTTCACACCAAAGTTAGTTGAAGCCCTCGAGGAAAATCGTTTGAAGACTTCCTGCACTTCATTTTTGTAAGTAACAATGTGTACCCATGTGTAACAAGAGTAATCATCAACAATAACAAAGCCATATAGAGATGCGTCATTTGTGACAGCTGAGTAATGATTAGGACCAAAGAGGTCCATGTGAAGCAATTCGAAGGGACGAGTAGTGGTCATGATAGTCTTATTGGATGCTTGGCCTTGGTCATTTTCCGCTTCACAAGCTCCACACAAGTGATCCTTGAGGAATTTGACATTCTCAATGGCAATGACATGCTTCTTCTTTGCAAGCGTGTTCAAATTCCTCATGCCTGCGTGACCAAGTCGCCGATGCCATAGCCAGCCTTCTGAAGCTTTTGCAAGTAGACACATGGCTGGTTGTGGTCCTGTAGAGAAATCAACAATATACAAGTCTCCTCTCCTAAAGCCTTCGAAGACTTTGGAATTGTCAGCTTCCATAATCACAACACAACGATACTTGCCAAAGATAACAACCATATCAAGATCACAAAGCATTGAGACTTACATGAGGTTGTATCCTAAGGACTCAACAAGCATGACTTTGTCCATGTGTATGTCCTTAGAGATCGCAACCTTACCAAGACCCAATACGACTTTTGCCTTTGTCAAGAAAGATGATATGCTTGAGATGTGGCGGTGATAAGGAGCATCCATCAATAAATTCTTGTCACCGGTCATGTGATTTGTACATCCACTATCGAGAACCCACTCGGTGGCTTTGGGTTGATCATCCTGCGGATGAATTAGTACAACTTACGATCTCATATACTTCATTAGTGAAGAATATGATATCAAGTTCATCGATGAATTTCATCGAGGCGATATAACAGATAAGTAGTATGAGGGCGTGTGAAATGAAAGTTCATTTCATCATGATTTGCTGCGTCCTTTCGTGCATTTTTGTCGGACCCCAACAAATTCTTGAGACGTTTAAAACACGTGCGGAGACCTGACCCTCTGAGAAGAAGTTAGTTCTTTTCTTCACCACCCACATCTGAAGGGGTGCCAAAGAGTTCATCACTCTGCGAGCACCATATGATAATGGTGGCATAGAGGCCAATCCATTTCGTTTCACATAAGAGGGGTTAGGGTAAGCATATGAATAAGCAGAGAAATTCTTTGAGGACTTATGAACATATTGGTTTGAAGAATAATGCACATATTCATATCCCTTAGCTCTACCCTGCGAAACAGAGTTATTAGCACGATGATAATCATATGAGGACTTTGATCCTTTTGAGGAATTTGATCCACGTGAGGAATTTGGTCCGTATGAGGACTTGGATCCATATGAAGAATTTGGTCCATATGAAGAATTTGATCTGGGGTTCCTATTCTTCATAGGTGGTGTCATGAGGACATTCACCAAGACTTTCAAGGCACTTCTTGGGAACCCAGATTTTCTTCATAGGGAACCGTTCCTGCGATTAGTGCCAACATATCTAGCAAATACTTTACCATTCTGATTTTTGAACAGTTTATAGTTGAGTCAAATGACTCATCGGAAGAATGAGGAGATTCGCATGTAAAGCCAGATAAGTTAGATGGATCAATCTGGAGGTCCCTTGCAGCAACCCATGAGGTTTTGGGATCTTGCTCGGGCTTCAATATGTTCCATCAGCATTGAGTTTCCTCTCAAAGGCAATACCCTCTTTCCTAGGGTTCTGTTGAGGATCTGCTTTTAAGCACATCACAAAGAGTCGATGCCCTTTGAGGCTTTTGTACATGCTGTCATATACAATTCCTTCAGCCTGCATCGTCGGTGATACTAGCAATGTCCTCGGATGAGGAATTAGTGATAGCAGAGGTAGGTGAAGAATTTGTAACAGTTGAAGCATTTGAACATTCAGGTGAAGAATTAGCAGATTCACGTTCAATGCACTTTAAGCATGGAGGAACAAATTCTTCCTGAGAAGCGCTGATTTGTTGAGCAAGTAATGAATCACGCTCCTTCTGAAGATCTTCATAACTCACTCTTAGCTTTTCAAGATCTTGCTTTCTTTGAAGAAATTCATAAGAAAGTTTGTCATGATCAGACAAGAGAGTGTTATGATGACCTTGAAGGCTGTCAAACCTAGACTGAAGTCTCTGAAGATTTTCAGTCAGGGCTTTAGTGCGATCCATTTCTTCACCTAACATATCATCACTCTTATCTAGCATGTTTTGAACCTTTTCCAAGGCGTGTTGTTGTTTGGTGGCAATGCAAACAAGTTTGGTATAGCTAGGTTCAATATCATCATCCGATCCATCATCATCAGATTCACAGTCACTAAATTTAGATGAGGAACATTCGGTTACCTCGACACCCTTTGCCATGAAGCAATAGGTGGGAGTGTAGTCATCACTATCTTCATCAGCTTTGTTGGTGAGGTCATTTTCTTCAGAGTTGAAGATGGACTTGTTGACGAAAGCAGTAGCGAGAGCTAGACTCGCCACACCAGACTCAGATTCTTCTGATGCCTCCTCTTCCTCATGTTCCTCAGATTCAGGTTCAGAGTACATTTCCTTGCCAATGAATGCCCGAGCCTTTTTGGAGCTGCTCTTCTTGTGAGACGAAGGCTTTGAGGATTTTGATGATGAAGATTTCGATGATTTCTTCTTCTTCTTCGCGTCATCAAAACTGTAATCCTTGTGTTTCTTCTTCTTTAATTCCTTTCCCACTGAGGACAATCTTGGATGTAGTGACCAGGTTTCTTGCATTTGTGACAAAGTCTTCTCTTATAGTCCTTTGGATGAGGAATCACTTTGCTTCTTGAGGATTTTCCAAAGCGACCACGTCTAGAGAACTTCGGAATTTCTTCACGAGCGAGTGCTAGCTCTGGCCTAATTCTTGAGGATCTCTAAGGCTACTGCGAGTCTTCACACTCAGATTCGAGACACAGCCTTGGCCTTGAGGCAGGTGTTTTCCATAGCTAGAACCATAGAGATCTCTCTTTTCAAAGCAAGTCGGAACTCATGAGTATTTAGCCTCTCAAGGATATCAATTGGATCAAGTGACTTGTAGTCGAACACTCTTGTATCATCGATGCGAGTATCAAATGAGGAATCAGCGATCTCAACAATTTCTTCACCACCTCATGGTCGGTGATGTCAGTGGCGCCAAGTGCTTGAAGCTCATTTGAGATGTCAGTGAGGCAATCGAAGTTTTGTTGAACATTTTCGTTTTCGAGTCTTTTGAAGCGGTTGAAGAGATTGCGAAGAACATCAACTCGAGAGTCACGCTGAGTTGAGACTCCTTCATTTACTTTGGACAGCCTATCCCAGATGAGCTTGGCAGTTTCCAAAGCACTCACTCTTCCATATTGTCCTTTGCTCAGATGGCCACATAAGATATTCTTCGCTTGAGAATCGATTTGCTTGAATCTCTTCACATCGGCAGCATTCAGAGAAGGTGTGACTGAGGGAACACCATTTTCCACAACATACCAGAGATCGTTGTCAATTGCCTCAAGATGCATTCGCATCTTGTTCTTCCGGTAGGGGTAGTCCGTCCCATCAAAGGTAGGACACCCTGCTGAGACCTTGATCATACATGCGGTAGACATAACTAAAACTCCAGGTGGTTAAACCAAAATCACACAGAACAAGGGAGTACCTTGCTCTGATACCAATTGAAAGTGCGTTATATCGACTAGAGGGGGGTGAATAGGCAATTTTTATGAATTCTTCACCGAGGAATTTGCCGGTGAGGAAATTCCTTAGCGAAGAACTACTTGCAGCGGAATAAGTACTCAGAAGTAAGCATAAGAGAATGCGGACATGGTCATCATGATGAAATGAAGACAATCAAAGAGTACAGAAAGCGTAAACACAAGATAGCACAAGATGAAGACAAACAGACTGAAGAAATTGAACTGAGGAAATTGAGAAAGTCTTCAGTCAAAGTCTTCAAACACAGATATGAACAAACACTCCACACAATAATGAGGAAATGAAATGGTTGAGGAGATAGAACCAGTTAGGTTGGTGAAGACAATGATTTGGTAGACCAGTTCCAACTGCTGTCTCAGTTGTATGTCTGGTTGGAGCGGCTGAGTATTTAAACTCGAGGACACACAGTCCCGGACACCCAGTCGCTGAGCACGAAACTCAGGACACCAAGTCCTCACCGTATTCTCCTTGAACTAAGGTCACACAGACCTCGTCCAATCACTCGTGGTAAGTCTTCAGGTGACTTCCAAACCTTCACAGACTTGGTCACTCGGTGATCCACAATTCCTCTTCGATGCTCTAGACCATGACGCCTAACCGTCTGGAAGAAGCACAGTCTTCAAAGGTAACAAGCGTCGGATCCATGCAGGATCAATCTCTTCAGTGATGCTCAATCACTTTGGGTTTGTAGGGGTTTGGTTTTTGGGTTTTTCCTCACTCGATGATTTTCGCTCAAAATCCTCGGAGGATGGGTTGCTCTCAAATGACAAGTGTCAAGTTCTCTTGGAGCAGCCAACCAGCTAGTGGTTGTAGGGGGCGGCTATTTATAGCCTAGGGAGCAGCCCGACATGATAAGACATAAATGCCCTTCAATGATATGACCGTTAGGTGGATAAGATATTTTGGGACAGTTGGCGCGCAGACAAGAACGATCGGAAATTTGAATCTCAAATTCCTCGGGCTATCATGTTCCTTCTTGTGTAGGCAATCCGACTGGCGAATTCCTAACTCCTCGGTCAGAACAAATTCCTCGGCGACCGAAGAGCTTCGTCTCATCCATCAAGAAATTGACTGAATCTGTATGAGATTTCCAAAGGCTTCACTCGAAGGGATTGGTAGGTGTAGGATTTTGAGTTGAGCATCACATGGAAATTTTTCCTTAGTATTTCCTCGACCCCTTTAACGAAGACAAAGTGTTTCCTATGACTCAAGAAAGAGAAAATGAAACTACGAAAACAAAAGTCTTCACGCTTCATGTTCCTCAAATGAATACCAAGTCTTCAAGGTCACACCAATTTCTTCACTTTCAAAGTCTTCAGAAAGTCTTCAAAATATCAAAGTCTTGATCGAAGAACTTCATTTTAGGGTCGACTTTCTCTGTAAATATCAAACTCCTCATAGACTTATAGACTTGTGTACACTCACAAACGCATTAGTTCCTTAACCTATAAGTCTTCAATACACCAAAATCACTAAGGGGCACTAGATGCACTTACAACGACGGCTGAATCCTAAGATGAAGGAAGTGGTAAGAAAAGAAATACTAAAGCTCCTTGAGGCAGGTATAATTTATCCAGTTGCTGATAGTCAGTGGGTAAGTCTTGTCCATTGTTTCCCTAAGAAGGGAGGTATTGCTGTCATTCCTAATGATAAAGATGAATTGATTCCGCAAAGAATTATTACAGGTTATAGGATGGTAATTGATTTCCGCAAATTAAATAAGGCTACTAAGAAGGATCATTACCCCTTACCTTTTATCGATCAAATGCTAGAAAGATTATCTAAACATACACATTTTGGCTTTCTAGATGGTTATTCTGGTTTCTCTCAAATACCTGTGTTAGCCAATGATCAATCAATGACTACTTTTACTTGCCCTTTTGGTACTCTTGCTTATAGACGTATGCCTTTTGGTTTATGTAATGCACCTGCTACCTTTCAAAGATGCATGATGGCTATATTCTCTGACTTTTGTGAAAAGATTTGTGAGTTTTTCATGGACGACTTCTCCGTCTATGGATCCTCTTTTGATGATTGCTTGAGCAACCTTGATCGAGTTTTGCAGAGATGTGAAGAAACTAATCTTGTCTTGAATTGGGAAAAGTGTCACTTTATGGTTAATGAAGGTATTGTCTTGGGGCATAAAGTTTTTGAAAGAGGTATTGAAGTTGATAAAGCCAAGGTTGATGCTATTGAAAAGATGCCATGTCCCAAGGACATCAGAGGTATAAGAATTTTCCTTGGTCACGCCGGTTTTTATAGGAGGTTCATTAAGGACTTCTCCAAAATTTCTTGGCCTCTGACTAATTTATTATAAAAATATATACCATTTGTCTTTGATGATGATTGTGTAGAAGCATTTGAAATACTTAAGAAAACATTGATCTCTGCAACTATTGTTCAGCCACCTGATTGGAATTTACCCTTTGAAATTATGTGTGATGCTAGTGATTATGCTGTAGGTGCTGTTCTAGGGCAAAGAGTTGATAAGAAATTAAATGTTATTCAATATGCTAGTAAGACTCTAGATAATGCTCAGAGAAATTATGCTACTACTGAAAAAGAATTTTTAGCAGTCGTATTTGCTTGTGATAAGTTCAGACCTTATATTTTTTATTCTAAAGTAACTATTCACACAGATCATGCTGCTATTAAATATCTTACGGAAAAGAAAGATGCTAAACCTAGACTTATTAGATGGGTTCTCTTGCTACAAGAATTTGATTTGCATATTGTTGATAGAAAGGGAGCTGAGAACCCCGTTGGAGACAACTTGTCTAGGTTAGAAAATGTTCTTGATGACCCACTACCTATTGATGATAGCTTTCCTGATGAGAAATTAAATGCCATAAATGCCTCTAGTAGTACTCCATGGTATGCTGATTATGCTAATTACATTGTTTCTAAATTTATACCACCTAGTTTCACATACTAGCAAAAGTAAAAGTTTTTCTATGATTTGAGACATTACTTTTGGGATGACCCACATCTTTATAAAGAAGGAGTAGATGGTGTTATTAGACGTTGTGTACCTGAGCATGAACAGGAACATATCCTACGCAAGTGTCACTTCGAGGCATATGGAGGACACCACGCTGGAGACAGAACTGCACATAAGGTATTGCAATCCGGTTTTTATTGGCCTACTCTCTTCAAGGATGCCCGTAAGTTTGTCTTATCTTGTGATGAATGTCAAAGAATTGGTAATAGTAGTAAACGTCAAGAAATGCCTATGAACTATTCACTCGTTATTGAACCATTTGATGTTTGGGGCTTTGATTGTATGGGACCTTTTCCTGCCTCTAATGGTTATACACATATTTTAGTTGCTGTTGATTACGTTACTAAGTGGGTAGAAGCTATTCCAACTAGTAGTGCTGATCATAACATTTCTATTAAGATGCTTAAGGAAGTTATTTTTCCAAGGTTTGGAGTCCCTAGATATTTAATGACTGATGGTGGTTCACATTTTATTCATGGTGCTTTCCGAAGAATGCTTGCTAAGTATGATGTTAATCATAGAATTGCATCTCCTTATCACCCGCAGTCTAGTGGTCAAGTAGAATTGAGTAATAGAGAGCTCAAATTAATTTTGCAAAAGACTGTTAATAGATCTAGAAAGAATTGATCCAAGAAACTTGATGATGCATTATGGGCCTATAGAACTACATATAAAAATCCTATGGGTATGTCTCCGTATAAAATGGTTTATGGTAAAGCATGTCACTTACCTCTCGAACTAGAACATAAGGCCTATTGGGCTATTAAAGAGCTCAATTATGATTTCAAACTTGCCGGTGAGAAGAGGTTATTTGATATTAGCTCACTTGATGAATGGAGAACCCAAGCCTATGAAAATGCCAAGTTGTTTAAAGAAAAAGTTAAAAGGTGGCATGACAAAAGGATACAAAAGCATGAGTTTAATGTAGGTGACTATGTATTGCTATACAACTCTCGTTTAAGATTTTTTGCAGGAAAACTTCTCTCTAAATGGGAAGTTCCTTACGTTATCGAGGAGGTCTATCGTTCCGGTGTCATAAAAATCAACAACTTCGAAGGCACAAATCCGAAGGTGGTGAACGGTCAAAGAATCAAACATTATATCTCAGGTAATCCTATAAATGTTGGAATCAATGTTATTGAAACTGTAACCCCGGAGGAATACATAAGAGACACTTTCCGGAACGTTTCAGACTCCCAAAAGGAATAGGTATGTGGTACGGTAAGTAAACCGACTCCAAAACAGTTTTTATGGCAATATTTCTCCGTTTTGGAATATTTAGAAAAATAGAAAAATAAGAAGTAGTCCGGGAAGGACACGAGGCTGGAGGGCGCGCCCCCTACCTCGTGGGCACCTCGTGTGCTCTCCGGACTCTGTTTTCTTGCACTATTTGTATTTTGGTCGGTAAAAATTCATTATATAATCTCCCGAAGGTTTTGACTCCCGTATCATGCAATTATCCTCTATTCTTGTTTCGAGCTGTTGCTGCTGCAGATCAGAGCAAGATGTCTTCTCAAGAGTCAGTCGGGGAGAGCCGAGTGTCTCATCAGGCATCTGAACCAAGGGCAAACAGTGATGCTGACCACTTTGGGCCACCAACGGAGGAAGAGATGGAGGTTGACTTGATGAGGATAGATGCCATGGAGGATCAAGAAGTCACTTCTCGCTTCCGAGCTGGGTACACGATGGGGGAACTGCAGAGCTCAACTATTCCAAACTCGGTTATCCCTTCCAATGTTAGATTTCTTTCTTATGAAAATATGAAGAAAAGTGTTACTTGTTCTCTCGCAGCTATGCAACACCCTTGGGTGCAAGGAGCTTTAGCCGTTACAGGGAAGCTTCGTAAGGAGATAATGGATCTCAAGCAGCAACTCAATAAGCTCGAGGAAGAGAATCGTATCCCGAGGGGCATTAACGCCAAGAATATCACATCACCATCACCAAAGAAGGAGACATAATCACATGGGTATGGGCACTCCCCTTGGCAACTGCTAAGCTTGGGGGAGATTCCCCGGTATCGTATCACCATCACATCTCCTATCTTACCGTTTTTCTTAGTTCGATCCTATTAGTAGTATCTTGATCTAGTAGAATAAAGTTTATGGCATGATCTAGTTTTGAGTTTTGCTTTATGATCTCTCTATGTAATCGAGTCCGTGAGCTATATATAATAAAGATTAGTGTTGAGTCAAGGGCTTGATTATTTTGCTATGATCTTGAGTGAATAAGAGAAAAAGAATAAAAAGAAATAAAGAGATCATATAGATCTTATTGAGAGTAATGACTTCACATATAAAGGTTAAGATGATTAAAAGTTGTTGGGAGTTGGCAAACATAGCTTTTGTCATCCTTGCAATTAATAGGAAGTAATAAAGAAAGAGAGGTTTCACATATAAATATACTATCTTGGACATCTTTTATGATTGGGAGCACTCATTAAAATATGACATGCTAAAGAGTTGATGTTGGACAAGGAAGACAACATAATGGGTTATGTTTTCTTATATCTGAGATAAAGTACATTGTCATGGATCATCCAACATGTTGAGCTTGCCTTTCCCCCTCATGCTAGCCAAATTCTTAGCACCAAGTAGAGATACTACTTGTGCTTCCAAAAAACCCTTAAACCAGTTTTGCCATGAGAGTCCACACCATATCTACCTATGGATTGAGTAAGATCCTTCAGGTAAGTCGTCATCGGTGCAAGCAATAAAAATTGCTCTCTAAGTGTGTATGATTGATTGGTGTGGAGGAAATAAGATTTATACGATCTTGTAATGTGGAAGAAATAAAAGCGATGGACTGCATAATAAAGGTTCATATCACAAGTGGCAATATAAAGTGACGTTCTTTCGCATTAAGATTTTGTGCATCCAACCCCGAAAGCGTATGGCAACCTCTGCTTCCCTCTGCGAAGGGCCTATCTTTAATTATCATCTTCTACCTTATGCAAGAGTCATGGTGATCTTCACCTTTTCTTTTTACATTTTATCCTTTGGCAATCACGGGATGTTGGAAAGATCATGATACATATATCTAATTGGATGTGGGTTAGCATGAGTTATTATTGTTGACATTACCCTTGAGGTAAAAGGTTGGGAGGCAAAACTATAAGCCCCTATCTTTCTCTATGTCAAGTATTGCGTGAGTGTTAGCAATTATGAAATACTAAATGATAGTTGAGTATGTGGACTTGCTAGAAAGCTCTGACATAGACTCTTTCTGATGTTATGATAAATTGTGATTGCTTCAATGACTGAGATTATAGTTTGTTAGTTCTCAATAAAGTTTCTGATTGATACTCTGCATTGTGAATATATTATTACTTGAGCATAAGAAATCATATGACAATATCCATATATGTTGCTGATATGAGAATAATCATGATGCCCTCATGTCCGTATTTTATTTTATCGACACCTCTACCTCTAAACATGTGGACATATTTATCGTTATCGTCTTTCGCTTGAGGACAAGCGAGGTCTAAGCTTGGGGGAGTTGATACGTCCATTTTGCATCATGCTTTTATATCGATATTTATTGCATTATGGGATGTTATTACACGTTATGTCACAATACTTATGCCTATTCTCTCTTATTTTACAAGGTTTGCATAAGGAGGGAGAATGCCGGCAGCTGGAATTCTGGGCTAGAAAAGGAGCAAATATTAGAGACCTATTCTGCACAACTCCAAAAGTCCTGAAACTCCACGAAAGTCATTTTTGGAAATAATAAAAAATACTGAGTGGAAGAAATACGTCAGGGGGGCCACCACCTGCCCACGAGGGTGGGCCACGCGCCCTACCCCCCAGGGCGCTCCCCCCAGCCTCGTGGGCCCCCTGTTGGCTCTCCGGTGTCCATCTTCTGCTATATGAAGTCTTTCGTCGAGGAAAAAATCATAAGCAACCTTTCGGGACGAGACTCCGCCGCCATGAGGCGGAACCTTGGCAGAACCAATCTAGGGCTCAAGCAGAGCTGTGCACGGGGACACTTCCCTCAGGAGGGGGAAATCATCGCCAACGTCATCACCAACGCTCCTCTCATCGAGAGAGGGCAATATCCATCAACATCTTCACCAGCATCATCTCCTCTCAAAACCCTAGTTCATCTCTTGTATCCAATTCTTGTCTCCAAGTCCGGGATTGGTACTAGTAGGTTGCTATAGTGTTGATTACTCCTTGTTGTTGATGCTAGTTGGTTTATTTGGTGGAAGATCATATGTTCAGATCCTATATGCATATTAATACCCCTCTGATTATGAACATGCATATGCTTTGTGAGTAGTTATGTTTGTTCCTGAGGACATGGGAGAAGTCTTGCTATTAGTAGTCATGTGAATTTGGTATTCGTTCGATATTTTGATGAGATGTATGTTGTCTATCCTCTAGTGGTGATATGTGAACGTCGACTACATAACACTTCACCATCATTTGGGCCTAGAGGAAGGCATTGGGAAGTAATAAGTAGATGATGGGTTGCTAGAGTGACAGAAGCTTAAACCCTAGTTTATGCGTTGCTTCGTAAGGGCCTGATTTGGATCCATATGTTTCATGCTATGGTTATGTTTGCCTTAATACTTTTGTTGTAGTTGCGGATGCTTGCAATAGAGGTTAATCATAAGTGGGATGCTTGTTCAAGTAAGAACAGCTCCCAAGCATCGATCCACCCACATATCAAGTTATCAAAGTACCGAACGCAAATCATATGAACGTGATGAAAACTAGCTTGACGATAATTCCCATGTGTCCTCGGGGGCGCTTTTCTCTATATAAGAGTTTGTCCAGCCTTGTCCTTTGCTACAAAAAGGATTGGGGCACCTTGCTGCACTTTATTTACTTTTGTTACTTGTTGCTCGTTACAAATTATCCTATCACAAAACTATCTGTTACCACTTATTTCAGTACTTGCAGAGAATACCTTGCTGAAAACCGATTATCATTTCCTTCTGCTCCTCGTTGGGTTCGACACTCTTACTTATCGAAAGGACTACGATAGATCCCCTATACTTGTGGGTCATCATGGTTCTACCGCCGTGCTTCGCACACAGGTGGCTAGTGGGTGTCTGTTTCTCCAACTTTAGTTGAATCGAGTGTGACTACGCCCAGTCCTTGTTAAAGGTTAAAACAGCAAACTTGACGAAAAATCATTGTGGTTTTGATGCGTAGGTAAGAACAGCTCTTGCTAAGCCCGTAGCAGCCACGTAAAACTTGCAACAACAAAGTAGAGGACGTCTAACTTGTTTTTGCAGGGCATGTTGTGATGTGATATGGTCAAGACGTGATTATATAAATTGTTGTATGAGATGGACATGTTTTGTAACACATTTATCGGCAAATGGCAGGAGCCATATGTGTCACATCCCTAGTTCAGGTATGCACTAGGCTAGCCCTTCATGTGTGCATCATGTTTAAAATTCTCAGAAACTTGAAATGGGGATTGGTCAAACCCTAGCACCAGAAAGAAATCAATAGGATCAAATAAAATCTTTTTCAAGAACCCAAAATGCCCTTTAAAAATGTTCATGATTTTTTATAAAGGTGAAAACCTCTGCCAAAATGATGAGCATATTTATTGGTCATCTATGGATTTTTGAATTAATACATATTGTATTTGAATTGGGGAATTTTAATTCTATAAATAGTTTAAATGTTCTAATAATGGTGAAACTAGTTGAGGGATGTTGGAAATAATTTCAAAAGTGCCCATAAATATTTTCAGCATTATACAAAATGGTTTGGTATTTTATTACTAAATCAAAACAGAGAAAAGAATAGAAAAACAGAAACATAATTAGAAAGAGAGGAACCTTACCTACTTACCTGCCTGGCCCAACTTCTGTTCTGGCCCAGCCCACAGGGGCTACACCGTCTTCTTCCTCCTGCCAGGAGGAGAAGCATTCTTGTCTGTCTGCCTGCAGCCGACGACGCCACCTCCTGCCTGCCTGCATCTCTCCCCGACACCCTGGACGACGCCATGCAGACCCCCCTGACCCCCCCCCCCTCTATCCTTCCCCCCTCTTCCCTGACTCTCCCCTCCCCTCGCTGCCGCAGCCATGGCTGAACGCCACCATCGCCACCGACGCCGTTAAATGCGCCCACGCCCACCGCCTAGCCTCCCCAACTGTCCAGGAGCTCCACCTCCGTCTTCTACGCCTCCTCGAGGACACACGCGCCGCCGGACGCCCCCGAACGCCCGCACCGCCGCCTTCTTCAACCTTCGGCCCCGTCAATCGCCGTCGTCGATTCGCCCCCGACAAGACATCTTCGAGCCCACTAACCCTCCCAACGGATTCGCGGTGAGCCCCTGAGTCGTTTCCCCTTCTCCCCTGGTCGCTTTCGACCTCTAGGCCATAGCCCCATCATGGCCGAGAGCTCCATGTCGCCGCCGCCGCGTAGCTCGTCGTAGTTTGAGCTAGCATCTGTCACGGCCGAGCACATATTCGTGCTCCTCGCATCGTCAGGAGTCTTCTGAGACCCTCCACTGGCTTCCCCGTGCACCGGAGCTCCATTCTCGTTGAGGTTCGAACTCCGGCGCCACCGCGAGCTCGTTTCCGGCGAACTCTAGCCACCACAGCAACTGCCGCTCGCCCAGTTGGATGCGACGCACCTTCAGCTATCCGTAGACGCAAACCACGCGCAAAACTGAGCCCCGTAGCAGTTTTCCGGCGAGTTTCCGCCGTGCTTTGACGTCGCCGCCGGCCAAACTCCAGCAGGCTGACGTGGTTACTTGGTTAGGCGTTAATCACCACTAATTCCCCTAATAGCCACTGACAGTGGGCTCTAGCCACGGTCAAACCTCAGTCAACCCTAGTTTTGACCGGGATTAGTTCCTAAGTCACTGACGTGTCGACCCCACACGTCAGGTTTGACCTGGTCAGCCACGGTTGACCTGCTGACGCAATGTTGTTGTCATGCTGATGCAGTAAACAATTTCTGTATTTAAAATAATCCAGGAAATTCCAGAAATAGTGCTAACTTCTAAAAATCATATAAAATCAACCGTAACTCCAAATGAGATAAATTATATATGAAAAATGATCAGAAAAATCCAATCTATCAATCTGTACAATTTTCATGCATGTTAGAACAACTTATAGCTACTGTTTAGGACAAATCATATAAATGGCACTTGAATAATCACATATGGAGTTGAATTTGAATCTTTGGTTCAAACCAATTTCATTTAATCTGGTTGCTAGTTGCATTAGATCAAACCACATCATATTACCATGTAACATTCATGCATCATATTGTTGCATTGCATTGATTGTGTTCTTCCTTGTTTGCCAGTGTTTGTCCCCTCTCGATAGATGTGGTTCCGACGATGAGTTCAATGACACCGATGAAGAGCTATACTATCTTCAGAAGTGCCAGGAAAGCAAAACCCCCTTGTTCATTCTGATACAATCCCACTCTCTCGCTCCTGCTCTCTTTTACTGCATTAGGACAACAACGATTCATCTGTTACTTGATGCGGTAGTTGAACCCCTTTGTCCTCTGCATGACCTGTCATTGCCACAGTAAATAGACGAAACCCACTAGCATGAGTAGGAGTTGTTTGAGCCCTGATGTGCCTACTCATTCATGCTTGTTTGTCATGCCTGCTACTGCTTAGAGTTGAGTCAGGTCTGATTCATCAGGGATGAATTGGAGGTGTGTGAACATGTGCTACTGTGTGAGAGCTAAGTGTGTGAACACGATTTGGTAAAGGTAGCGGTGAGAGGCCATGTAGGAGTACATGGTGGGTTGTCTCATTGCAGCTGTCCTCAGGAACTGAGTTCTGTATTTGTGATCCATGAACAGTTACTACCACACATTGGGTTCCGGTAACTCAACCCCTCTCGACTTATTAATCAACTCGATCTCTGTCTAGGAGTTGCAACTAGTTTCTGGTGTTTGTAGGTTGTGTTAGTAGTCTACCAAGTGGCACCCGGTATAGGTGGGCTTGGGACAGACTAGGCACCATGGCCGGTATGCCAAGCGTCGCCTGCTTGGTGGGCTTGGAACCCTGACACATCGTTTGGGGCCGTGAGCGACACCCGGCCGGATCTCCTTGCGGATGGAACCGAATAGGCGATAAACCCGGACGAGAGACTTGTGTGGTTAGTCGGTCGTGGCCGACTCCTCGCCAAAGCTTCCGCTTGAAGGTTGCCGAGATACACAACGTGTACATGGTGGTAAGTGGCGAGAGCGTGTGTGAAGAAGTACACCCCTGCAGGGTTAACATCATCTATTCGAATAGCCGTATCCGCGGAAAAGGACTTCTGGGTTGCCTATAACAGTTCATAGACAAGTGAAAGTGGATACTCTAAAACTCGCATGATAAGCGTGAGTGCTATGGATGGCCTTCTCGTAGGGAGACGGGAGCGGATCCACGGTGGTGTATTGATATGGTGAATATGTGGACTCGTGTGCGCCACCTCAGAAGAGTTACTTGCAGTCGTAGTACAGAGTAGCCACTGAGTCAAAGCTGGGTTGCTGCAGTTAAACTCCACCACCCCTTTGTTGATACTGATGCATATGTAGCTAGTTCTGATGTAAGTCTTGCTGGGTACATTTGTACTCACGTTTGCCCATTTTATGTTTTGCAGAGAGACGTCAGTCTCGCTAGTAGTTCTGTGTGGACTTCGACGTTTAGCTTGATACCTCAGCTACGATCTTGTGCCCTCGGTAGGATCTGGTAGATAGTCAGGCTTCTCAGCCTTTTTCATTTGTAGATGTCTGTACGCAGACATGTTAAGCTTCCGCATGTGCTTTGACTTGTATGCTCTGAATGTTGGGTCATGAGACCCATGTTTGTAATATCTCGCTCCTCGGAGCCTATTGAATAAATACTTTGAGTCGTAGAGTCTTGTTGTGATGCCATGTTGTATTTGGACATATTGAGCATATTGTGTGTATGATTGAAATGCTTGGTATGTGTGGGACCCGACAACCTAGTTGTTTATCCTTGGTAGCCTCTCTTATGGGGAAATGTAGTCTTGTGCTTCCATGAGCCATAGTAGTCCGCTACAGCCCGGTTCACCGGAGTCCTGCTAGCCCAGAACTACTGCTCCGGAACACTTGACTGGCCGGCATGTGATTCACTTTGTTCCTATGTCTGTCCCTTCGGGGAAATGTAACGCGGTGAAATCCGAGTCCTGCCTAGCCTGCTACAGCCCGGTTCACCGGAGTCCTGTTAGCCCAGTGCTACAGCCCGGATTCGCACGCTGTTGATCGACATGCTCGATATTGATTCATGTATGCCTGTCCTCGTAAGTTAGTGCCACTTTGGGTTCAAGACTAGTCATGGCGGCCCGGGTTCTTTGTCATATGGATGCTAGCGACACTATCATATACGTGAGCCAAAAGGCGCAAACGGTCCCGGGCCATGGTAAGGCGACACCCGTGGGAATACCGTGCGTGAGGCCGCAAATTGATATGAGGTGTTACAGGCTAGATCGGTGTGACTTAGAATCGGGGTCCTGACAGATTTGGTATCAGAGCCTGACTGCCTGTAGGATTACCAAGCCAAACTGGTCGAAGTTGAGTCTAGAAATGCTTTAGTTATATAAGGGAGTTGATTGTGGAAGGGAACGTAAGGCTCTTTTAACTCCTTTACCCTATGGCCTTCTGATCTGAGTCATCCTCTTCTCTTCTACGAGGATTAAGAACTAGGCTTCTCATCTTTCTATCAGGATCACGTGTTACTAATCTGTTGACTTGCAAGATTGTTGGATTTAAGCCCCAGTTCAGTTTCTATTACTTCCGTATGTTCATACCTGGCCTCGGAACCTTGATTTGATGTTGTTGAGTGGTTATGCCACCATTTTGCATGATGTCTCAAATATTTTTGAGCATTTACAGCCGTTATGCTGTCCGAGTCATCCCAGGTTTCTAAACTATCTGATGCATTTGCAAATTCTTCCTTCCTATTCACGGTGTCCTTTTGGTCAGAATAATCACACTAATCGCCTGTTGAGGTACTCCTTGCCTTGACATATATGTTGAAACTAGTATTATGACCCTAGGCATCTTAGAGGATCACCTGGTATATGGCCATGTTTTTGTGTTCCCGGTGTGATGATTCTGGCCGTCATTCTCGAAAGCATCCCGTGATGCCACTTAGTAGTAGGTATTCCACTCCTGGGTTCTTGAACCCGAGATTCACCCTACCTACTTCATGTTGATAGTGTTTGCTAGTTCCTTTAGGATATTAGTAATCTTTGTGATAGTCCTCGAGGTTCGTGGTATATCATTCTTCCAAATACCATGAACCATTCTTGGCAGAAGTTCTTTTGAACCAAAAGGTCACAACAAGAGTGCTCTTGATGAGTTCTCCATTCTACATTGTGAATCTGCCAGTTCTACCTTTCTGCATGGGTTATCCGAAATAAATGTTGAGCTTTGCTCGACATACTAATCTATGCATCCACAACTCAGAAAAGATATATGTCCCTTTGAGTTGTCTCTCTTTAGTTGTATTTTGACCTCTGTCTATCAATTGATAGCCAGGACTAGTTGTGCATTCGTGTTATCGATGCCTATTATTCTTGTGGTCCGTCAAGCCATTCTATTTCAGAATGACTAGGAGAAACAAACTCCAGTACTTCATCCATATCCAGGATTGGGTCAAAGTAGTTGTGTTATGCAGATCAAATGCCAATCCAGCTTTTGTTCTGTTCTACCCTGTAGTATTGCCCCCTTTATGTCAGGATTGTCATGAGAATTGCACCATCCATTATGAATTCTTGACGCAGTGATACTTCTCGCCATCATTGCTTCATTCCTCGGTTCTGTGTTAATGTAACCAGAATGCCGACAAGTGTACTGTGATGTGCGAAAATCAATACTCCTAGCAACTCCGTTGCTTGGTAGTTAATGGACAATACTCTCATTCTTAGCGTGCTGGTTATTGAATCATCATCCTAAGATTGATCGTGCTACCTAGTCCATATTTCCGGGTGCACTCATCGACCAAGGAGTTAGGATTGTGACAATCCCTCGCTCCTTGATCATATCGTCTTGCCCTGAAAAGCAAGATTGTTCTCGAGCTTAATAACATATGGGTGGTTTGTGATTTTCCGAATATCTTCTCGGAAGTATTACCAGGTTGTTCCCTGATCGCTATGTTGAGTTCGTGATCATGTTGGTTTTTATCTAAACCATCCATTCTCCAAGACTCTGTGTTGGATACCCCCGAGCTAGTTGGTTAAGCTAAACAACAACTTGGAGAGTTGGAAGATGAAAGCTTGTCCGACTTAGTTCATCACTAAGGGATATCCTTGAGTGTGTGTGTGTTGAAGAAAGATGATATCTTCATCGACTGATCCCCGTGATCAGTTGTTGAATCTATTGTCTTGTTCAAACCTTGATTTGAGTGTGGGCTATCGTCAAATCAAGATAGAACCAACGATATTCGTAATGTTGTCTTACTCGTGGTTGATTCCTCGAGCATACACCATTACATCTTTTGGTCTGACCAATACTATCACCATGTTCACATAATGGTGGAAGTCCAGTGATATGGAAATTTCGATGAGTTGCTATTGAGTCCATCAGCAGCATCTTGTCTCCCCATGATTCGTGTTAAACATTAAGCTAGTGTTGGAAACTTTGTAAACAATGCCCTCATGTTCCGTTCATGAAGCATATGTTTGGATTAAAGTAGCGACTTCCTCTAAGTTCACGTGCAATCGATGCAAGTTGTCGCCGTGAATTCGAGAAAGCTTGTTTTTGCTTCCTCTGGAATCATCCCAAGTCGGTCAAGCATGTGCAAAGTATTCTGTGGTTTGATAGACTGATCATCTCCATTCCATATGTATTCCCTAGCACACCAAGACACTGACTGATTTGTTCAAGGAAGAGAAGTCTATGCTTGGGATCTAATCCATGGACTTGCGTAAAGACTTCAATTATCCTCAATGATGGTTCGCAACCAGAACTCGGTAGTGTTTCGTTGTAAGACTACTATGTGGTCATGCCTGTCTAGGACAGCGTGTTCACATGTGTGTAGCAGAACCATCTCATGTTTTGGAGCTTGCTACCGTAGTTCATTTCCCGAGAATCTCACAATGTTATCTCGTCGATTTGTGTTGCAACCTTTTCTTTTCAGACATGCTGAGTCTGAAGTATCCTATCACCAATTGGATCTGAATCTCAGGCAGATATGATGGTTGGGACATTCCCAACAATTGCATTTTGTTCCCAGCTTGCACCGCCATTGTGCCAATCTCCCTTGGACTGCCCTTCTCAGCAATTGTTGTTCAGGATCATCTTTAGAAGTGGTCCTACCATGGGTCCCATCCATTTCCGATGATAAGCAAAATCATCCATCGCGTTGTCTTCAACAAGGTAGTCCACATCATCCATTCGAATCTGAATATGCCATTCCTTTGAACTCCGCCAAATGATTGATTGTGATTGCCTTAGGATGGTATTAAGAGTTTTAATGTTTTAGATATCCGAACTAATCCTTTTTGCCATTTAGCAGAATAACTCTACGAGTCATCTCCCCCAAGGTGCCCCGTTGTGGGATCATGGCAGTTAACTCCTCGCTACATCGTGATCGAGCGTGGATTTTTTGCATACCTAGTGGACCTTCGTCATCTGTTTCACTCCATTTCTTTGGATAGATGCTTCATGTCTTGGCTCGAGAGATGTTTCTACGTCTCGCTCCACAAGTTGATCTTGTGATCATTAAGATGATCCATCTATGTAGGCATGTCTCGCTTTTTTTCCTCGTGTTGGATGAAGATCTCGAAAGCAAAGACGTCAAGATCAATTGGAGTCAACAAATCAACAACCTCGAGGAGACAGTTGGATCATGAAGATTGTGCTAGCTTCGTGTTCCCTTCTGTCTGCTTACCCTACGTCTTGAATCTCGGGACGAGATTCTTGTTTAGTGGGGGTGAGTTGTCACATCCCTAGTTCTGGTATGCACTAGGCTAGCCCTTCATGTGTGCATCATGTTTAAAATTCTCAGAAACGTGAAATGGGGATTGGTCGAACCCTAGCACCAGAAAGAAATCAATAGGATCAAATAAAATCTTTTTCAAGAACCCAAAATGCCCTTTTAAAATGTTCATGATTTTTTATAAAGGTGAAAACCTCTGCCAAAATGATGAGCATATTTATTGGTCATTTATGGATTTTTGAATTAATCCATATTGTATTTGAATTGGGGCATTTTAATTCTATAAATAGTTTAAATGTTCTAATAATGGTGAAACTAGTTGAGGGATGTTGGAAATAATTTCAAAAGTGCCCATAAATATTTTCAGCATTATACAAAATGGTTTGGTATTTTATTACTAAATCAAAACAGAGAAAAGAATAGAAAAACAGAAACATAATTAGAAAGAGAGGAACCTTACCCGACTTACCTGCCTGGCCCAACTTCTGTTCTGGCCCAGCCCACAGGGGCAACACCGTCTTCTTCCTCCTGCCAGGAGGAGAAGCAGCTACGTGTCTGCACGTGCGCGGCCGACGACGCCACCTCCTGCCTGCCTGCATCTCTCCTCGACACCCTGGACGACGCCACGCAGAACCCCCTGACCACCCCTCTGTCCTTCCCCCCTCTTTCCTGGCTCTCCCCCTCCCCCTCGCTTGCCCGCAGCCATGGCCGAACGACACCATCGCCACCGATGTCGTTCGCCGCGGCCACAGCCACCGCCTAGCCTCCCCAACTGTCCAGGAGCTCCACCTCCGTCTTCTACGCCTCCTCGAGGACACACGCGCCGCTGGACGCCCCCGAACGCCCGCACCGCCGCCTTCTTCAACCTTCGGCCCTGTCGATAACTGTCGTCGATTCTCCCCCGACAAGACATCTTCGAGCCCACTAACCCTCCCAACGGACTCGTGGTGAGCCCTTGAGTCGTTTCCCCTTCTCCCCTTGTCGCTTTCGACCTCTAGGCCATAGCCCCGTCGTGGCCAAGAGCTCCATGCCGCCGCCGCGTAGCTCGTCGTCGTTTGAGCTAGCATCTGTCACGGCCGAGCACATATTCGTGCTCCTCGCATCGTCAGGAGTCTTCTGAGACCCTCCACTAGCATCCCCGTGCACCGGAGCTCCATTCTCGTTGAGGTCCGAACTCCGGCGCCACCGCGAGCTCGTTTCCGGTGAACTCCGGCCACCACAGCCGCTGCCGCTCGCCCAGTTGGATGCGATGCACCTTCAGCTATCCGTAGACGCAAACCACGCGCAAAACCAAGCCCCATAGCAGTTTTCCGGCGAGTTTCCGCCGCGCTTTGAGGTCGCGGCCGGCCAAACTCCGGCGGGCTGACGTGGTTGCTTGGTTAGGCGTTAATCACCACTAATTCCCCTAATAGCCACTCACAGTGGGCCCTAGCCACGGTCAAACCTCAGTCAACCCTAGTTTTGACCGGGATTAGTTCCTGAGTCACTGACGTGTGGACCCCACACGTCAGGTTTGACCTGGTCAGCCATGGTTGACCTGCTGACGCAATGTTGTTGTCATGCTGATGCAGTAAACAATTTCTGTATTTAAAATAATCCAGGAAATTCCAGAAATAGTGCTAACTTCTAAAAATCATATAAAATCAACCGTAACTCCAAATGAGATAAATTATATATGAAAAATGATCAGAAAAATCCAATCTATCCATCTGTACCATTTTCATGCATGTTAGAACAACTTATAGATGCTGTCTAGGACAAATCATATAAATGGCATTTGAATAATCACATATGGAGTTGAATATGTATCTTTGGTTCAAACCAATTTCATTTAATCTGGTTGCTAGTTGCATTAGATCAAACCACATCATATTACCATGTCACATTCATGCATCATATTGTTGCATTGCATTGATTGTGTTCTTCCTTGTTTGCCGGTGTTTGTCCCCTCTCGATAGACGTGGTTCCGACGATGAGTTCAATGACACCGATGAAGAGCTATACTATCTTCAGAAGGGCCAGGCAAGCAAACCCCCCTTGTTCATTCCGATACAATCCCACTCTCTCGCTCCTGCTGTCTTTTACTACATTAGGACAACAACGATTCATCTGTTACTTGTTGCGGTAGTTGAACCCCTTTATCCTCTGCATGACCTGTCATTGCCACAGTAAATAGAAGAAACCCACTAGCATGAGTAGGAGTTGTTTGAGCCCTGATGTGCCTACTCATTCATGCTTGTTTGTCATGCCTGCTACTGCTTAGAGTTGAGTCAGGTCTGGTTGATCGGGGATGAATTGGAGGTGTGTGAACATGTCCTACTGTGTGAGAGCTAAGTGTGTGAACACGATTTGGTAAAGGTAGCGGTGAGAGGCCATGTAGGAGTACATGGTGGGTTGTCTCATTGTAGCCGCCCTCGTGAACTGAGTTCGTGTTTGTGATCCATGAACAGTTACTACCACACATTGGGTTCCGTAACTCGACCCCTCTCGACTTATTAATCAACTCGATCTCTGTCCAGGAGTTGCAACTAGTTTCTAGTGTTTGTAGGTTGTGTTAGTAGTCTACCAAGTGGCACCCGGTACAGGTGGGCTTGGGACAGACTAGGCACCATGGCCGGGTATGCCAAGCGTCGCCCGTTTGGTGGGCTTGGAACCCTGTACACATCGTTTGGGGCCGTGAGCGACACCCCGGCCGGATCTCCTTGCGGATGGAACCTGAATAGGCGATAAACCTAGACGAGAGACTTGTGTGGTTAGTCAGGTCGTGGCCGACTCCCTCGCCAGGCTTCCGCTTGAAGGTTGTCGAGATACACGACGTGTACATGGTGGTAAGTGGCGAGAGCGTGTGTGAAGAAGTACACCCCTGCAGGGTTAACATCATCTATTCGAATAGCCGTGTCCGCGGAAAAGGACTTCTGGGTT
Source organism: Aegilops longissima (assembly GCA_021605205.1). Classification (NCBI taxonomy): domain Eukaryota; kingdom Viridiplantae; phylum Streptophyta; class Magnoliopsida; order Poales; family Poaceae; genus Aegilops; species Aegilops longissima. The sequence goes on from CM038680.1 coordinate 112,313,823, forward strand.
GCCTATAACAGTCCATAGACAAGTGAAAGTGGATACTCTAAAACTCGCAAGATAAGCGTGAGTGCGATGGATGGCCTTCTCGTAGGGAGACGGGAGCGGATCCATAGTGGTGTATTGATATGGTGAATATGTGGACTCGTGTGGGCCACCTCAAAAGAGTTACTTGCAGTCGTAGTACAGAGTAGCCACTGACTCAAAGCTGGGTTGCTTTAAACTCCACCACCCCTTTGTTGATACTGATGCATATGTAGCTAGTTCTGATGTAAGTCTTGTTGGGTACATTTGTACTCACGTTTGCCCATTTTATGTTTTGCAGAGAGACGTCAGTCTCGCTAGTAGTTCCATGTGGACTTCGACGTTTAGCTTGATACCTCAGCTACGATCTTGTGCCCTCGGTAGGATCTGGTAGATAGTCAGGCTTCTCAGCCTTTTTCATTTGTAGATGTCTGTACTCAGACATGTTAAGCTTCCGCATGTGCTTTGACTTGTATGCTCTGAATGTTGGGTCATGAGACCCATGTTTGTAATATCTCGCTCCTCGGAGCCTATTGAATAAATATTTTGAGTCGTAGAGTCTTGTTGTGATGCCATGTTGTATTTGCACATATTGAGCATATTGTGTGTATGATTGAAATGCTTGGTATGTGTGGGATCCGACAACCTAGTTGTTTATCCTTGGTAGCCTCTCTTATGGGGAAATGTAGTCTTGTGCTTCCATGAGCCATAGTAGTCCGCTACAGCCCGGTTCACCGGAGTCCTGCTAGCCCAAAGACTACTTGCTCCTAACAATTGATGGCGGCATGTGATTCACTTCGTTCTGGACTGTCCTTCGGGAAATGTCACGCGGTGAAATCCGGAGTCCTGCCTAGCCTGCTACAGCGAGGTTCACCGGAGTCCTGTTAGCCCAGTGCTACAGCCCGGATTCGCACGCAATTGATCGACATGCTCGATATTGATTCATGTATGCCTGTCCCCGTAAGTTAGTGCCACTTTGGGTTCACGACTAGTCATGTTGGCCCGAGTTCTCTGTCATATGGATGCTAGCGACACTATCATATACGTGAGCCAAAAGGCGCAAACGGTCCCGGGCCATGGTAAGGCGACACCCGTGGGAATACCGCGTGAGGCCGCAAAGTGATATGAGGTGTTACAGGCTAGATCGGTGTGACTTAGAATCGGGGTCCTGACAATATGGTTGTCGCTTTATTGTATGAAATGCAGTCGCCATGTAATTGCTTTAATTTATCACTAAGCGGTAGCGATAGTTGTGGAGGCAATAGTTGGCAATCGATGGAGATCAAGGTGTCAAGCCGGTGACGATGGTGATCATGACGGTGCTTGGGAGATGGAGATCAAAGGCACAAGATGATGATGGCCATATCATATCACTTATATTGATTGCATGTGATGTTTATCCTTTATGCATCTTATTTTTCTTAGTTCGACGGTAGCATTATAAGATGATCTCTCACTAAATTTCAAGGTATAAGTGTTCTCCCTGAGTATGCACCGTTGCTACAGTTCGTCGTGCCGTGACACCACGTGATGATCAGGTGTGATAAGCTCTATGTTCCCATATAACGGGTGCAAGCCAGTTTTGCACACGCAGAATACTCGGGTTAAACTTGACGAGCCTAGCATATGCAGATATGGCCTCGGAACACTGAGACCGAAAGGTCGAGCGTGAATCATATAGTAGATATGATCAACATAGTGATGTTCACCATTGAAAACTACTCCATCTCACGTGATGATCGGACAAGGTTTAGTTGATTGGGATCACGTGATCACTTAGATGATTAGAGGGATGTCTATCTAAGTGGGAGTTCTTAAGTAATATGATTAATTGAACTTTAATTTATCATGAACTTAGTACCTGATAGTATTTTGCATGTCTATGTTGCTGTAGATAAATGGCCCGTGTTGTTGTTCCGTTGAATTTTAATGCGTTCCTAGAGAAAGCTAAGTTGAAAGATGATGGTAGCAATTACGCGGACTGGGTCCATAACTTGAGGATTATCCTCTTTGCTGCATAGAGGAATTACGTCCTGGAAGCATCGCTAGGTGCCAAACCCGCTGCAGGACCAACGCCAGATGTTATGAACGTCTGGCAGAGGAAAGCTGATGACTACTTGATAGTTTAGTGTGCCATGCTTTACGGCTTAGAACAGGGACTTCAACGACGTTTTGAACGTCATGGAGAATATGAGATGTTCCAGGAGTTGAAGTTAATATTTCAAGAAAATGCTCGGATTGAGAGATATGAAGTCTCCAATAAGTTCTATAGCTGCCAAATGGAGGAGAATAGTTCTGTCAGTGAGCATATACTCAGAATGTGTGGGTACCACAATCACTTGACTCAACTGGGAGTTAATCTTCCAGTTGATAGTGTCATTGACAGAGTTCTTCAATCACTACCACCAAGCTACAAGAGCTTCATGATGAACTATAATATGCAAGGGATGGATAAGACGATTCCCAAGCTCTTCGCAATGCTAAAGGCTGCAGAGGTAGAAATCAAGAAGGAGCATCAAGTGTTGATGGTCGACAAGACCACTAGTTTCAAGAAAAAGGGTAAGGGAAGAAGGGGAACTTCAAGAAGAATGGCAAACAAGTTGCTGCTCAAGTGAAGAAGCCCAAGTTTGAACCTAAGCCTGAGACTGAGTGCTTCTACTGCAAAGGGGCTAGCCACTGGAAGCGGAACTGCCCCAAGTATTTGGCGGAGAAGAAGGATGGCAAAGTGAAAGGTATATTTGATATACATGTTATTGATGTGTACCTTACTAATGCTCGCAGTAGTGCCTGGGTATTTGATACTGGTTCTGTTGCTAATATTTGGAACTCGAAATAGGGGCCATGGATTAAGTGAAGATTGGCTAAGGACGAGGTGACGATGCGCATGGCAAATGGTTCCAAAGTCGATGTGACCGCCTTCGGCACGCTACCTCTACATCTACCTTCGGGATTAGTTTTAGATTTGAATAATTGTTATTTCTTGCCAACGTTAAGCATGAACATTATATCTGGATCTTGTTTGATGCGAGACGGTTATTCATTTAAATTAGAGAATAATGGTTGTTCTATTTATACGAGTAATATCTTTTATGGTCATGCACCCTTGATGAGTGGTCTATTTTTACTAAATCTTGATAGTAGTGATACACAATTCATAGTATTGAAGCCAAAAGATATAAGTTTAATAATGATAGTGCAACTTTTTTGTGGCACTGCCGTTTAGGTGATATTGGTGTAAAGCGCATGAAGAAACTCCATTCTGATGGGCTTTTGGAATCACTTGATGCTTGTGAACCATGCCTCATGGGAAAGATGACTAAGACTCGGTTCTCCGGAACAATGGAGCAAGCAACAGACTTGTTGGAAATAATACATAATGATGTATGTGGTCCGATGAGTGTTGATGCTCGCGGCGGGTATCATTATTTTCTGACCTTCACAGATGATTTGAGCAGATATGGGTATATCTACTTGATGAAACATAAGTCTGAAACATTTGAAAAGTTCAAAAAAATTCAGAGTGAAGTGGAAAATCATCGTAACAAGAAAATAAAGTTTCTACGATCTAATTGTGGAGGAGAATATTTGAGTTACGAGTTTGGTCTTCATTTGAAACAATGTGGAATAGTTTCGCAACTCACGCCACCCGGAACACCACAACGTAATGGTGTGTCCGAACATCGTAACCGCACTTTATTAGATATGGTGCAATCTATGGTGTCTCTTACTGATTTATCGCTATCGTTTTGGGGTTATGCTTTAGAGATGGATGCATTCACGTTAAATAGGGCACCATCTAAATCCGTTGAGATGACACCATATGAACTGTGGTTTGGCAAGAAACCCAAGTTGTCGTTTCTTAAAGTTTGGGGCTGCGATGCTTATGTGAAAAAGCTTCAACCTGATAAGCTCGAACCCAAATCGGAGAAATGTGTCTTCATAGGATACCCAAAGGAGACTGTTGGGTATACCTTGTATCACAGATCCGAAGGCAAGATATTCTTTGCTATGAATGGATCCTTTCTAGAGAAGGAGTTTCTCTCGAAAGAAGTGAGTGGGAGGAAAGTAGAACTTGGTGAGGTAATTGTACCTGCTCCCTTATTGGAAAGTAGTTCATCACAGAAATCAGTTCCAGTGATTCCTACACCAGTAAGTGAGGAAGCTAATGATGATGATCATGAAACTTCTGATCAAGTTACTATCGAACCTCGTAGGTCAACCAGAGTAAGATCCGCACTAGAGTGGTACGGTAATCCTGTTCTGGAGGTCATGTTACTAGACCATAACGAACCTACGAACTATGAGGAAGCGATGATGAGCCCAGATTCCGCGAAATGGCTTGAGGCCATGAAATCTGAGATGGGATCCATGTATGAGAACAAAGTGTGGACTTTGGTTGACTTGCCTGATGATCGGCAAGCCATAGAGAATGAATGGATCTTTGAGAAGAAGACTGATGCTGACGGTAATATTACTGTCTACAAAGCTCGACTTGTTGCGAAAGGTTTTTGACAAGTTCAAGGAGTTGACTACGATGAGACCTTCTCACCTGTAGCTATGCTTAAGTTTGTCCTAGTCATGTTAGCAATTGTCGCATTTTATGATTATGAAATTTGGCAAATGGATGTCAAAACTGCATTCCTTAATGGATATCTTAAAGAAGAGTTGTATATGATGCAACCAGAAGGTTTTGTCGATACAAAAAGTGCTAACAAAGTGTGCAAGCTCCAGCGATCCATTTATGGACTGGTGCAAGCCTTTTGGAGTTGGAATATACGCTTTAATAGTGTGATCAGAGCATATGGTTTTATAAAGACTTTTGGAGAAGCCTGTATTTACAAGAAAGTGAGTGGGAGCTATGTAGCGTTTCTAATATTATATGTGGATGACATATTGTTGATCGGAAATGATACTGAATTTCTGAATAGCATAAAAGTATACTTGAATAAGAATTTTTCAATGAAAGACCTCGGTGAAGCTGATTATATATTAGGTATCTTATCAAGACGCTTAATTTGACGTTCACAAAGCACATACCTTGATAAAGTTTTGAAGAAGTTCAAAATGTATCAAGCAAAGAAAGGGTTCTTGCCTGTGTTACAAGGTGTGAAGTTGAGTCAGACTTAATGCCCGACCACTGCAGAAGATAGAGAGAAAATGGAAGTCATTCCCTATGCTTCAGGCATAGGTTCTATCATGTATGCAATGTTGTGTACCAGACCTGATGTGTGCCTTGCTATTAGTTTAGCAGGGAGGTACCAAAGTAATCCAGGAGTGGGTCACTCGACAGCGGTCAAGAACATCCTGAAATACCTGAAAAGGACTAAGGATATGTTTCTCGTTTATGGAGGTGGCAAAGAGCTCGTCGTAAATGGTTACGTCGATACAAGCTTTGACACTGATCCGGATGACTCTAAGTCACAAACCGGATACATATTTTTATTGAATGGTGGAGCTGTCAGTTGGTACGGTTCCAAGCAAAGCATCGTGGCGGGATCTACGTGTGAAGTGGAGTACATAGCTGCTTCGGAAGCAGCAAATGAAGGAGTCAGGATGAAGGAGTTCATATCCGATCTAGTTGTCATACTGTCGGCGTTCTGGGAACGGGGGTCCTCAGACTTGCCTGCCTGTAGCCCACGGCGTGGATCTCCAAGTGGGTCCGTACGACCCATCTTCACCAGCAAGGACTCAAGACTCTCGCGAGGGGCCAAGCCTTGCGAGGCGGACGACACAAGACCTCCTCGGGAGCGGCCTCACCGGGCTGGCTAGCGAGGGGCGGAGAGATCAAGGCAAGGGGTACCTCACGAGGTTTCCCGCGACGTAAGCCATGACGATCAAGGCCAGGCGGGCGCCAGCGATCATAGTATCCTTGTTTCCTCTTTGGTGCTAAAGGGGCAAGCGTAGGCGAGGAGTCCCGAGGCATCAGGCAAAGGTTTCCATATCGGTGCAACAAGATGAAGACCAGCAGGACGGCAGGATGGAGGTCACCGTGGAGCCCAAGACGGCGTCACCACCAGAGCCTTTGTCAGGCAAAGATTACTTTTGTCAGGATAAGCTGTACTAGTTGTCCCCCTTCAAACTTGGTCGTTGTGGGATCCCTTCCCGCTCAATATTTGGGAAGAGGACCAGGGCCTCTATAAATAGGACTAGCCACCATAGTAGGAAGGGGATCGGTTCCATTTTCCATCCTCACACCCACAAGTTCATCGAGCACAAGAACACCTCTCCTGAGGAGGCTGTTCTTCCCTTGTACTGTTCATCCTCAACCCAAGAGGCAATCCACTGCCACCAAACTGGAGTAGGGTATTACACCACAACGGTGGCCCGAACCAGTATAAATCTTGTTTCCCCGTGTTCTTTGGGTTCGGCGAGCTAGTCCGTGAGATCGTGGAGTGTGAGAGCTTGGGAGAGGAGAGATCTTCCTGTGCACCCCAGTGTTCGAACCTTGAGGGTTTTGCCGGAACCCGAAATCCGACATTTGGCGCGCCGGGTAGGGGGTGCACCGGAGCCTCTCTTCCGCTAGTTGATCCACTGACGCTCCGCGGTTCCGATGTCCGGCGACCCAAGAACCAGCGCCAACCGCTGGGCAGCTTGGCCAGCCCGGGCGGCGTTGACCACCCAGGAAGACCTCAACCCTGCGCTCCAGGTGGCACGAGCGCCACCTAACGCTGCGGGGCGCGGGCGATGCAGCCAGGCGCCATCCACCCTTACTCCACGACAGGCGCGAGCTGCGGCAAGGGCCGCAAGCCACGCCACGGTGACGGTGCCGCACACCTGGCGGTAGCAGGCGAACATGCGGGCTGCACTCATGGTGGCACGGGAGCTGCTGCAGTGCCGACTGATGGAGAGCGACCGGGATGCACTGCTGGAACGCGTTGCCGAGCTACTGGATGCAGCGGCCACGGGAGTGCCGCCCTTCTGCTACCGGCTCATGCCCCAGGCAGCAGCTGGCTCCCACGGCGGGCCTCGCCGCGCCCGGGTCCCCCCGAGTGCACCCGGGGGTCTCATCGACATCAACGCAACCCACGGCGGAGGGTGCCCCATCGCACCCGCACCACCCCCGATGGGTGCGGGCATGAGCGCTGCCGCACACGGCCCCAGCGGAGCACTACCTTACCATCCTCAGGACGGTGTGATGGGCCGGGCGACATGGAGCGTGGGGCACTTCGGCGAGGTCTTCGGGGCAACGGCCTCGGAGGCCTACGTGCCCCACATGATGAACCAGGAGTACACGCCAGAAGATGACCCCGGCTCGTTCCTCGAGCCAGGATGGGAAGAGGAGGCGCTAGGAGCTGAGGCCTTCCAGGAGTCGCCCGAGAGCCCCTCCAACCACGCCGTCGACAATAGCTACAGTGTACCACTAATCTCCTAGGGGTAGGCTTACGCTAACCATGAATCGCAAGTGAATCAGGTCACAGCGCCAAGCGATGGTTCCGACACGGCGGTATCCGTCCCACCATAAGAGGCTCACTAGGGGCTGCATGGGAGGAGCCAGGAGCAAGGCCCCTCCCCGCGTCGCACGGAGTAAGGCGTTGCTCGGAGGTAGGCCCTCTGCCGGGGAGGCTCCGCCGAGCCTTCCCCTGGCAGAGGACCCGTGGTCGCCGAGGGCACCGCTGGCGTCCCCTCTGCCCCCTTTGGCGTCGTCCTGATTTCCGGTCGTCCCAACGGTGGTAGAGGGTGGCGCAAGGCGGGGCCCTCATCTGGTGATATGAAGTAAGGCATACGCCTGTGAAGGTCTCCGCTCGTGACACTCTCACATAATAATGAGTGGGGTTGTACACGCCCCGGAGCCTCAGGAGTGCCGCCCTCGGGCCTCGGGGGCTCCTCCCACGTCCTAGTGGCAGCACTTAGCTCTGCGCTCGTGAGAAGACTCGAAGACAAGAAGACTAGACTAGGCGCCGGACACGGCCATTTGCTTTTAACCTCTTTTCTGTAGCCCTGCTTTCTGGCTTTGGATTTAAGTTGGAGCTGAGTTTTTATTGATGCGCGCGAGGGGTGCCTTTTCTCGTTGATGCTATTTCTTGCAATCTGGTTCTTGCCTTATTTCAGAGCTCGCGCTCATTGCCTCCCCCTCATGAGCTCCTCGCGAGTGGGGTTGGGCCTAACGCACACGCACCACCCGCGGGTTCTAAGACTTGCAGGATAAACGACATGGATACAAGGGATCAATCGGACATGTCGCTCGCCGCATCCCCTGGGATGCCTTCAGACGCGTCGCTAGCATCACCATCACCTTCGACGGCGCCACCATCGTCATCGTCGACCACGTCGCCTTCGTCTGCCGCAAACACTACCATGTCATCCTCGGAAGCGAAGGCCCTGACCAGCGCATCCACATTGTCTTCCACCCACCGCGCTAGGTCGCCCTGGATGGCCTCCGGAACTGGGGCAATGGCAGCGTCAAAATCAAAATTGGGATAGGTGTTCTGGAGATGGCTGAAGACGCGGGAGAACATGCGCCCGAGCAGGCTGCGGCTCCTCTCTTCAACAAGCTTACGAGCTCTCTCGGAACGGTTCTCTAGGCGCATCACCACTTTGGTGAAGAAGCGGAGGTGACTGCGTAGTCGTCCGCGTGGGGATGAGGGGCGTTCTCATCGCAGATATGGCCCAGCGCCATGTTGGCCCTGTTCCTGAGGCCCTCAAGCATGGGGGCGTGCACGCGCTCAAGTGTCCGTCGTTGGAGCACTTCCTCCCTGTTCTGCCGCATGATGGACTCAGCCTCGGTGATTCGCTGCTGAAGAAGAAGCAGCTCGGCACGGGCGGAGGCCAGTTCAGCCCGTGCCGAGAGCAGGGTGACTGCGGCAGCCTCCTTGCGTCGTTCCACCTCGGTCAACCTAGACTTGAGGGCAGCAGTCCTGCCCGCAGCCTCGGCTTCAACGAGCTTCAGCTTCAGGTCGTGCCTGCTCACAAGATCTATGCGAGCCTCGGCCACGCGGCGGTCGACCTCCTCCTGAACCCGGCCTCGCATGCACCGATGGCATCCTCCGCTTGGGCGACTTGGCGCTCCCTTGTCTCCAACCGCTCCAGCTCAAGGCTGCGTTCCATGGCTTCCAGCGCCAGCGCTTCCTCACGCTTCAGGACCTCTTCCTCCTCGGCGGGTGTCCCCCTCATCGATGCAAGGGCGGCTTGGCGCGCCTCCACCTGCTACTCCAAGGATGTGCTCCAGGCCTGGAGCTCCCGCGCCCGCTTCTCTGCAATCTCGTGGTGGCGGTCAGCCTCACGGGTTTCCTCCAGGGCTCGGGAGCAGGCCTCCCACTACTAGGGAAAACCCTAGCAGTAGCGCTGGTTTTGTGCTCACTAGTAGCGCGGGTAGGCGCGCTACTAATAAGGCGCCATAGTTATCGCTTAGCGAACGCTGCGTGCGCACGCGCTCTTCGCTAGGATGAATAGCTGCAGCGTTTGTTCACTCCAACGCTACTGCTAATGTAACTACTGGCAGCGTGTTCTCTCTCCATCGCTACTAGTATTCTTTTTTTATTTTTTTTATTTTTAGTTTATTTATTTGCCATCGTACAAATATTGATACAATACCAGTTATGAGGTTTACATCATTATGTCCATAATAAGAAACAAATAAAGGTGGATTAGGTTCAAGTGGAGGCAATATGTGGTGCATGTCAAAAGTATACTACTAATCCAAACTTGATCTAGTTTGGACTAGTAGTACTTTCGATGTGCACCACATGTTTCCTCCACTTGAATCTAATCCGCCAGCACAAGATATTTAATCATCATCATGGTCATTACCACCAACAATATTTATTTAATCACCACTAACACTAGCTAATAATAATCATCATAGTCATTACTCATAGCACATCATCATCCTGAAACTCATTTCTAGCTAGCTAATCACTCCTGCTGCTCTCTCTTAGGTAAAACAACATAAAACATGTGTAGCTCTCCTCCTTGAATAAGTTGGAGCATGCAGATGAACCTGTCTCCTTATCGTGGGTAGCGCCTCTGTTTGCTCCCTAGTACTTCTCTATGCTCCCCCGTCACATATTTGGTCCAGTCTTGCACTATTAAGCATCCGTCGCTAATCTTGAATGCACTAAAGTAATCTGTAGGATATCTTGGCCGTAAGATGATAATACTCATGGTACCTTTAGTCTCGATCCCATAAGGCACAACATTCATCGGGAGTCCCTGTTGAAGAACATCGTATGGTAACATACTTAGCAATGAAGTTTAGCTTCAAAAATAATGTATGGAAAAGATGCACTGAGGACAAATAGTAAAAATCTTACCATCCTTCCTAAATAGATGTGACCATAGTTCATTACTTAACACTATTGGTCGCATGTTTTCATACTAACATTTCTAAATCCAGAAGAAAATTTGTCTTGACAAGATCAAGATCATCAAGCCATGAAACATAATGACTTAGCTCCTCGCAGTTTAGTTCAGCCTCGGGACAGTAGTAGGTCATGTCTACCAAGCGCTGGACATGTTTTCTTGCACATAAATAAGTTGACAATACAAATTAGTTGTCAACTATTTTTGAATAAACAATATCAAAGACATAAATATGGTTGAGAAACTTACATAATGGTATAATCGAGGCGTCGCACATCGACCCGGATGTCGGTATTACCTTCAATATCATCTTCCTGGACGAATATCAAAGGTGATAACCATATCAGGCTCAAATGCATAAGTCTTGCATAGTGCTCGCCATGTTTTGCATCCAAAATAGGTGTAGTCGTCTGAATTGTATAATTTTGCATGGAAAATATAACCATGCTAGGTCTTCAAATAAACTTTCTTTACCTCCGTAGTATGACTGAAACCTATCTTATCCAATACAAAAACTCTTGTATGGCAGGGATACGCTAGTAGAATAGTAAAAAATATAAGTTGAAGCAAATGAAGCGGATGTCATGCTTAATTACAAAAAAGACTTGTCGTTATGACTTCATCAGATCCACTTCAAGTTCTCGTCTAGCTTGATGTCAAGCGCCTATCATCATCTAGGAAGATTACGTCGCACAAGCAGCGCTTCGTCTTCGATATTTGCAAATACCGAAATCCTTTTCGTCGCCGACATTTCCTATGTTCATAGTTAAAACATTAACTGAAAATCGATCGAAGACAACTACCAGGATACTCAACACACAAATCCGGGGCACTCAATATTTCCTACATAGAATCTGGCACAAGTCATGCCAAAATTCACGGAAAAATCCGGCATGACCTTTGCTAAAATAGGACATATCGAGCTCCTGAAATTTGCCGGAACGGAAATGAATCAACACTCTGGCAAAACATAGGCCACTCGGAGGTCTAACCTGCAAACATGACCGGCCACTTGGATATTGAGCAACACAAGATATACATTTCAAAATATCTTATAGGACTCAAATTAGCATGCATTCAATAAGCAAAAGTAAATCATCTCATGCGTCCGTACATCGTCGAATATTATCACTAATACATCACGAATAGTGTCATACATATAACATCACTAATACAACTAAAACCCTAGCACACGATGGGTATCGGCGCGGGTAGTGGACACCCACAGAAGGAACCATCACGGGATCATAGCTCGGTGAGATCCTCGGAGAACCTGCCGTATTGGAGAACTCCCAACGCAAACAAGTAGTAGCGGACGTGCGCGTCCTCCTCACCGACACGGTGATGCACCACCTCCGCGAGTCCTCGAGCCTCTGGACCGCCACAGCCCACGCGACCGCCACCAAAGAAGGTTCGGGTCAACGACAGGCTGGCTCCTCACCAACCTACGCCCCCCGGTAGGTAGCGCATCCCAATACCACCCGGTCGGAGCCCAGTCCCGGACATGGCCCATCTGGTCAAGCAGGTGTCGTCCTCCGCCGACTCGACGACGAGGATGCGGGATAGGCATCGTCCACGTCGATGCAGAAAAAATTGCTTTAACTAAAAAATAGCAACAAGTTCTTACTAACTAGTTCTATTAATTCAACTAGTTCTTACTAAAAATGAACTTCCTATAAATAAAAATATTCTAATACCTAATTAGTACCTAGTTCTTACTAACTAATTAGTACCTAGGAACTACTGCCCTAATTACCATCTAATTTGATGAACCTATAGGGGTGGAAAGTGGTAGCGGATATTCCAATTATCCAACTATAAAGTGAAATAAGTGGTCAAATTTTACTCGTTTTATGATTCATCTTAGAAATTTGATTCGTTTCCACCCTTACATGAACCCTAACTCATTTGCCGCATCCGCATCCGATTTGTTTCCACTCTTACATGAACCCTAACTAATTTGATGCAACTAAAATATAAAAAAAACCTAGGCAGAGGTAGGGGAGAGGGAGGAGCAGGCGTGCTCACCTCGGGTGCCTGCGACGAGGGAGGGGCAGGCGGCGTCGAGGTCGGGGTCGGGGGCTCGGGCATGCGGCGGATGGCAGCATCGAGGTCGAGGTCGGGGGCAGCGTCCGGGGCGGTGTTGAGGTCGGGAGCGGGGGCTGCGTTGAATCTGGGGTCGGGGCAGCGTAGAGGGTGTGCGGAGAGCGCACGGCGACCGACGGGCGGCGGCGGCGGCGAGAGTGTGGACAGTTGGATTTGGGGAAGTGGCCGTGGGGAAGGATGAACCCCGTGGTTAAGTCAGAGGTAGCGATGGCTGTTCCGTGAAGAGCGCTCATCGCCACGTTAGCTACAACGCTTTACGGGATACGCCATCTGCTACTCCTTTCTCTTTTTTCCCTTTTTCATTTAGTTTTCTTCACATTTTATTTTTTTCCTTTCACCTTATTCTATTTCTTTCATTTTCAATCACCTTTCTATTTGCTTTCCATTTAATTTTGTATCCTTTAGCAGTAGCGAGTTTAATATAAAACGCGCTGCTACAAACAATGTAGCGGTAGCACGGTTCATTATAGGTCGCTACTACTATGTGAATCCTATCGGCTAAGCCGTGGGAATTTTAGTAGTAACGTGTTTAGGGCATCACACGCTACTGCTAGAACTTTATCTGCAGCGCGGTTTTCCCAGGCGCGCTACTGCTAGTTAGCACCAGCGTGCTTTTTTGACCCTCGCTGCTGCTAAAGTTCTGTGTATAAGGTTTTCCCTAGTAGTGTCCCGCGAGGTCACGAGAGACGCCTCGGCCTTCGCATTGTCCAGCTCATGCTGGAGGCGCCCGAGGTTGATGGCCACCTTCAGCTTATGTCGCTCCTCCATCAGCGGACGACCCTCGGCTTCGAGGCGCGCGTCTATATCCGATAGCTCTCTACCGAGCCGGTTCATCGCCCACTGCCTCTCATAAGACCTCGTGGCGGACAACGCTTCGTTCGCGCTCAAACTTGAGCGCGAGGCCGATGCCGCCCACCGTCCCGGGGGCCGTCGACGGGACCCGAGGCGGCTCGCACCCTGTCACCTGGGGGCTGGCGCTGCCCCGATGGCTGACCAAGCCCTGCAAGAGGCTTAGGTTGGTGTAGGCCTACCACTTGAAGAGGAGCCCAGGATCGAAGCCAACCAGCCACCGTCCACGGTCAGAGGAGGAGCTCTAGGCATGCCCGTTGCGCTCCAAGCAAGGCCGCGAAGGAGAGACGGTGAAGGCACGGGCTCAAGGTGCCTCGCAGGCAGGCTTGCTTCTCTCGGTTGGCCCCGCGCTAGGAGCTGCATGCAGGCCTAGGGCGCTCAACGTTAGCGGGAGATACGAGGCGAGCGGAGGCTGCCTCTCAGGAGACTTCATGGCCTTGGTGGAAGGGATCCTAAAGAACCACCGTCAGGAAAGGGAAGCGGCACACGTGAAATGACAGGGATAAGGTTACTCATCAATGGCGATGTACTTCCTTCGCTTCAACGACCCGAAGGCACCACTGCTGCTCCTCAAAGTCCACACGGAGCCGGCCAAAGCGCTGGACGTGGCGACCCTCGCGGGGCGCAACTAGAGAAGCGCCCAAGGAAACGACCTTTGGAGCGCCAGGCTGGAGAGAGCTACTGGACTCCGCCTCGTGACAACCAGTGAGGCTTCAGGAGCTTCGGTCTCAGGAGCGGCGGACTGCGTCGCCCCCTCAGCTGCCACCTCAGGGCAAGGATCACGGGTTCCCGAGGATGACGCCTCGTGAGCCTCAAGCAGCATCGACACCTCGGCGCCCGCGCCCCCGGCCTCCAGCGGTGCTTGCCCCCCAGCATCCACTCTAGGGGCAAGATCGGGGCTGGTGGCAAGAAGAGGAACCACGATGATGGGGTTCTCACGGGGCCCCACAAGGCCGATTGGACGCAGCCCCCACTCATCGAAGGAGGGCATCTGCTCCACAAATGCCACCTTGTTCAAGCAGCGGTACAGAAGACAACTCTTCCCCGACATGTCGTCTGGCAATGGGACCCCGTCAGGACCTCGAGCACCGTCCACCGCGCCTCAAGGGGGAGCCCGGACTCCTGAAGTCTCATGTGGTCCTTGCTGTTGAGCAAGGCCCACATTGGTCGGGAATAGCGCTGAAGCGGAGCAACTCGGCGCCGGACGTACTCCTTCACCACCATAGGCGCAGTCACGCCAAGGTCTTTCAGCCTCTTCAGCCGGAGCCAGATGGAGAGAAGGCGCGAATTAGCAAGCCTCTCATGGCGCCAACAAGAGCTGGGAATGGCGGGTGCCGACGGAGAAGAGAGCAGGGGGTTGGGCACACCGACATCAATGAATACCCACTGCGTACGAAACTCGCTCGCGGATGGTGGAAGCTCGAAGTCGATCCCCGCGTCGGCCGTCGCTGCCACGGCGTGGAAGCTCAGGCATCCCGAGCTCTGTCGGGGATCATTCAGGTGCAACGAGAAGAAGTGGCGGAGAAGAGCCACGGAAGGAGCAATGCCCACCATGGCCTCACAAAAAAAAGAGAAGACGGCAAGAAGGGTCATGGATTGGGGATCAAGGTGCAGCATGTGGATCTGATAATGGGCAAGCACTGCGTTGAAGAAGGCAGAGAAAGGAGGAACCAGGCCAGCCCATAGGGCGTTGATGAACAATGGGACCTCGGTGGTTGTCCTGTCAACACGAGCTCGAGACGCAGGCCATGCCACCGTCCCTCCCCACTCATTGAAGCTGGAGGTGAGCATGGGGCGTACCTTGTCCATGGCTTCTCGATTGAGCACCAGCGACCAGCCAACGGCAGGCTCAATGGCTGGAGGTAGTTTGATGGAGGACAGGGGCTTCTTCCCTTTCTTCGTTTGATCCGGCGCCATGGTGATGGGAGGACTGAGCTTAGATCGGATTGGGAGAAGGGTCCGAACTTCGACGAGGCGGAAGAATTGGGGGAGTGCGCTGCAACAATGAGAGGGAAACCGTGTAGACCGCGGTGGCTGCCTAGCCAGGCAGGTATCAGGGCTGCGTGGGGAAGCGGAGACGCCCACGTCCAATCAACCGCCATGCGTCAACCGAGGCCGCTGGATATTGGGGCCAGCGGCACTCCGCACTTGCCCTTTGGCTTCGCCTCAAAGCCAAGTCCGAGCGCGCCTTGGGCCCCGGGGCTATTGTTGGCGTTCTGGGAACGGGGGTCCCCAGACTTGCCTGCCGCGCCCACAGCATGGCTCTCCAAGTGGGCCCGTACGACCCATCTTCACCAGCAAGTACTCAAGACCCTCGCCAAACCTCGCGAGGCGGATGACACAAGACCTCCTCGGGAGTGGCCTCACCGGGATGGCTCGCGAGGGGCGGAGAGATCAAGGTAAGGGGTACCTCGCGAGGTTTCCCGTGACGTAAGCCATGACGATCAAGGCCAGGCGGGCGCCACGATCGCAGTGTCCTCGTTTCCTCTTTGGTGCTAAAGGGGCAATGCAGGCGAAGAGTCCCGAGGCATCAGGCAAAGGTTTCCATATCGGTGCAACAAGACCAAGACCAGCAGGACGATAGGATGGAGGTCACCGTGGAGCTCAAGATGGCGTCACCACCAGAGCCTTTGGCAGGTGAAGACTACTTTTGTTAGGATAAGCTGTACTAGCTGTCCCCCTTCAAACTTGGCCGTTGTGGGATCCCTTTCCGCTCAATATTTGGGAAGAGGACCAGGGCCTTTATAAATAGGACTAGCCACCACAGTAGGAAGGGGATCGGTTCCATTTTCCATCCTCACACCCACAAGTTCATCAAGCACAAGAACACCTCTCCTGAGGAGGCTGTTCTTCCCTTGTACTGTTCATCCTCAGCCCAAGAGGCAATCCACTGCCACCACACTGGAGTAGGTATTACACCACAATGGTGGCCCGAACCAGTATAAATCGTGTGTCCCCGTGTTCTTTGGGTTCGGCGAGCTAGTCCGTAAGATCGTGGAGTGCGAGAGCTTGGGAGAGGAGAGATCTTCGTGCGCACCCTAGTGTTCGAACCTTGAGGGTTTTGCCAGAACCCGAAATCCGACACATACCTAGTGCATCGGGTCTCATGAAAATATTTTGTGACAATACTGGTGCAATTGCCTTGGCAAAGGAATCCAGATTTCACAAGAGAACCAAGCACATCAAGAGACGCTTCAATTTCATCTGCGATCAAGTCAAGGAGGGAGACATAGAGATTTGCAAGATACATATGGATCTGAATGTTGCAGACCCATTGACTAAGCCTCTCTCACAAGCAAAACATGATCAGCACCAAGACTCCATGGGTGTTAGAATCATTACAATGTAATCTAGATTATTGACTCTAGTGCAAGTGGGAGATTGAAGAAAATATGCCCTAGAGGCAATAATAAAGTTGGTATTTATATTTCCTTATATCATGATAAATGTTTATTATTCATGCTAGAATTGTATTAACCGGAAACTTAGTACATGTGTGAATACATAGACAAACAGAGTGTCACTAGTATGCCTCTACTTGACTAGCTCATTAATCAAAGATGTTAAGTTTCCTAACCATAGACATGAGTTGTCATTGATGAATGGAATCACATCATTAGATAATGATGTGATTGACTTGACCCATCCGTTAGCTTAGCACTATGATCGTTTAGTTTTTTGCTATTGCTTTCTTCATAACTTATACATGTTCCTATGGCTATGAGATTATGCAACTCTCGAATACCAGAGGAACACTTAGTGTGCTATCAAACATCACAACGTAACTGGGTGACTATAAAGATGCTCTACAGGTGTCTCCAATGGTGTTTGTTGAGTTGGCATAGATTGAGATTAGGATTTGTCACTCTGATTGTCGGAGAGGTATCTCTGGGCCCTCTCGGTAATGCGCATCACTATAAGCCTTGCAAGCAATGTGACTAATGTGTTAGTTACGGGATGATGCATTACAGAACGAGTAAAGAGACTTGCCGTAATGAGATTGAACTAGGTATGATGATATCGACGATCGAATCTCGGGCTAGTAACATACGGATGGCAAAGGGAACAACGTATGTTGTTATGCGGTTTGACCGATAAAGATCTTTGTAGAATATGTAGGAACCAATATGAGTATCTAGGTTTCGCTATTGGTTATTGACCGGAAGTGAGTCTCGGTCATGTCTACATAGTTCTCAAACCTGTAGGGTCCGCACGCTTAACGTTCGATGACGATCGGTATTATGAGTTTATGTGTTTTGATGTACCGAATGTTGTTCGGAGTCCCGGATGTGATCATGGACATGAAGAGGAGTCTCAAAATGGTCGAGACATGAAGATTGATATATTGTAAGGTTATGTTCGGACACCGGAATGGTTTCGGATGAGTTCGGGCATTTACCGGAGTACCCAGGAGTTACCGGAACCCCCCGGGGGCTTAATGGGCCTACATGGGCTTTAGTGGAAGAGAGAGGAGGCGGCCAAGAGGTGGGGCGCCTCCTCCCAAGCCCAATCTGAATTGGGAGGGGGGCCGGCCCCTTTCCTTCCTCTCCTCTTCCCCTTCCTTCCCCCTCCTATTAGGACTAGGAAAGGGGGGGAACCTACTCCTAGTAGGACTAGGATTCCCCCCCTTGGGGGCGCACCATGAGGCCGGTCGGCCCCCTCCTCCCCTCCT
The DNA here is from genome assembly GCA_021605205.1 of Aegilops longissima. Taxonomy (NCBI): domain Eukaryota; kingdom Viridiplantae; phylum Streptophyta; class Magnoliopsida; order Poales; family Poaceae; genus Aegilops; species Aegilops longissima. Next base: position 112,331,764 of record CM038680.1, read on the forward strand.
TTATATACGGGGGAGGGGGCACCCCATAGACACACAAGTTGATTGTTTAGCCGTGTGTGGTGCCCCCTCCACATATTTCCACCTCAGTCATATCATTGTAGTGCTTAGGAGGAGCCCTACATCGATAACTTCATCATCACCGTCATCACGATGTCGTGCTAATATAACTCTCCCTCGACCTCAGCTGGATCTAGGAGTTCGAGGGACGTCGCCGAGCTGAACGTGTGCATATCGCGGAGGTGTCGTGCGTTCGGTACTTGATCGGATGGATCGCGAAGACGTTCGACTACATCAACCGCGTTACTTAAGGCTTCCGCTTTCGGTCTACGAGGGTACGTGGACACACTCTCCCTACTTGTTGTTATGCTTCTCCTAGATAGATCTTGCGTGATCATAGGAAATTTTTGGAAATACTACGTTTCCCAACAATGACTTCCAGGACGGGATTACCGTACCACTCTGGTGCGGAACGTGCTCTGTTCGACCTACGAGGTCTAGTAGTAACTTGATCTGAAGTTTCATGATCATCATCATTAGCTTCCTCTCTAGTTCGTGTAGGCATCACTAGAACAGTTTTCTGCGATGAGCTACTTTCCAATTCGAGAGAAGGCACAATTACCTCATCAAGTTCTACTTTCCTCCCACTCACTTGTTTCGAGAGAAGCTCCTTCTCTAGAAAGGTTCCATTCTTGGCAACAAAGATCTTGCCTTTTGATCTATGGTAGAAGGTGTACCCAATTGTTTCCTTAAGGTATCCTATGAAGATGCACTTCTCCGAGTTGGGTTCAAGATTATCAGGCTGAAGCCTTTTGACATAAGTGTCGCAACACCAAACTTTAAGAAACGACAGCTTAGGTTTCTTGCCAAACCATATTTCATATGGTGTCGTCTCAATGGATTTAGACGGTGCCTATTTAATGTGAATGCAGTTGTCTCTAATGCATAACCCCAAAACGATAGTGGTAAATCGGTAAGAGACATCATAGACCGCACCATATCTAATAAAGTACGGTTATGTCATTCAGACACACCATTACGCTGTGGTGTTCCAGGTGGCGTGAGTTGTGAAATTATTCCACATTGTTTTAAATTAAGGCCAAAATCATAACTCAAATATTCACCTCCGTGATCAGATCGTAGAAACTTTATTATTTTGTTACGATAATTCTCCACTTCACTCTGAAATTCCTTGAAATTTTCAAATGGTTCAGACTTGTGTTTTATTAAGTAGATATACCCACGTCTGCTCAAATCATCTGTGAAGGTTAGAAAAAAATGATACCCACCGCGTGCCTCAACACTCATTGGACCGCATACATCGGTATGTATTATTTCCAATAAGTCATTGTCTTGCTCCATTGTTCCGGAGAACAGAGTTTTAGTCAGCTTTCCCATGAGGCATGGTTCTCAAGTATCAAATGATTCATAATCAAGTGATTCCAAAAGTCCATCTGCATGGAGTTTCTTCATGCGTATTACACCAATATGACCTAAACAGCAGTGCCACAAATATGTTGCACTATCTTTATCAACTTTGCATCTTTTGGCATCAATATTATGAATATGTGTATCACTACAATCGAGACTCAATAAACCATTCACATTGGGTGGATGACCATATAAGGTTTTATTCATGTAAACACAACAACAATTATTCTCTGACTTAAATGAATAATCGTATTGCATTAAACATGATCAAATCATATTCATGCTCAACGCAAACACCAAATAACATTTATTTAGGTTCAACACTAATCCCGAAGGTAGAGGGAGTGTGCGATGGTGATCGTATCAACCTTGGAATCACTTCCAACACACATCGCCACCTCGCCCTTAACTAGTCTATGTTCATTCTGCAACTCCTATTTCAAGTTATTAATCTTAGAAACTAATCCGGTATCAAATACATGGGGTTACTATGAACACTAGTAAAGTACACATCAATAACATGTATATCAAATATACCTTTGTTCACTTTGCCATCCTACTTATCCGCCAAGTATTTGGGGTAGTTCCGCTTCTAGTGACCATTCCCTTTGCAGTAGAAGCACTTAGTTTCAGGCTTAGGTCCAGCTTTGGACTTCTTCATGGGAGTGGCAACTTGCTTGCCAATCTTCTTGAAGTTACCTTTTTTCCCTTGCCCTTTTTCTTGAAACTAGTGGTCTTGTTAATCATCAACACTTGATGCTCTTTCTTGATTTCTGCCTTTGCCGATTTTAGCATTGTGAAGAGCTCGGGAATCATTTTCTTCATCCCTTTCATATTATAGTTCATCACGAAGTTCTATTAGTGACTAGAGAACTCTTTCAATCACTATCTTATCTGGAAGATTAACTCCCACTTGATTCAAGTGATTGTAGTACCCAGACATTCTGAGCATATGCTCACTGGCTGAGCTATTCTCCTCCATCTTGTAGGCAAAGTACTTGACAAAAGTCTCATACCTCTCGACATGGGCATGATTTTGAAATACCAATTTCAGCTCTTGGAACATCTCACATGCTTCGTGGCATTCAAAATGTCTTTGCAGCCCCGATTCTAAGCCGTAAAGTATGGCGCACTAAACTATGAAGTAGCCATCATACCAAGCTTGTGAAACATTCATAACATCTGCATCCGCTCCTGCAATAGGTATGTCACCTAGCAATGCATCAAGGACATAATTCTTCTGTGCAGCAATGAGGATAATCCTCAGATCACGGACCCAGTCCATATCATTGCTACTATCATCTTTCAACTTATTTTTCTCTGGGAACATATCAAAATATAAACGGGGAGCTACATCGTGAGCTATTGATCTACAACATAATTTGCAAATACTATCAGGACTAAGTTCATGATAAATTAAGTTCAATTAATCAAATTACTTAAGAACTCACACTTAGATAGACATCCCTCAAGTCATCTAAATGATACGTGATCCAAATCAACTAAACTATGTTTGATCATCAGGTGAGATGGAGTAGTCATCAATGGTGAACATATCTATGTTGATCATATCTACTATATGATTCACATTTGACCTTATGATCTCCTTTGTTCCAAGGCCATGTCTGTACATGCCAGGTTCGTCAAGTTTAACCCGAGTATTCCGCATGTGCAAAACTGTCTTGCACCCATTGTATGTGAACGTAGTGAAGGAAATATGCCCTAGAGGCAACAATAAAGTTGTTATTTATATTTATTTATATCATGATAAATGTTTATTATTCATGCTAGAATTGTATTAACCGGAAACTTGATACATGTGTGAATACATAGACAAAACAAAGTGTCCCTAGTACACCTCTACTAGACTAGCTCGTTAATCAAAGATGGTTAAGTTTCCTGAACATTGACATGAGTTGTCATTTGATGAACGTCATCACTTCATTAGGAGAATGATGTGATGGACAAGACCCATCCGTTAGCTTAGCATAATGATCGTTAAGTTTTATTGCTATTGCTTTCTTCATGACTTATACATATTCCTCTAACTATGAGATTATGCAACTCCTGAATACCGGAGGAACACCTTGTGTGCTATCAAACGTCACAATGATATGCTCTACAGGTGTCTCCGAAGGTGTTTGTTGGGTTGGCATAGATCGAGATTAGCATTTGTCACTCCGAGTATTAGAGAGGTATCTCTGGGCCCTCTCGGTAATGCACATCACAATAAGCCTTGCAAGCAATGTGACTAATGAGTTAGTTGCGGGATGATCCATTACGGAACAAGTAAAGAGACTTGCGGTAACGAGATTGAACTAGGTATGTGGATACCGACGATCGAATCTCGGGCAAGTAACATACCGATGACAAAGGGAATAACGTATGTTGTCATAACGGTTCACCGATAAAGATCTTCATAGAATATTGATACGTCTCCAACGCATCTATATTTTTATTGTTCCATGCTATTATATTATATGTTTTGGATGTTTAATGGGCTTTATTATGCACTTTTATATTATTTTTGGGACTAACCTGTTAACCGAAGGCCCAGTGCAAATTGCTGTTTTTTTGCCTATTTCAGTGTTTCGCAGAAAAGGAATATCAAACGGAATCCAAACAGAATGAAACCTTCACGAGGATCGTTTTTGGAACAAACGCAATCCAGGAGACTTGGAGTGGACGTCAAGGAAGCAACAAGGCGGCCACGAGGCAGGGAGGTGCGCCCAGGGGGGTAGGCGTGCCCCCACCCTCGTGGGCCCCTCGTAGCTCCACCGGCCTACTTCTTTCGCCTATATATAGTCTTGTACCCTGAAAACATCCAGGAGAGCCACGAAACCTATTTTCCACCGCCGCAACCTCCTGTACCCGTGAGATCCCATCTTGGGCCCTTTTCCGGCACTCCGCCGAAGGGGGAATCGATCACGGAGGGCTTCTACATCAACACCATAGCCTCTCCGATGATGTGTGAGTAGTTTACCACAGACCTTCGGGTCCATAGTTATTAGCTAGATGGCTTCTTCTCTCTCTTTGGATCTCAATACAAAGTTCTCCTCGATTCTCTTGGAGATCTATTCAATGTAATTCTTTTTGTGGTGTGTTTGTCGAGATACGATGAATTGTGGGTTTATGATCAAGATTATCTATGAACAATATTTGATTCTTCTCTGAATTCTTATATGCATGATTTGACATTTTTGCAAGTCTCTTCGAATTATCAGTCTGGTTTGGCCTACTAGATTGATCTTTCTTGCAATGGGATAAGTGCTTTGCTTTGGGTTCAATCTTGCGGTGCTCAATCCCAGTGATAGAAAGGGAACCGACACGTATTGTATTGTTGCCATCGAGGATAAAAAGATGGGGTTTATATCATATTGCTTGAGTTTATCCCTCTACATCATGTCATCTTGCCTAATGTGTTACTTTGTTCTTATGAACTTAATACTCTAGATGCATGGTGGATAGCGGTCGATGTGTGGAGTAATAGTAATAGATGCAGAATTGTTTCAGTCTACTTGACACCGACGTGATGCCTATGTTCATGATCATGCCTAGATATTCTCATAACTATGCGCTTTTCTATCAATTGCTCGGCAGTAATTTGTTCACCCACCATAGAATTTGCTATTTCAAGAGAAGCCACTAGTGAAACCTATGGCCCCCGGGTCTATTTTCCATCATATTAGTCTCCCGCCAACATGCTATTTCTGTCGCCGTTTATTTTGCAATCTTTAGTTTTCAATCTATACAACAAAAATACCAAAAGTATTTATCTTATCATCTCTATCATATCTCACTTTTGCAAGTGGTCGTGAAGGGATTGACAACCCCTTTATCGCGTTGGTTGCAAGGTTCTTGATTGTTTGTGCAGGTACTAGGCAATTTCCGTGTAGTCTCCTACTGGATTGATACCTTGGTTCTCAAAAATTGAGGAAAATACTTACGCTACTTTATTGCATCACCCTTTCCTCTTCAAGGGAAAACCAACGCATGCTCAAGAGGTAGCGAGAAGGATTTCTGGCGCCGTTTCCGGGGAGATCTACGCACAAGTCAAGACATACCAAGTACCCATCACAAACTCTTCTCACTCGCATTACATTATTTGCCATTTGCCTCTCGTTTTCCTCTCCCCCACTTCACCCTTGACATTCTATTCGCCCTCCTTCCGTTCGATCTTGTGTTACCATGTGCCTTCTTTTTGCTTGCATCTTCGCTTGCTAAAAGTTTATGGATCCTCATCCCCTTGCCAATATTTTTAAGAGATCCAATTATGATGAACCAATTTCTAGTGATTTGAGTGCACTAGATTATCTTAGGAGGTTTTGCTTGAAATTCGTGAATCTGAAAATTGTGATGAAGAAATTTATGAAGAGATTCACGATAGCTCCTTGAATAAAAAGCATGATTGCAATGATTTTACTATAAATTCTCTTGATGTCAATTGTGCTAATAATATGAAAACCCTAAGCTTGGGGATGCTAGTTTTGCTATGTCTACTACTTGTTGCAATGATCATGATTGCGGTGATTCTTCTTATGATCTTGAAAATTTATTTAAGCCCCATGATGAATATGAGATTGATAATAGTGTTTGCAAGAATATTGAAAGTGGGTTTGGAAGAGTGTGAACATTAGATCCAACATATTTGGAGAATGTTCAATCTTATGGTATTTTTGATAAAAGTGGTTTTGGAGAGGTCATGACTTTAGTTAATGATAATCCCACTATTTTGCAAGAGTGCCAACTTCGCATGCATGTGGATCATGTTAAGAATATATTATGTGATAGCTATTTTGTTGAATTTTCCTGTGATCCTCCATGTAATTATTATGAGAGTGGAAAATATGGTTGTAGAAATTTTTATCTTACTAAATTACCTCTCGTCATGTTGAGATTGCTATCGTCTCTTTCTTCTTCCTTGCATATGCTAATTTTTGCTTGCTATGATAATTTGTTTGCTTATAAAATGCCTATGCATAGGAAGTATGTTAGACTTAGATGTGTTTATCACGTGTTCTATGATGCTCTCTTTGTGCTTCAATTCTTGTCTTTGATGTGAGCATCATTAAAATTATCAATGCCTAGCTAGGGGCGTTAAACGATAGCGCTTGTTGGGAGGCAACCCAATTTTATTTTTGTTCCTTGCTTTTTGTTCCTGTTTAGTAATAAATAATTCATCTAGACTCTGGTTAGATGTGGTTTTATGTTTTAATTAGTGTTTGTGCCAAGTAAGACCTATAGGATCTTCTTGGGTGATAATTATTTGATCTTCCTGAAAAAAAACAGAAACTTTCTGATCACGAAAACAATTGTTAAAAATCACCAGAAAGTGATAAAATACTGATTCCAATTGAAGTAGATTAATAATCACATTATCTAGGTGGTCCTATTTTGGCAGAATTTTCTAAGTTACAGAAGTTTGAGTTTGATACAGATTACTACAAACTGTTCTGTTTTTGACAGATTCTGTTTTTCGTGTGTTGTTTGCTTATTTTGATGAATCTATGGCTAGTATCGGGGGGTATGAACCATAGATAAGTTGGAATACAGTAGGTTTAACACCAATATAAATAAAGAATGAGTTCATTACAGTACCTTAATGTGGTGGTTTGTTTTCTTACACTAACGGAGCTCATGAGATTTTCTATTGAGTTTTGTGTTGTGAAGTTTTCAAGTTTTGGGTAAAGATTTGATGGATTATGGAATAAGGAGTGGCAAGAGCCTAAGCTTGGGGATGCCCCAGAAGGAATCCCCTCTTTCGTCTTCATCTATCGGTAACTTTACTTGAGGCTATATTTTTATTCACCACATGATATGTGTTTTGCTTGGAGCGTCTTATATGATTTGAGTCTTTGCTTTTTAGTTTACCACAATCATCCTTGTTGTACACACCTTTTGAAGAGACACACATGAATTGGAATTTATTAGAATACTCTATGTGCTTCACTTATATCTTTTGAGCTAGATAATTTTGCTCTAGTGCTTCGCTTATATCTTTTATAGCACGGTGGTGGTTTTATTTTTTATAGAAATTATTGATCTCTCATGCTTCACTTATATTATTTTGAGAGTCCTTTAGAACAACATGGTAATTTGCTTTGGCTATAAATTTTTTCTTAATATGATAGGCATCCAAGATGGGTATAATAAAAACTTTCATATAAAGCGCATTGAACACTATGAGAAGTTTGATACTTGATGATTGTTTTGAGATATGAAGATGGTAATATTAGAGTCGTGCTAGTTGAGTAACTGTGAATTTGAGAAATACTTGTGTTGAAGTTTGCAAATCCCATAGCATGCACGTATGGTAACCGTTGTGTGACAAATTTGAAACATGAGGTGTTCTTTGATTGTCATCCTTATGAGTGGCGGTCGGGGACGAGCGATGGTCTTTTCCTACCAATATATCCCCCTAGGAGCATGCGCGTAATGCTTGGTTTTTGACGACTTGTAGATTTTTGCAATAAGTATGTGAGTTCTTTATGACTAATGTTGAGTCCATGGATTATACGCACTCTCACCTTTCCATCATTGCTAGCCTCTTCGGTACCGTGGATTGCCCTTTCTCACTTCGAGAGTTGGTGCAAACTTCGCCGGTGCATCCAAACCCTGTGATATGTACGCTCTATCACACATAAACCTCCTTATATCTTCCTCAAAACAGCCACCATACCTACCTATTATGGCATTTCCATAGCCATTCCAAGATATATTTCCATGCAACTTTCCACCGTTTCATTTATTATGACACGCTTCATCATTGTCATATTGCCTTGCATGATCATGTAGTTGACATCATATTTGTGGCAAGGCCACCATGCATAATTTTTCATACATGTCACTCTTGTTTCATTGCCCATCCCGGTACACCACCGGAGGCACTCATATAGAGTCATATTTTATTCTAGTATCGAGTTGTAATCATTGAGTTGTAAATAAATAGAAGTGTGATGATCATCATTAATAGAGCATTGTCCCATGAAAAAAAGGAGAAAGGCCAAATAAAAAAGGAAAGCCCAAAAAATAAAGCCCAAATAAAAAAAAGGAAGGCCCAAAAAAAGAAAAGAAAAGTAGGGACAATGCTACTATCCTTTTTCCACACTTGTGCTTCAAAGTAGCACCATGATCTTTATGATAGAGAGTCTCTTATTTTGTCACTTCCATATACTAGTGGGAATTTTTTATTATAGAACTTGGCTTGTATATTCCAACAATGGGCTTCCTCAAATGCCCTAGGTCTTCGTGAGCAAGCAAGTTGGATGCACATCCATTTAGTTTCTTTTGTTGAGCTTTCATACATTTATAGCTCTAGTGCATCCATTGCATGGCAATCCCTACTCCTTGCATTGACATCAATTGATGGGCATCTCCCTAGCCCGTTGATTAGCCGCGTCAATTTGAGACTTTCTCATTTTTTGTCGTCTCCACACAACCCCCATCATTATTCTATTCCACCCATAGTGCTATGTCCATGGCTCAAGCTCATGTATTGCGCGAAAATTGAAAAAGTTTGAGAAATACTAAAGTATGAAACAATTGCTTGGCTTGTCATCGAGGTTGTGCATGATGAGAGCATTTTTGTGTGACGAAAATGAAGCATGGCCAAACTATATGATTTTGTAGGGATGAGCTTTCTTTGGCTATGTTATTTTGAGAAGACATAATTGCTTAGTTAGTATGCTTGAAGTATTATTATTTTTATGTCAATATTAAACTTTTCTCTTGAATCTTTCGGATCTGAACATTCATGCCACAATAAAGAAGATTACATTGAAAATTATGTTAGATAGCATTCCACATCAAAAAATCTGTTTTTATCATTTACCTACTCGAGGACGAGCAGGAAATAAGCTTGGGGATGCCTACTAGATTGATCTTTCTTGCAATGGGAGAAGTGCTTAGCTTTGGGTTCAATCTTGAATAATATTTGATTCTTTTCTGAATTCTTATATGCATGATTTTATATCTTTGCAAGTCTCTTGGAATTATTAGTTTAGTTTGGCCTACTAGATTGATCTTTCTTGCAATGGGAGAAGTGCTTAGCTTTGGGTTCAATCTTGCGGTGCTCGATCCCAGTGATAAAAAGATGGGGTTTATATCATATTGCTTGGGTTTATCCCTCTACATCATGTCATCTTGCCTAATGCGTTACTCTGTTCTTATGAACGTAAACTCTAGATGCTTGCTGGATAGCGGTCGATGTGTGGAGTAATAGTAGTAGATGCAGAATTGTTTTGGTCTACTTGACACGGACATGATGCCTATGTTCATGATCATGCCTAGATATTCTCATAACTATGCGCTTTTCTATCAATTGTTCGGCAGTAATTTGTTCACCCATCATAGAATTTGCTATTTTAAGAGAAGCCACTAGTACCCCGGGTCTATTTTCCATCATATTAATCTCCCGCCAACGTGCTATTTCTGTCGCCGTTTGTTTTGCAATCTTTACTTTTCAATCTATACAACAAAAATACCAAAAATATTTATCTTATCATCTCTATCAGATCTCACTTTTGCAAGTAGCCGTGAAGGGATTGACAACCCCTTTATGATACCATTGGTTGCAAGGTTCTTGATTGTTTGTGCTGGTACCAGGCGATTTGCGTGTAGTCTCCTACTGGATTGATACCTTGGTTCTAAAAACTGAGGGAAATTGTCGGTGTCAAAACCGGCGGATCTCGGGTAGGGGGTCCCGAACTGTGCGTCTAGGCGGATGGTAACAGGAGACAAGGGACACGATGTTTTTATCCAGGTCCGGGCCCTCTTGGTGGAGGTAAAACCCTACTCCTGCTTGATTAATATTGATGATATGGGTAGTACAAGAGTAGATCTACCACGAGATCAGAGAGGCTAAACCCTAGAAGCTAGCCTATGGTATGATCATTGTTCGTCCTACGGACTAAAACCCTCCTGTTTATATAGGCACCGAATAGGGTTAGGGTTACACAGAGTCAGTAATTACAATGGTAGGAGATCTACATATCCGTATCGCCAAGCTTGCCTTCCACGCCAAGGAAAGTCCCATCCGGACACGGGACGAAGTCTTCAATCTTGTATCTTCATAGTCTAGGAGTCCGGCCAAAGGCTATAGTCCGGCTATCCGGACACCCCCTAATCCAGGACTCCCTCAGTAGCCCCTGAACCAGGCTTCAATGACGACGAGTCCGGCGCGCATATTTTCTTTGGCATTGCAAGGCGGGTTCCTCCTCCGAATACTTCATAGTAGATTTTGAACACAAGGATAGTCTCCGTCTCTGCAAAATAAGTTCCACATACCACCGTAGAGAGAATAATATTTACACAAGTTCAATCTGCTGACGTATTCCGCAGCGTCACATCACACCACGCCAAGCCTATATTGAATCGTTTTCTTGTCCCACCTCGGTCGTTTAGCGGCGGTTTCCTTAGCACGTCTTGTCAAAGCAGAGATCGTGTCCCTTATTCCGGATTCTCATCAATACGGCGTGGGTAACCCGATTCGCCCATTGGTATGCCTCCTCTATCGGCGAGTCCCGAACGGTCACGGGAGGGCTCTGGTATTCAACCTCTTTATAAAGAGACCAATGCCCGCTCTTTTTCCTCAATCTCAATCGAATCCGCCCCTCGCTTCGAGTCCCAACACCCAAAGCTCCAGATTCAGGCGCTTCGGACCTTCGATGATGTCCGGCTCCGACCTTCAAGGCCGGTGGATGCCTTCCTCCGTCACGGAAGAAGACGTCCTAAAGCTAAGAGATGCCAGGTATCTAACCGGCGAAATCTCGCATAGGCTGCCTGCCCAAGGGCAGGTTATTCCCTCTCCCAAGCCCGGTGAAAGCGTGGTGTTCACGTCTCACTTCCTTCGGGGGCTAAGTTTCCCGACGGGCCCCTTCGTGAGGGGGCTCATGTTTTATTACGGGCTGGAATTTCACGACTTGGATCCGGAGTCCATCCTCCACATCTCATCGTTCATCGTCGTATGCGAAGCCTTCCTCTGCATTACCCCACATTTCGGATTGTGGCTCAAAACCTTCAAGGTGGAGTCGAAGATGATCAAGGGGCAACAGGCAGAGTGCGGAGGGGCTATTATAAGCAAGAATGCTGACGCTCCATGGCCCGAGGGCTCTTTTCAAGAGGAGCTCAGTCTATGGCAACAAGAGTGGTTTTATATCACAGCTCCCAGGAGCAGCAAAATGGGTGGCGCCACCTGCCTTTCGCTCGGGTCCTCCACCGCGGCTGGCGTCATGGGTCAATAAAGGGCTTGACTGGGGGCCGTCCAAGGACGTGCCCTTGTTGCATGGCCGTATTCGAGACCTCCTAGAGAGAGAGATCAATCTGGTTGTAGTAGCGCAGGTCATGGTAATTCGTCGCATCCTGCCTTGCAAACGTCGCCCCCTCCGCCTGTGGGAGTTCAATCCGGAGGGACCACGAGCTCTTCAACATTTTATGGGCGCAACACCCATGGAGATTTACAAACTGTTCTTCGGATCACAAGCAATGTGTCCAGACTTGATCGAGGACGCAGGTCTGAGCTACAATCGCCCGGATGCTCAAGTAAGTAGTCCCGTACCCGGACACGCTATCCGTATATTTATCATAAACTTTCCCTTAAAAGAGTTGTCCCTTAAACAGGAGTGGATAGCGAAAGCAAAACTGATCAGGTGTCGGTCCCCCCCACGAGACCACGCCGGATCCGTGTTAACCATGATCTTTGAGGCTGCGCCTTTAGAAGAAGGCGAAGGGGGGAACAAGGAAGCTACTGCTTCCCCGAAGGAGGTTATCAAGAAAGGAGGGATCAAGAATCCCTCCGTCCAAGGGGAGAAGAGGACCGCCTCTGAAGATCCGGAGACCAAATCCTCAAAGCGCGGGAAGAAATCTTCGCCAGAGGGTCCTGCGCCGGAAGATGCCCCGGCCGCATTATTTCCCCAAGATGATCAGCCCTCCAGCGAGCCTTAAGTAGAGAGGGGAGTTTATAAAATAAAAGACATCCCTGTTTTATTTCTGAAGATGACCGAAATTTTACCTTGTAGTTCGGATCTCAGCCCTTCTCAGCAGAGCTCGTCGTCAGGGGATCTTTGTCCGGAGATGATGGAGAGCGGAACGCCTCCCCTGTCGTACCGCCTAGCGAGGCCGACGATCCAGAGGTGTCGTCGCGGTGGGTTTCTCCGAATCCGACAGGGGTGGAGGGCGGTCGTAGGGCCCCCAGAGCCCTCCATGTCCGGCCTTTGAAAAAGGCCATCGGACGAGTCCGGCACCTCTTGGTGCACGGTCGGAGGAGTTGAAGGATCTGCTCGGGCGAGTGTCTATCTCAGAGGATCACCGTGCATTGATGGGTACGGTGATTGAAAAAATTTCGTCCGCGGAAAGCGGGTTGTACGAGGCCGCCAGGAGTTTACTGACGGGTTTTGAGGTACGTGCAATGGTGTACCTTTTGACGTTTCCGCATATATAAGATGCGCCCTGTGTAGATAGTAGCCCCTAAGACTCGGTGCGTTGTCGAAAATGATAGCGTGCCGAGGATCATAATCCCAGATATAATATGTCGCCCTTCCTATGTAGGTGGCGGGGCGTCCGGTGGCTAGCCGGACTGATGAATTTGCCGAACTAAAGCGGCAACTTGACGTGGCGGATGCCGACATGGCGCTTGTCAATAAGCGGCTTGACGAGTCACAAGGTATGCGGTTTCTCCGCGGACACCTAGTAAGGGAGCTTGATGCCCGTGCCTTACAACATGTATGCTTGATGCAGATGGTGCCACTGGCATGGAGAACCTTCGGGCAGAGCTTGCCCGAGCCAAGGAGCAGGCCAGAAAAAGTGATGCGGCTGCCTTAAAGGCGGCCGAAGAGCTAAAAGCCGAACAGGCTGCTCACTGCCGAAGCAAGAAGGAAATGGCCAAAATGGCCGTGAAGTTGAAGAATGCTACCGACCGCTGCGAGCTTCTTGAAAAAGAAAGTCGAGCGGGGCAAGAGGACCTGAAGAAGGCCACCACCGAGGCCAAGGATGCTCGCTCTGCGATGAGAGCTATGAAGGAGGAGCTACATCAGGCCGGAGATATCGCAGCTGGAAAGCCCTTTCTGCTGCGGAGGAAGTTCACGGATCCTAAATATGCTTAGTTGGACCGGCAGTGGAGTAGTGAGGATGCTTATCTGGACTTGGCGGCGAGTGCCGCGGACGCGGCCGAACACTTCAGAGATCAAAAGGATCACGAGATGGAGGAGCTTTTTTTGTCGCGGTTCCATAATCCAGAGCGTCCACTGAATGGGCGGAACTGAATAGGTTGTCCGGACTTGCCATGAAGAATGTCGTGACTCATTTATGGCCGAAAAGGCCCGAGCCGAAGAGTTATTTTGGCTTGGTGCAGCAGTTCCTTGGTGCGGTGCCGCATATCAAAGCAATGAGGCGGTCAAGATGCATAGAGGTGCGCGGATGGCTCTTGCCCGTGTCAAGACATCTTGGCGGAGATGAAGGCCACCGATGTTGCATCCCAAGATTCGGACGGAAGCCGGGTACCTGTCGAGCACTATTTTCAGGAAGTTCTGCAGGGCGCTCGTTTAATAGAGACGCAGTGCTCGAAGGATATTATGTTCGAATAACATGTATTATTGTGAAACAATGTTTCGATGGAATATAAAAGCTTTTTATACTTGTGCCTTCAAGAATTAAACTACCTCATGTGCGGCCGTTAATGTATATGTGTATATAACCTGAAAGATGGCAGTCTTTGCCTTCATTTACGCATATAATGCGGGGTGTTTGCTGGCGCCTTTTCACACTTGATCCAACGTCTTGGTCCTACAAAGGAGGTGATAGCGCAACAAACTAGGCAACCGGACTATAATGCTTTATCACTTTCACTTAGCCATAGGAGTTCGACAGTGGGGCTACTATATAGCCTCTAGGGGCACCGCGCTCACCCGAATTCGGGCGCGTATGTGCCTGACCGGGAAACGACCCTTCGTCAATGCGGAGGAATTCTAAAGATTCCAGCGGGTCATCGAGTGGTTGACCAGTCTCACGCTATATCATGACGATCAGTTTTGCTTTCATCGAGGTGCTCGCTTTGTGGCCGGGCACAATCGCAGTAGTTCTCCTGGTGCCGCATTAGCCGATAGAGCGAAATGTAAGGCAGCAAAACACAGGAGCCGAGCAAACCCAACATTTGACCAAAGACATGATTTGGAGCTGATGCATATAAGGCCTAACTCGAGACGCCGAACACTCCCTAAGGTATTCGGTCTTTATGAAAACGGGCCAAACAATCGCCCTTGGTAATAAGCCCCTGGTGTCCAGGCACGGGCGAAATTCTGACGTGGCCTATGCCAAAACGCCAGCCTCCTCCTCGGTTATAGCAAGAAACCGGGGGATGTGTATCAACAAGAGACATTAAAAAAGGTTTACGCAGGGTCTTAATCTGAAAAGAATCCTTGCAACGGGTCCCTGCTGCACGTCTGCGCATGTGTCTCCGTTGTGCCGTATCCTGGACGGGTGTAGCACGGTGTTCATCTGTAAAAGAGAGGAACTTAGTTGAAAAAGGTCGTGCGAAAATGTACGTTATATTAAATAAACGAAGTACAATTCAAAAAATGAATAAAATTAAGCTTTATTGTCTCTTGTTGTGCATGCACGGAGCCCCTTGTACGGGGGTATGTGTCTAGTAAGCCCTTGTATGTTTACGCCGGACTCGTCCAACCATGTCTGGGGTCTGGACGACCTGTCCAAGTGCTTTTATTGATGAAGCCGGTTTATTGTGTGGCTATCAAGGCAGCCGCACGATTTTATGGACTCGAGGAACTCTCGATGTTTCCTTTTAACGAGATGATGCCGCGTGGACCGGGCATGCATAATGCGGTATTGCATTAAATCGGGTGAAAGCTTCGCGTCCCAATAGTGCTTGATAGCTACTTGTAAATGGGGCAAGGTGGAAGGTTAACTTTTCGCGGCGGAAGTTGTCGGGTGAGCCGAACACAACTTCTAGCAGTAGAGAGCCCGTACAATGGGCATATGGGCCTGGCATTACCCCTTGAAAGGAAGTGTTGCTATGGCGAAATTTGGTTGGGTCTATCCCCATTTTGCGGATTGAGTCCTGATATAGCAGGTTTAGATCACTGCCGCCGTCCATTAGGACTTGTGAAAATTGGAGTCCGCCAATCATCGGATCAAATATCAAGGCAGTCCAACCTGCATTCCGTATACTTCTAGAGTAATCCCGATGGTTGAAGGTGATTGGTTTTAACAACCGGTGGCGGGACTCCTCCGGGATAGGCCGTATGGCGCGTACCTCTATGGGCGCCGCTCTATTTTTCCCTTTTGTCATGTGAAGTGAGTTTACTGTTTTGATTTCTTGTGGGAAATTGTTTTGTTTTCCGGTGCTCTGCTTTTGGGGTTCGTCATCGTCCTTGCTTGGTGTGTCGAGCCCCTTGTGTTCGGCGTTGATTTTGCCGGAATGCTTTAAGACCCAACAATCTCTGTGGGTATGGTTTGCAGGCTTCCCGGGAGTACTGTGGATTTGGCATATCTTGTCCAGGATTTTGTTTAAGTTAGATAGCTCGTCCATGTTATCCTTAAGGGGTAGCTTTTTATAATTCTGCCGAGAGCTTTTGAATCCGGCATTGATTGCCGTGCTCTTCGAGCTGTTTCCCTTGGTCCGACGCTGGTCTTTGCTGCATCGTGGTTTCCCGTTTCCATCCCTGACTTCGGATGTACTTGGGTCGCTGCTGCTGCATCTTGCCAGCCAGCTATCCTCTCCTGCAAAAGCGGGTCGTGAGGCTTGTTAATGCGGCCATTGTTCTTGGCTTTTCTTGGCCGAGGTGTCTGGCGAGCCATTCGTCTCGGACATTGTGTTTGAAAGCTGCTAAGGCTTGGCGTTCGGACGATCGACTATTTGGTTCTTTTAGTAAGGAATCTGTTCCAAAATTTCGGGCTGACTCTCCGGGTTGTTGAGTTATGTGACTTAAATCGTCGGCATCCGGAGGTCGGACATAGGTCCCTTGAAAATTTTCCCGAAAAGCATCCTCGAGCTCCTCCCAACTTCCAATGGTGTTTTCGGGAAGGCATTTAAGCCAATGCCGGGCTGGCCCTCTGAGCTTGAGGGGTAAGTATTTTATGGCGTGGAGATCATCTCCTCTAGCCATGTGTATGTGGAGGATGTAATCCTCAATCCAGACTCCAAGGTCTGTTGTTCCGTCGTATGCCTCTATGTTTACGGGCTTGAATCCCACTGGAAATTCATAGTCCAGCACCTCATCGGTGAAACATAGGGGGTGTGCGGCACCCCTATATTTAGGTGTACCGTGATGTTCGGATACTTGATGTGTTGAGTTGCCTACTAGAGCTTGCTTTCTTGGCCTGTAGATAGATCTAACTGGGCCATCTTTATGATGCGAATCCCTGTGCAGATCGCGTGCCGGCTTGTGTGCAGCGTTGTTTGCCGCTCTCTGTTTGCCATGGGGTCGTCCATCCGACCGGGTGGCCTCTTTGTTTTTTGATTGCGGGGCTCTACGCTTCCTCATCAAATTCAGGCAGTAGTTTTCGCTTTGGGTAGCTCTTCGTTTGGCGACTGTCGCCGTATTTGTCTACGGTGTTGAGTACTTTGCTCCATCTGATTCTGAGTGCATCTTCCGCTGTTTTGAGCTTCCGCTTCTGCTTTTTCAGGCTACATGCAGTGGCGACGAGCCTTTTGTGGAGGTTCTTCTGCTCCAGCAACTTGTCTGGCATGAGATCGTCCGGACTGTTATCTTCGCCGGGGACGGGTTGTTTATCCAGATTGTCCTGTTCGGACGGTTGCTCGATAACATGTTCGTCGTCCACCTGTTCGCCCTGCTCTACGGCTGGGTCTTTGTCGAGGCGGGACTTTGAGCGGCGCTTACGTTGCCGTTTTGACTGCTTTTCGAGGGAATGATCCTTCGTAGCGTCCCGCTGTTCCTCATCGTCGCTTCCTTTAGGTGTGTCCACCATGTATACATCATGAGATGAGGTGGTTCTCAAGTGCCCTATAGGTGCTGGTTCATGTTCCTCCCCTACATCATCGTCCATACCGTCGATGTCTTCTGATTCGAAGTCGAGCATGTGGGTTAAATCATCGACAGTGGCTACGAAGTGGGTGGTGGGTGGGCTTTGAATTTCTTCGTCGTCCGCATCTCAACCTTCCTGACCATAATCTGGCCAAGGCTCTCCTGATAAAGAGAGAGACTTTAGTGAATTCAGGATGTCGCCAAAGGGCGAGTGCTGAAAGATGTCCGCGGCGGTGAATTCCATGATCGGCGCCCAATCGGATTCGATTGGCGGGGGCGCGGAAGGCTCGGAGTCCGGAGAGGAGTCCGGCACCTTGGAGTCACGAGCTTTGCAAAGGACGGGGTAGGTGTTCGGCTCAATCGCCATAGAGATCACAGACCCCGAGGCGGTGTCCAGCCACCCGTCCTCGATCGGTGCAGTCGGCTCCGAGCCAAAGGTCGGAGCGGACACTGGTGCGGCCTCCAGGACACTGTTCGGCGGCAGAGCTAGATCATGCTCCTCGTGACAGTGCAGCGCGCTTGGCTGTGGCTCGAACCCGTCGAAGATCAAGTCTCCGCGGACGTCAGTCGTGTAGTTCAAACTTCCAAATCTGACCTGGTGGCCAGGGGCGTAGCTTTCAATCTGCTCCAGATGGCCAAGCGAATTGGCCCGCAGTGCAAAGCCGCCGAATACGAAGATCTGCCCGCGGAGAAAAGTCTCACCCTAGAGCGCATCGTTGTTGATGATCGGAGGAGCCATTGGGCCTAAAGATGACGACACAGAGGAACTCTCAGTGAAAGCACCAATGTCGGTGTCAAAACCGGCGGATCTTGGGTAGGGGGTCCCGAACTGTGCGTCTAGGCGGATGGTAACAGGAGACAAGGGACACGATGTTTTTACCTAGGTTTGGGCCCTCTTGGTGGAGGTAAAACCCTACTCCTGCTTGATTAATATTGATGATATGGGTAGTACAAGAGTAGATCTACCATGAGATCAGAGAGGCTAAACCCTAGAAGCTAGCCTATGGTATGATCGGTGTTCGTCCTACGGACTAAAACCCTCCGGTTTATATAGGCACCAAATAGGGTTAGGGTTACACAGAGTCGGTTACAATGGTAGGAGATCTACATATCCGTATCGCCAAGCTTGCCTTCCACGCCAAGGAAAGTCCCATCCGGACACGGGACGAAGTCTTCAATCTTGTACCTTCATAGTCCAGGAGTCCGGCCAAAGGCTATAGTCCGGCTATCCGGACACCCCCTAATCCAGGACTCCCTCAGAAATACTTACACCCCCTAAAGGGAAAACCAACGCATGCTCAAGAGGTAGCAAGAAGGATTTCTGGCACCGTGACCTAATTTTTTTCGGAGTCCTGAATGAGATCACAGACATGACGATGAGTCTCGGAATGGTCGAGAGGTAAAGATTGATATATTGGGAGATGGTATTCGGACACCGGAATGGTTCCGGATCGTTTCGGGTATTTTTGGAGTACCGGGAGGTTACCGGAACCACTCGGGGAAATTAATGGGCCTACATGGGCCATAGGGGAGAGGGGAAGCAGCCCACAAGGGTGGCTGTGCCCCCCTCCCATAGGGAGTCCTCCGAATTGGACTAGGGGAGGGGGCGCGCCCCCTTTCCTTCTCCTCTTCCCTCTCCCTTCCTCTTTCCCCTCCGTAAGGAAGGAAGGGGGAATAGGACTTGGGGTCCTATTCGGTTTCTCCGCATGGCGCGCCCCTCTAGGCCGGCGGCCTCCTCCCCTACTCCTTTATATACGGGACAGGGGGCACCCCATAGGTCATCAATTGTTCTCTTAGTCGTGTGCGGTGCCCCCCTCCACAATTTTCTCCTCCGGTCATAGCGTCGTAGTGCTTAGGCGAAGCCCTGCGTGGATCAAATCACCATCACCATCACCACGCCATCGTGCTGACGAAACTCTCAACCCTCAGCTGGATCAAGAGTTCGAGGGACGTCATCGAGCTAAACATGTGCTGAACTCGGAGGTGTTGTATGTTCGGTACTTGATCGGTTAGATCGTGAAGACGTTTGACTACATCAACCGCGTAAAGTTAATGCTTCTGCTTTCGGTCTACGAGGGTACATGGACACACTCTCCCCCTCTCGTTGCTATGCATCTCCTAGATAGATCTTGCGTGATTGTAGGAATTTTTTTGAAATTGCATGCTACGTTCCCCAATAGTGGCATCTGAGCCAGGTCTATGTGTAGATGATATGCACGAGTAGAACACAAAGAGTTGTGGGCGATAATAGTCATACTGCTTACCACCAACATCTTATTTTGATTCGGCGGTATTGTTGGATGAAGCGGCCTGGACCAACCTTACATGAACACGCTCATGAGACCGGTTCCACCAACAGACATGCAGCCGGTCCTTGTTGAAGTTTAAAACATCACACTTGACGAAAAATCGTTGTGGTTTTGATGCATAGGTAAGAACGGTTCTTGCTAGAAGCTCGTAGCAGCCACGTAAAACTTGCAACAACAAAGTAGAGGACGTCTAACTTGTTTTTGCGGGGCATGTTGTGATGTGATATAGTCAAGACATGATGTGATATAAGTTATTGTATGAGATGATCATGTTTTGTAAAATTTATCGACAACTAGCAGGAGCCTTATGGTTGTCGCTTTATTGTATGAAAGGAATCGCCATGTAATTGATTTACTTTATCACTTGCGGTAGTGATAGTTGTAGAAGCAATAGTTGGCGAGACGACAACGACGCTATGATGGAGATCAAGGTGCCAAGCAATAGTCCGTCGTTGGAGCACTTCCTCCCTGTTCAGCCGCATGATGGACTCAGCGTCGGTGATTCACTGCTAAAGAGGAAGCAGCTCGGCGCGGGCGGAGGCCAGTTCAGCCCGTGCCGAGAGCAGGGTGACTGCGGCGGCCTCCTCGCGTCGTTCCACCTCGGTCAACCTAGACTTGAGTTAAACTTGACGTGATCATCGGGTGTGATAAGCTCTACGTTCACATACAATGGGTGCAAGAAAGTTTTGCACGTGCATAATACTCGGGTTAAACTTGACGAGCCTAGCATGTAAAGACATGGCCTCGGGACACTGAGACCGAAAGGTCAAACGTGAATCATATAGTAGATATGATCAACATAGAGATGTTCACCATTGAAAACTACTCCATCTCACGTGATGATCGGACAAGCTTTAGTTGATATGGATCACATGATCATTTAGATGACTTGAGGGATGTCTATCTAAGTGGGAGTTCTTAAGTAATATGATTAATTGAACTTAAATTTATCATGGAACTTAGTCCTGATAGTTTTTGCATATCTATGCTGTAGATCAATGGCTCGTGCTACCGTTCTCTTGAATTTTAATGCGTTCCTAGAGAAAGCTAAGTTGAAAGATGATTGTAGCAACTACACAGACTGGGTTCGTAACTTGAGGATTATCCTCATTGCTTCACAGAAGAATTATGTCCTTGATGCACTGCTAGGTGTGCCACCCCCTCCAGCAACTGCGGACATTGTGAATGTCTGGCAGTCGTGTGTTGATGACCACTCGATAGTTCAGTGTGCCATGCTTTACGGCTTAGAATCAAGACTTCAAAGACGTTTTGAACGTCATGGAGCATATGAGATTTCCCAGGAGTTGAAGTTAATATTTCAAGCAAATGCCCGAGTTGAGAGATATGAAGTCTCCAACAAGTTCTATAGCTGCAAGATGCAGGAGAACAGTTCTATTATTGAACACATACTCAAAATGTCTGGGTACCATAACCACTTGACTCGGCTGGGAGTTAATCTTCCGGATGATAGTGTTATTGAAAGAGTTCTTGAATCACTGCCACCAAGCTATAAAGGTTTCGGGATGAACTATAATATGCAAGGGATGAACAAGACGATTCCCGAGCTCTACGCAATGCTTAAGGCTGCGGAGGTAGAAATCAAGAAGGAGCATCAAGTGTTGATGGTTAACAAGACCACTAGTTTCAAGAAAAAGGGCAAAGGTAAGAAGGGGAACTTCAAGAAGAATAGCAAGCAAGTTGCTACTCCCGGGAACAAGCCCAAGTCTGGACCTAAGCCTAAAACTCAGTGCTTTAACTACAAAGGGACTGGACACTGGAAGCGGAACTGCCCCAAGTATTTGGCGGATAAGAAGGACGGCAAAGTGAAAGGTATATTTGATATACATGTTATTGATGAGTACCTTACTAATGCTCGTAGTAGCGCCTGGGTATTTGATACTAGTTCTGTTGCTCATATTGGCAACTCGAAACAGGGGCTACGGATTAAACGAAGACTGGCTAAGGACGAGGTCACTATGCGCGTCGGAAATGGTTCCCAGGTCGATGTGATTGCCGTCGGCACGCTACCTCTACATCTACCTTCGGGATTAGTTTTACACCTGAATAATTGTTATTTGGTGCCAGCGTTGAGCATGAACATTATACTGGATCTTATTTGATGCTAGACGGTTATTCATTTAAATCAGGGAATAATGGTTGTTCTATTTATATAGTAATATCTTTTATGGTCATGCACCTTTGATGAGTGGTCTATTTTTATTGAATCTCGATAGTAGTGATACAAATATTCAGAATATTGATGCCAAAAGATGCAAAATTAATAATGGTAGTGCAACTTATTTGTGGCACTGCCATTAAGTCATATTGGTATAAAGCGCATGAAGAAACTCCATGCAGATGGGCTTTTGGAATCACTTGATTATGAATCACTTGATGCTTGCAAACCATGCCTCATGGGCAAGATGACTAAGACTCCGTTCTCCGGAACAATGGAGCGAGCCACTGACTTATTGGAAATAATACATACTGATGTATGCGGTCCAATGAGTGTTGAGGCTCGCGGCAGGTATTTTTATTTTCTGACCTTCACAGATGATTTAAGAAGATATGGGTATATCTACTTAATGAAACATAAGTCTGAAACATTTGAAAAGTTCAAAGAATTTCAGAGTGAAGTGGAAAATCATCATAACAAGAAGATAAAGTTTCAATGATCTGATCGCGGAGGCGAATATTTGATTTACGTGTTTGGTCTTCATTTAAAACAATGTGGAATAGTTTCACAACTCACGCCACCTGGAACACCACAGCATAATGGTGTGTCCGAATGTCGTAACCGTACTTTATTAGATTTGGTGCGATCTATGATGTCTCTTACCGATTTACCACTATCGTTTTGGGGATATGCATTAGAGATAGTTGCATTCACATTAAATAGGGCACCATCTAAATCCTTTGAGATGACACCGTATGAACTATGGTTTGGCAAGAAACCTAAGCTGTCGTTTCTTAAAGTTTGGGGTTGCGATGCTTATGTGAAAAAGCTTCAGCCTGATAAGCTCGAACCTAGATCGGAGAAATGCGTATTCATAGGATACCCAAAAGAAACTGTTAGGTACACCTTCTATCACAGATCCGAAGGCAAGATATTTGTTGCTAAGAATGGATCCTTTATAGAGAAGGAGGTTCTCTTGAAAGAAGTGTGTGGGAGGAAAGTAGGCCTCGGGTGTACTAGTCCCAGCTCCCGGAGTATCCTGCGGCATGCTGAACATGCGAGCGGGCTCATAGTTGAAGTGCAGCCGGCTCGCATATCTCCTCTAATGAACCACATGTCAAGCATCCCGTCATAAACCCAAGTGCCAAGCTTCTGCCATTAGTCGCTTGGCCTCATTGCGGATGTGGGCCTGCATCTCAGCCATGCGAATATTCTCAGTGTTGATCTCCTCCTGGACTTTGGCCATCTGCTCGCGGAGTTTGGTCAACTCTGTGTTATGTTCCGCCTAATTTTCCGCAGTCACTGGAGTTTCCAGGAGGGTCGCCATGACGGCCATCAAGTCGGCCATAGCTTCAGTCAGCATTTTGTTTGAGGTGGCCACACCTGGCGCTAAGGTGCTGGTCCCGGTTACTGCGTCAGCTACCATGGAGTTAAGGGCTGGTGTTGTGCCTACCATGTAGACGCTAGCCTGTAGTGCCGGCTTGAAAACGTCCTGGGCCGGCTCACCATCAGGGTAGCCCCCAAGCTTACCATCGTAAAGCGGAAGGATCGACTTGGTATCACCAAGATTCGCCATCAGAGTAGACAAGGGTGTCCCCGCTGGACGCGGAATTATCCGCGAGGTCGACTCCCTGAGTGAAACCGATGAAGACGTGCTTCCGTCCACCTTAAACCCAACTGGGTTGAGTGCACCGAGCCGGCTCAATGATGTCGGTGCAGATGTCCGGCTCGGGACCTAATTTGCCAATTTTGGCGATGAAGACATGGATCTTGCCAAAGGGGGCCTGATACTCATACTCGATTGAGTCGTCCTTAGGGCCCCAGCCTGAATCATTGATGTACAGCTTGCCGCGACGACTCGTGGTCATCCGGCCGATCGCATATCCCTTGATCCCTAGGAGAGCTCCCTCCAAGAACTCAACACCACCATGCGGTGGCCCCAAGGTGGGCGTGTTGGAAATATGCCCTAGAGGCAATAATAAAGTGGTTATTATTATTATATTTCCTTGTTCATTGATAATCGTTTATTATCCATGCTATAATTGTATTGACCGAAAACTCAAATACATGTGTGGATACATAGACAACAACATATCCCTAGTAAACCTCTACCGGACTAGCTCGTTGATCAAAGATGGCTATGGTTTCCTAGTCATATACATGAGTTGTCATTTGATAACGGGATCACATCATTGGGAGAATGATGTGATGGAGAAGACCCAAACTATAAATGTAGCATATGATCGTATCAAGTTTATTGCAATCATTTTCTACATGTCAAGTATATGTTCCTATGACCATGAGATCATGCATCTCACTGACACCGGAGGAATACCTTGTGTGTACCAAATGTCGCAACGTAACTGGGTGACTATAAAGGTGCTCTACAGGTATCTCCGAGGGTGTCTGTTGAGTTGCCATGGATCAAGACTGGGATTTGCCACTCAATATGACTGAGAGGTATCTCAGGGCCCACTCGGTAAGACAACATCACAATAAGCTTGCAAGCAATGTGACCAAAGAGTTAGCCACGGTATCTTGTATTACGAGCCGAGTAAAGATACTTGTCGATAACGAGATTGAACTAGGTATGGAGATACCGATGATCGAATCTCGAGCAAGTAACATACCGATAGACAAAGGGAACTACATACGGGATTAGCTGAATCCTTGACCTCGAGGTTTGACCGATAAAGATCTACGTAGAATATGTAGGAACCAGTATGGGCATCCAGGTCTCGCTATTGGTTATTGACCGTAGAGGTGTCTCAGTCATGTCTGCATAGTTGTCGAACCCGTAGGGCCTACACACTTAACGTTTGGTGATGATATAAGTATAGTTGAGTTGTTTTGGTGGTAACCAAAGGTTGTTCGGAGTCTCAGATGAGATTTTGGACATGACGAGGAACTCCGAAATGGTCCAGAGGTAAAGATCGATATATAGGATGAAGGGAATCGGAGTCCGAAAGTATTTCGGGGGTACCGGGTTATGACCAGGAGAACCGAAAGGGGTTTCGGGGGCCCCAACATGTGTTGGGGGGCCTCATGGGCAAAGGGGAGGGAGCACACCAGCCCACTAAGGGGTTGTGCACCCCCCCTCCCCCATCACATGATCACCAGAGGAGGTGGGCCGCCCCTAGGGCTGCCTCCACCTGGCTTTGGGGGCAAGACACCCTAGGGTTTCCCTAGGGGCGCCCCCATCTGTGGTGGCTGCCGCCCCCTAGGGGAAATCCTAGGGCGCCCCTCCTCCTCCCTTCCCCTATATATAGAGGGATAGAGGGAGGGCAGCCGAACCCATCTATGCCACAACACTGCCCTCCCTCTCCCTTGTAGCCCTCTTCCTCTCCGTAGTGCTTAGCGAAGCTCTGTTGAGATTCCACCACCACCAACGCCACCACGCCGCATGCTGCCGGAGGACTCGAGCTACTACTTCACGATCGCTCGCTGGACCAAGGAGGTGAAGGCGTCATCAAGTCATACATGTGTTGAACATGGAGGTGCCATCCATTCGGCGCTTGGATCGAGACTTCACGAGACGGATCATGATTGGATCGCGAAGACGTTCGACTACATCAACCGCATTTCTTAACGCTTCTGCTTAGCGATCTACAAGGGTATGTAGATGCAATCTCTCCTCTCGTAGATGTTCATCTCCTATATTGATCTTGGTGAGTGTAGGAAAATTTTTGTTTCCCATGCAACGTTCCCCAACAGGGCGCCAACTGTCGTGGTTTTGTCACGGAAGATGTCCCCGTGAAAGGACTTAGTCGTGAGGCCATCGTAGCTAGGTAGTAGTTTGAACATGGTTGATCGGAATTGAGAGCTAAGGGTTTACCCAGGTTTGGCCCCTCACGGCGGAGGTAATAGCCTACTTCTTGCTTGATTAATTATTGATTGAGATCTTGATTACAAGGGTGTGACTTGGCTAACCTAGTACTCGTTAGCTTGTAACCTCTCCTCTCCACCTCAGGGGCTCCCCTTTATATATAGGTTGAGGCCCTGAGTTTACAATAGAATCTGAGTCGTACCATGACCCATGTCTTAGTTTAATTCCTTCGTATCATGCTTCCCAAGTAAGGGACAACTGTCCTTAACTTCCTCGTTGTGCCGGCCTGCTAGAGACCAAGCCATAAGCCGGCCTCCTCTTCAAGCCGCCTCCTGGGCCTAAGTTTTCAGGCTTACCGCAGCACAGATAGCTGAGTCGTCTATGAGTCGCCCGAAGATGGCCGAGTGATACTCCTGGCCGGGTCATTCCGTGGGGTATATCCCCAACACTCAGCAAGTCCCTGCAGAATTGAGATGCATACTTTCTTGTGCAATAACAAGTGTTGGAGGATTTTAGCGCCAAACAAGAGAAAACAATAAGCTTGCTAAGCTTACTGCCAACATGGTGGATACCCAGGATAACATTTCTTGAGCTATTCTAAAGTTGTTTCAGTTATGGACTTGTTTTGCTATCACATTTATTTGCACTGGTGGCCAATTTAGACGCCCAGTGTATGTAATATGCTGCTTTGTTCCCTATATTTGCACTGGTGGCAAACTTTGCTGCCGAGTGGATCTATTATGTGTAATAGCTGTAATAGCTAGCGTAAGTTGCTTGCTTATTTATTTCTTTATTCTCTTGTTTATTTGCTTGTTTTTAGTCATTGCAGTTCTTTTTCCGTCGTCTGCTAGTGGCCACAATAACCTTTTTTTTAGAACGGGGCCACAATAACCATGGGCCTACTACCTGCTGTAGTGACCATGGGCCTCTTATGGGTCATAGGTTCCATGGGCCTCCTACGGGCCATATAGGATCCATGGGCCTCCTATGGGTTGTACAATTCATGGGCCTCCTATGGCCCATAGGACCTATGGGCCACACATCTACCAAACAATTTGTGGACCAACAACGAACCGCAATATGGACCGTATACGACCCAAAATCGGAACCGTTCGTTTGTGGGCCCGACCATAACGGGTCGTTAACATGTTAGTTTTTATCACATGTTTAATTCTATCGACAGGCATAACAGGTCGTTAATGGGCCAGAATACATGATAGTATGAAGACGACCTAATGGCTTCACGGGCCACAAATGGGCCGACTGTAACCATGGGCTGAATTTGGCCCACTAGCGGAATAGGCCAGTAATGGACTGTAAGTAATCGAGGGCTAAAAATGAGCCCAAGAATAAATGGGCCCATAGAAGGCCGAAAGATATCATGGGCTGAAAATGGCCCAACTGAATAATGGGCTATTAGTGGGTATAATGTGATTTATAGTTAATTATGGTCCAGATTCACTACGGGTTGTTAAAGGGCCTAGAGTTACAAAGGGACTCATGACGTCCTGGGCCATATATGGGTCATCACTTACAAAGGGCTAGAATTATATTGGACAGCCCACATGGTGTTGTTGGGCCAAATTCGTAAAGGCCATAACAGGTCGTGAGTTATCGAGCCGTAAATGGGCTATATGCAAACAGACCGTTAACATGCTTTCCATGGCCGGCCTGCTAGCTTTTGACCAAGTCAAACGGACCGGCCTTTTTAAACTATATGGGCTTCTGTTGGGCCATGCCACATGTCGATGTATCATAGGTGCATCTCGTCCATTGGGTGGATGACATCTGTCCCAACGCAGAGCTGACATGTGGTTCCTTCGGCCAATGAGAATTTTACACGTGGAAAATCGCCATTGGTCGTGGCTGTTAGCGGGTTATGGATCCAAAACCAGACCTAATAGCTTAACGACGACCCATTACAGTGGATGCCATGTGTTGGTTACCCTTGATGAAAATACTTCCATGACACAACATTTATCGTCATGGAAGTGGACACTTCCATGATGATAATTTGAGTATTGTCATGGAAAACTTCTACGACATCACATGTATGACTATCTTGATTCTGTTATAAAATCATCAGGGATGTACTTGCATGACAGAAAGCATGACCTACTGTGACAAACATGTATCATCACGGAAGTGTTATTTTTTGTAGTATAACCTAGAGGCGCTGCAACACCACCCATTCTGCACATGAATCATGAATGTAAATAGAGAAGAGGATGGCTAACCTATTGAAAGCTCTATTCGATGAACAAATTTCGCTACTGCACCTAAGACTGTCTCACTGAAGGTCTTAGTTCCTTGCGCCAATGCTGATTCCGTCAAAAAATGTACCACAAAAGACAAATTTAACAACTATATCTCAGTGGCTAATCTCCGTATTTACCAATCTTCATTTTCATTAGTGTGAAAGAAGAGAAGAGGAGGAGCTAAGCTTACCTGCAGAGACGTTGTTGTGCAGCATAGCAGTAGAAGCGGTGGGCCCTGCGCCATCATCGATTCTCGCTGAAGCGGCCCACGTCCAACGCATTCACCACCATCGCCACCAGCTGTGGCTGCTGCTCCCCCCTCCCGTTGACGGCGATGAGGATCCGCCCACATGCTAGCATGGGGAGCCATGAGTCCCAGCTCTCCACTAGAGACAATTCATCGATGGGGAAGGCAAGGATTTGTAGGTCGCGGGGGCGGGAGGCAGGCGCACAACGCTAGAGTGGACCATCGATGGACCTCGGAGTGGAGGTGGCTCAGGCCGGCTATGCTCGCGGCAACGGCGGCTAGGAACCCTAGCGTCCTGGTCGAGAGCGAGCTATGAGGGAGGGAGTTGCGTGGGAGGGTGGAAAAGAAAAATATGCGTTACCCGCCCAATGTTTTACGGGAAGGAGTTATATGAGGAATCCCTTCGACACAGTAAAAGGACACATGGAGGTCGCGGTTACTCGCCCTTACCGCGACACTTATTCTGCCAAATCTTTCCGTGTAGGCTCATGCGTCCCCTTTCATTTCACTTTGACTAGTGGTTGGGGCGCGCAGCCTAAGTGGAAGCTGGGTGGTGCCAGGTAAGATGTGCCCTTCCACTGTCGTATATATACTAAGTAGTGTGTTTTGTGTACATGTGATGTTGCTATAAAAAACTGACATTTATAATAGAAGGAACCACCAAAAATGCAACACATCTAGATCACTATATATCTATTGACACATCATGTGAAAGAAACTGAAATTCCATGCTAGGTTAATAGCATCAACAGGAGCACATCTTGTTGTTTGGCAAAATAAGATACATCAATATAAATTGTGCACATGTCCTCCCCGGCAGCAACAAGCCCTTGATGCCTCCCTCCAACCATGCGGCTGACGACGAGGAGCACGCTCGCCTTGTGCTCCATGCACTACATCACTCGGTGCATGCCGGCGATGAGTCGCCACATCCTTGCCAGCCTATACATACAAGACATCAGCGAGAAACATCGACCAAACACATGCAGCATCAGTGTTCCTGGGGATATCGATTGAGCACACTATAATAGAAACACGTACATTTGGATGAGCTTCGCAAGCTGCGAGCTCATCGTGGACAACAACGACCCTCTGGCACAAAGCATTGACGGAGGCGAGGGAGATGTTGAGCTTGATCCGGAGGTCCCTGGCGGCAGCCTTGATCCTCTTGATGGAGAACGGCTCCGCACCATTGGTGCCCTAGCTCCTCAGTTGTGCACACTTCTTCTCGTATGACAGCCCGACACACTTCTGCCTGCAAATGCATTTCATTTCATATTTTGGCTTGACTGGTACTAAACTTCTAAAGATTATACAAATTCTTAGAGAAGCGAGTGTGCTTAATCGAACGTACCCTGACTTTTAGGCTCTCCTTGTGGCTCTGGAAGAGCAGGAATGGCTCCATCAAAGCTTCACATATGCCAACTTGGGTGTCGCCTTCATTCCTCTCAGAGCAATTGGTTGGACTGCCTATGTACAGGATAGCAATGATCAATGCTTCAGTCTACCTTCTACTTATATTCCATGGATCTGTTTTCTCAAATCAGTTATCAAAAGCATTAATCCTTAATTTTAGGCCACCTCATTTTGTTTCAAAGCTTCCATACGAAATAGACAACAATTAGGAACAAAAGGAAATACTTGTACAAATAGAAAACATGCTTCATGTTCTTCTTTTCTACAAGGACTTTCTTCAGCAAACATCAATACATCAAGGGTTTCATTTCCAATTCAAGATTTTTGCTTCTGAAAACAATTTTAATTCCTATATAAACCTGAGAAAACACAACTGACCTCAAGTGTGATATATATGCATACATTAAACCAGATCCATCCATAGAAACACCCACTTCTTCGGTACACATGGTATATATCAATCTATAAAACATCAGCTGCCTAGACATCTAAACATTAGCTACCAACAATGGTAGAAGGTTCGGTAAAAAGAGTTCATCTAGAGGATGCAACAAAAATCAGAAAAACTTCTATAGGATTTAAAGCATCAGGATGCAACTAAGGCGGTAAAGTGCACTACTAATTACGCTGCCATACTCGTTGTTGCTTTCTGGCGCGGTGGGTATGGCATGTGCAAGCAGTATTTAGTAAAGTTATTTTAGCAAGAAGACATGCAGTAGAGATGAGTGAGAGGTACATGTTTCTGGTTAAAAATCACATTCAAAAAACAAAAGCAAGTGTAGGGGTTTCATAGATATTAATAGCCTTGTATTAATAGAGAAGCAACATTAGTCTTAAAGGGATCAGAAGTAAATTAATGAATGATCCCTCATGCTTTATCAAACTTGAAATTCTTCTTTGTTATCTTGATTCAAACTATTTCATGGTGTCACTTAATTTATAGTACATATTTTCTCTAACATGGGAATCTGCTAAGAGTAGAGATTGGCCCTGGAACAAATCGATAGTTAACTTAACTGAACCTAGGTCTTATTTCCTGAACCAAACATCAAATAAGAAGTAGCAGATTGCCAAGTACAATAGGCAAACAAGTTGCTAATTTCAAGTGCTAAGCAATTTATCTACCACCATTGTTACCTAGCGAGTTATGCAAGGGTGGTTAGGTTGTACCTGTCAGGTTCTATTCCCTAACATGGATTCTAGTTACTGGAATCATTTTTCGCAATAATGCAAATTCTAATAGATGAGCGGCTGCAATGTCAACTGTAGGACAACAGATTCAAAAGCATGATGCTCAACACACCTGCCCTGATTCTTGAGTGAATGCAAGAGCCATGAGCATTGTGGCAGATTGTTAATCCAAAGGATGACAACAAAATTCTCAAGAACTAAAGGAAGTTGGTGTGGCTCACATTTAGCTTTACTTGAAGATAACAAATCTGCTTATAACCAAACTATAAAATACCAACAAGCCCATCTAGCCGGCGCCAACGAGGTCTGAACGCCGAGTTCTCTAAACAAAGAAGAGGACAATCCTTAGCGATCTGGAAACTGATTAGTCAAAAAAGACTTAGTAGTACAGTAACATTTTGAAACAAACAAATCTTTAAATAAGGAAAACTTGCGATTTGGAAACTTTTGTTCAAAAAGACATATAGTAGTACAACAACAATTTGAGCTGAAGAAATCTTTAAACAAGGAAAACTTCCAATACGAAAACTTTTCATTTCAAAAAGACATAATGGTACAACAACATTTTGAGCTAAAGAAATCTTTAAATAAGGAAAAGTTGCTTTGGTGATGTCCTTGTGTAAGAACTCCAAATCTTTATTATACTTTGAAAAAGGCAGCATCCATTATTAAAGCATGAAGATTCAGAGCACTAAGTTTATAGGAATCTAGTCTATCATTTGCAACATGGTAGTGGTACCTGAAATTAAAATGTACCAAGACATGAAAATTTCTCTTTTGCCTTCATTACTATTACGAAGAACATGACTGGGCCAAGATGAGTCCATATAGAATTATGACATGATGTTGGAGGAAAGTTCACCAAGCTATTTTAGATCATGTAAATTGAGGGTTGTTACATATACTGCAGCCGGAATAACATATGACAAATGAGTTAAATTAATATTAGTACACAATAGTTCAGAATAGGAAAAAAGTGCAAATGGGTGTTCTCGATTGAAAATTTAGATCTCATAGAACAAAAAAGGCTCATTTCAAACAACCCAACAAATTCATGAAACGATGGTTCATGGCAAGACTTACCGAAGGTGTGGAACCATCATATGGATTTTATCCCGTGTTGCAATCTACCAAAAGCCTTTCGGCATTCTGGATGTGTGATGGTAGTCCACCAGGATAGCTTGAATTAAGTCGGAAAACCTGCACAATGAAAACTTTAACAAGAAAATAACAATCTTTACTATCTGACGCACTTGTGCATTTGAAAAACCATTGAATTCGAATAGAAAGCTACTAACAGACAATTTCACATGTGTCTTTCATATAAAAACTTGTCACAATGAAGTTGCTATATATTTTTGGTAGTTTGTTAGTAAATATCCCTTGCAAGTATGAGATCCGTCATCCATCGAGCATAAGTAGTGAAATATTTCAAGGATACAATCGAAGACACACCTGGTCAAAGAAGCTTTTCTTCTTGTCGTCATCAACACAACTAGAAAGTTCTTTAAGTAGTTAGGCACCTATAAAAATGACCAGATGATATCAATAAGCCAAGAACCTTATATTCTCCACATCATATAAATAGGTTGGCTCAAATGATTTGCTTCTTTTCTCAAACCGCTTTCACTACATATTTGCATGTGGAAACCTTCAAGAGGAAAATAAAACTGAGTTTAGAAACAAAGAAAAAGAAATTTACTCATGCAGTAAAGAGCATTAAGCAACCAATGGATCACCACCAAAGAATGAAAGAAAAACAAAAGTATACATTCGGGAAATCTCAAATTTGGGCCAGGTTCTAATTTGGAAGTTCAGTACCTTAAGATCCACGTGGATAAGCAACATGTCATGCATAACTGCAAGGATAAGGAAAATAGAGTTCTTATGTATAGATAAAAAATAAGAAGAAAAGAATATGTGCTTAGAACTGGTAGGTAGAAACATAAAGAAACGATTCAGCACACCACAACAAGGTTTCAACACAATAGTGATTTGTCTAACAGAACAAATTGCAGAACTAAACTGAATACTAAACTATCTTTGGTTCACAATGTATATAGTGTTGTTTAGAAATCTTGAGTTTAAAAGGGAACAAAGATTGCATCTGACAATATGATCTTGAGTTTAAAAATTATATGCATTGTCAACACAGGTGGATTAGGTACACTATCAACACATCATTCAACCATAGGTGCTCGTGCCGCTCGATACTTCATCTTAAAGATTCCCATTCCACCTAAAATACCAAGACACATGGGGAATTGCAATTAGCAGTGTTCTACTACAAATTTTTTCATGTAATTTTTTCTTTAAAAACAAAATGACATATTTTCATGAAGAATGAAAGATCAATTATTTATTCTCTTGGTGCCTATGAGCAAAGTGGAAAGATTCACCCTAGTCATACTCATAGAACCTAGTAGCAAGATATTTGTATTTATTAACCTAATAACATCGTAGTACTAGCTAGGTCCTGACATTCAAATCCCTAGTTGGACACTATCACAGACAATGGGGTGATGCAGCACAGAAAATATATGTGAGCATTCTCAAATCATAACCAAATCAAAAGAAAGTCCTAACATGTACATTATTCATTTGATTTTATCACAAAAACAGGAAAGTGAGTCTATTCGATAATATATGCTTATAGGATATTTAAGAAACAAACTATATGTAACAACAAAGGTTGTAAATATACCATCAAAAAAGAATTGTAAATGACAGAATCTAGAAGCTACATGTGTATTTGTTACTTCAACCATGAACCCAAATTCTTGACTACGTATGAGGCGTTTTTCATATTGTAAATCATCTTTGGGAGAACACTAGCCCTCTAATCATATTGGAATATTGCCCCAGCATCAGGGTCATGTTTAATCCTTATTTCCATCTCACCACTTAGGCAACACAAAGGGATCAGCAGCCAAATCCACCAATCGGCTAACCTCAAGGAGGGACAGAGAGACTTCAGAAACATCCAATCCTAGAACTGACAAAATCTATAAACAAACAAATTCACATCAGCCTCTCAATTTCATCTCCCGCAATAAATGAAACATGAATTCTGCCACTACAGAGTGCAACAATTCAGAACAACCTCCTAAATGTTCAAGATCCAAAATCCAAACAAATGTCAGATCGACACAGGGAAGCTATATCATCAGAGCCATTCATGAACATGATAGGAAGGAAACCATTATGTTGACATCTGAACTTGCTCTATATAACCCTTAAGTTGAAACCAGTAAAGAAGTGGAGAGTAATCAAAAGTACAAACTGATAAGTAGATAAATAGTATAGTAGAAGAAAGAGATTATCAAAAGTCAAATATCAATTGAAATAAGCAAACTGACCCCGAACCCGATAAGAGAACCTAAAATAAACTATCCAAGGGACAACAGAATTATCATAGCCATTCAAGGAAAAGTAAAAAAGAAAAAATTTGAATGCACCAAACTGGTTCCCACCATGGACAACAAAATCATGAGAAGGCAAACCAAACACCATGAGAGGTGATCTATGCATAGCTGCTCCTAATGAGATAAAAAATTCCACAACCATGACAGTTCATCACTTTTAAACATAAAAAGGGGATAGGAATAAATAAATGTGTAGAGGCCACAATATTAGTTGCATTGAGATTTGAGAGGGCCCGGATTCGCCTTTGATAGATCATACAACCTAGCTCCACCGTCTTCTTGCACCAGATCAATCCCCACTTCTGAAGTCGAGCTCCTCTCATTATCACTCAAAGAGTGACCATCCAAGACAGAGCTGTCAATATCCAATGAGAATGAAAAGGTCCCAAAAGAGTGGGAGTGGGTTCTTGATGCCCACAGCTCCATGAATAATCAAAGACAAGTTTATGTTCGCCATGTTTTACCATCTTTAACCCAGATAAGTTTCAAACATGGTTCATTTTGAGCTGAACTTTTTCAAATAAGTCAAAACAGTTATTTCGGCCGCGACATGAGAGAGGGGGGGGGGGAGATGTGGGTCATACTAAATCCAAAACAAAATGCAGCCAAGCTTCGAGAAATCCATCGACGGGTCCCACAACCCGCGCCAGCCGAGCAAGCCCTTGACCGGGATGCACCACGAGCCCCATCGGTTGGTCCCCAGCCCGCACGGCCACGAACATCTCCTGCACCGATGGCACCCCAGAGGGGCCTCCAAGCTGATGCGTGATCCAACGCGAGGGGAGGGGTTGGCCGCGAGGAACGACAACCGGCGAGCGCGTCAGACGGTAGCTGACCGGTGCAGGCGGCTCCCTCCATCATCACCGCTGTTTGAGGAGGTATGTGATCCTAGTCCGTCGAGGGAAAACGACACCTATGGGATCACAGGGAATCCCTTCTACGGTTGGCGGGCGCGGGTCTGTGGAAAGAGCGGGTTTAGAAGATCAACACGGGGGAATTTTTATCCAGGTTCGGGCCGCAAGTGATGCGTAATACCCTACTCCTACTGGTTTGTGTTTATCTAGTGTTCTTGGACTAGCTACAAAGCGTGCAGGGTCCAAAAAGTCAGAATCCTTCGTCAGTACGCCTCGGGCCTCCTTTTATAGCTAAAGGGGTCGCCACAGTGGCACACAGGAGGTGGAAAGTTTGTACTATAT
Organism: Aegilops longissima; assembly: GCA_021605205.1. Taxonomy (NCBI): domain Eukaryota; kingdom Viridiplantae; phylum Streptophyta; class Magnoliopsida; order Poales; family Poaceae; genus Aegilops; species Aegilops longissima. The sequence continues at coordinate 112,367,231 of CM038680.1, forward strand.
ACAAGTCTATCCCTGGCACCGTAGGACAAAACACATTTAATGCGCTGCCGACATGCCCTCTCACTTTATCGGGGACGACAAGGAAGATCGTCCCGTCTGTCGCCGCTTCGCCTTGCTCTGATGCGCGTCCAGGCCGATGAGGCGTGCAGCGCCATGTTGGCTGGCTGGCTGCTGAGCTGGTGCGGTGGCAAATTCTTCATGAAGACTTGCATGCCTCCACGCAGATGCTTGCTGAGTTGGCCTGGAAGCTGCACGTCGCCATGCAGGTGCCTGCCTTGTTGGCGGGTTGACTGCTGTGTTGGAACGGCGGTGGAGCCTTTGCAGGTGGGGGCCTGGCTGCAGCCCCGCAGATGTCCCCAGCAAGGGCCTTGACGGGGTCTCACAGGTGTCCCCGGCAAGGGTCTTGCCGGGGGTCTTGTGAGCGTCCCCGGCAAGGAACTTGCCAGGGGTTTCTGTCTTCTGGTTCTCATCTAGTCTTGTATGTTCTTGGTCTTCATGAAGATCTGCATGCCACCATGCAGGCGCCTCCCGAGCCTTGGTTCCAATGTTGTCGATGGTGTCGGAACTCTTAGGCTCAAGGGTGGTGGCCTTGCTGGTGTTGGGCAAGTTTCCCGCAAGGCTCTTGCCAGGGCTATGTAAGCTGCCCCGGCAAGGCTCTTGCCGGGGAGAGCCCACCTTGTCCCTTTGCTCCTCGCGCCTCTGTCTTCGCGTTGCTCTGGTAGTCTTGTGTCTTTGCTTCCTCTTCTGTCCCACCAAGCGCGGCCACAGACGTGTGGCTGCGACTGCCCGCGCACAAGTAAAGGGGTACAAAAAGGACCCCTACTTTTGTACACCGACAGGAGCCCCCGGGCCTGGGCCACATATAAGCGTGGAGCGTTATTGGGCCAGGCCCAGAACGGTGTGCGGGCACGCATGGCAGAGTCTTTACTGTGTTTATTCCTTCGCTAGTTGCGCTTCCCCGCGACCCGCGGTGAATGCGTGATGTGGCGGCTGTCGTGGTACTAAGTCTGACAGTAATGTAGGGGGTAGGAATGGAGAGGCAAGATCCTAGCTATAGAGTAGTTGTACACGCAAGAGGTTTACGAGTTCAGGCCCTTCTCGGAGGAAGTAACAGCCCTACGTCTCGGAGCCTGGAGCCGGTCGACTGAATTATGTGTGTATGAGTTACAGGGGTGCGAACCCTTGACACTGAGGAGGGGGGTGGCTTATATAGAGTTTGCTGACCCTCCAAATTCGATTATGCTGGGTTTAAGGTACATTAAGGTCGGGCCTTACTGGTAACGCCACAAATAAAGTGCTATGATGACCATAAAAGCTACTTAATGACCGACCATTAGCATGCGGAGTGACTTTAGATCTCCTGGCCGTCGAGTGGTTGGCTTCATGGTCGAGTGGTTGGCTTCATGGTCGAGTGTCTTCGAGTCTGTCGAGTGGAACACTTCTGAGTCGATTGAAAGGTGGTTTCTTCTAGAGATGTCCTTGGGGAGGGTACTTTGGACAGGTCCGTGACCCTACCCTAGGTACATAGCTTCATCATTAGCCCCCGAATGGATCAAGGTTTGAGTGGGGAAGGAGTTGAACACACTTCCGACCCATTTTCGTGCTATGAGTATATCTTGCTCTGAATCAATGAACTTAGGTGACAGTACCAACTTGTTTTTCAGTCGCCTTGATCCATTATTTGCATCCGTCGAGTGAGTTTCTTTACTTGGAGAGCTTCGAGTGACAGAGCGGAGGAGATCTTTCGTCTGAGAGTAGTTCTGCAGCTAGCCGATTTCACGGGATTCAAATTTCAGGAAGCGTGCAGGGCGGAGGAGGCCGCAGTAATCGGATGGGATAAGGCAGGGACGCCCCGATCTCCGCTTCACCTTTTTTGCCATGTATCACGCGCGCGAATGTTGTGGGATTTGACAGGATCGTCTGGGCCTACAAGTCAGGCACTCGGAAGTAACCTCATATAAGGCGCCGGACGGGGGTTTTTGAACTGTGCGTTCCCATTTCCTCCTCTCTTCCTCAGATTTATCCGCCGCGCTCGCTTCCGTCCCAGTGCCGCTGCCCCGTGCGCGTCTCGCCGGCGACGATGGTGAAAGAGAAGACGGCAGCCCTGGAGCGGGCGAAGAAAGCGACGGCGAAGGTGAAGGGAAAGGCGACCAGTCGGGGCGGATCTTCATCGAGGGCCGGCCTACCGCAGGGCTGGATCCAGGGTGAATGGATCCGCTCGACGATTCGTCAAGAAGACCTCGACGACCTGGCCGCTGGAGGACTGATCCCCCAAGGATCGGCGCGGCTTCCGGGGAAGGAGTCTGAGCTGCAGCCTCGGGAGGGTGAGTGCGTTCTCTTGGCCACCCATGTCGACCGCGGGTTTTCTTTGCCTCCTCACCCTTTCTTTCGGGGATTTCTGAATTTCTTTGGGGCACAACTCCACCACTTCACACCAACACAATCGTGTACCTTGCTGCTTTCGTGTCTTTGTGCGAGAATTTCTTGGGTTGCCGGCCTCATTGGGGCCTTTTCAAGCACATTTTCACCTGTCGCTCTCAGACGGTGAAAAAGGCCAATCTGAGTGATGAGAGAACACAAGTGATTCAGATGTGTGGGGGTCTTGGGGTTCAGATGAGGGGGAAAAGTTCTTTTCCAGCCATGATCCTTCCGGACTCAGTCCGTGGATGGCAGTCGACCTGGTTTTACTGCAAAGACCAGCCAACGCCAGGGCAGTCGACCGGACTCCCTCCTTTTTCCATGGACCGAGTGAGGAAGCCCTCCTCTTTGAAGGTGATCCCGGAAGAGAAGGCGCATGTTAAGATACTGGTCGATCGTGTTGTCCAGCTTATCCGTGACAGGGTGACAGGTATGGATCTTTTGGAGGTCTTCCTTCAGCGACGCATCCAGCCACTTCAAGCTCGAGACCATCCGATGTGGATGTATTCGGGCACTGATGACACCACTCAGATCCACCCGGAGGAGGTCGAGGATGCCACACTGGAGGGGTGGCTGACGAGCATCATTGGGAACAGGGCAGGAGAATTCTTCCACTCGACCAATCCCACGTACCGGACAAGGTTCAACTCTGAATTTCCGACTGTAATTTTAACCATGCAGCTATTGATGCTCTGTCGATTGACTTTTGTTCTGCTTATTTTTCTGCCAGGCTCTTATCAAAATGTACTCAAAGCCCAATGGGGAGCAAGAGCAAGACCTGGAAGGGGAGGCGAGCGGCGGCGACAGTGGTGAATGGCATTCTGATAGAAAGGAGACCGAGGAAAGTGACGACTCAAGTGACGAAGAAGAAGCCGAGTCACCTCCTCGCAGGGAGAGGTGATCCAAGCTCGACCAAGACCGTCCGAGCGCTCGTGAAAAAGCGATTGCTCAGACAGGCCCGTCTTCAAAGCACCCTCAGACGTCCTCACCGGCTCCGACTGAAAAAGCGTCAAATTAGCCCAAAGTTGTAGTGCCGAGGCCTCGGAAGGCGTTGCCGAAGATTAAGATTGACATCCCCGTCGCTTCTGCGTGAGTGTCTCCCTTTGTATTCACTCGACGCTCTGTGCTGTTTATTTTTCCCTTGATTTGACCAGATAAAGTTTGGAACTGGCAGCGCTGCTACTTCCGGGACTTCAGCTTACAGGGATGAGGATGAGGCAATGGAGGATGCTGTCACCTCCAATCTGGGTACGATTTCTGTCGTTTTGTGTTTATTTGGTCGACTCAACTGTAATATATACCATTGGGCGATGCAATTTTGGTGACCGATCTTTGAACAGCTCCCAACATTATTGACCTCCCCGACGATGACGATGACGAACCCGAGAGGCCTTTGACAAGGAAAAATAGGAAAACTCCTGCAAACAAGGTGGCACAGTCGACGCCAATAGCTGAGCCAGTCGTTTAGGACGCTGGTGATGCCAATCGGGCTTCTGTTACCTTCGCCGTACCACTGTTGAGTGCTCTGCCTTCTTCATCGACTGCTCAAGCTCCTGCCGATCCACCTTCAGTTTTTGTTACCCATCACGTCCCAGAGGACGAAGTGAATGCTGCCAAGGAAGCCATACGCCAAGCAGGTATTATGATGGAGAAGATGAAGATGGTGCGGGATGTCAGTCAAGCCGCCTATGATGCCAGCTCGGCTCTCCAAAGCAATGTTCAGGTTAGCAGCACGTCGACTGGTTTTCTTGGCTTGCTCTGTTAGGATATGCTACCTGAAAACTCTCTTTCCAAGGATCTTTGCATCTGCACACCCACTGGGTGTTTCAACTTGTCACTGAGCCAATCCATGCTTTGAGCTGAATTTTGTTATTGAAGTTTTGGACTAGTGGGGGCACGCTGAGTGCACCCACTGGGTGTAGTCCCCGAGACTATGGTGGACTGCGGGCAGTCGACTGTAGTCTTGACATTTTAATTCTTCACTCGATCTGGTCTGGCCATGCCGAGTGTAAACCGAACCAGTGGGGGCACGCTAAGTGCACCCACTAGGTGTAGTCCCCGAGACCGTGGTCGACTGCTGGCAGTCAACTATGGTCTGAAGAACTTGTTTGTTGCTGTCTTTATTCTTCTTCTTTTTTAAGATATATACTCGCGCCGAAAAGGTCTCGTCGAGTGATCACTGAATCAGTGGGGGCACGCTAAGTGCACCCAGTGGGTGTAGTCCCCGAGACTATGGTGGACTACGGGCAGTCGACCGTAGTCTTAGTATTTATGTCTCTGTAAAATAACCCATCCTCTCTGATTGCAGAAATCTTGTGATCTTGGGGCTCGCTTTGCCGACTTAGAAAAGCAGCAGATTCAACTTAACCTTGACCTGGAGTTGGCCAAGTCGGAGCTGCAGAAGGCCAAAGATGACGCCAATGGTAAGGAAGCTTCATCGACTGTTTTGTCTTAGACCCGGATTTCACTCTGCTCTTTCTGAACTGAGCATTATTTCTTTTCAGAAAAACTGAACCAGGCTCTGTTAAAGAAGGATCACGATATGGCTGCTGCACAAAAGAAGGCCGACAACCAAACTGCTCTGGCTGAACAGAAGCTGGCTTCAGTCGGCAAACTGGAGGAGGAGAACGCGAAGATGAAATCTGCTCTGGATGAAGCCAACAAGGAGGTCACCCGCTTGAAGAAGGACAAGGTTAGCTTGAACGAGAAGATGGAAGGCATTGCTCGCAGGAGGGATGATCTGGAAAGCTATCTGAGGAGCCTCGCCAACAAGTTATTCATCAAGCTTGAAGGTACATACCCCGTTCCGACTGGTTCATCTTTGTTGACCCGGCATATGAATACTGACTCATCTTTGGACCGCGCATGCAGAGCTTTGCCAAGACTTCGAGGAGGAGACTGGGTGAATCGAACCAAATTTGGACCCTATCAATTCTCCCGTGAAGGACGAAACTGCTATGAACCTGCTCCGACTGGAATCCCGCATCGACGGCATTGTTGACTACTTGGCTCGACTGAAAGTTGCCATGTCGTGGATCGACACAGCGCTTTGGCCAGGGGCAACACTCCAGAATGACCTCAAGTCCCTGATGACTCCACTTAACGAGATCCCTGGTCGAGTGCAGGAGTGGAAGAAGTCTTCTGCTCGGTGTGGTGCTGATGTGGCCCTGTCTTTGTGTAAGTGCATCTAGTGCCACCCCTAGTTGGTTTTGGAGTATTGACGACAAATATGGTTGAGGGACTAATGCATTTGTGAGAATTGCAGGATAACGCAGGTAGTGTCCCTCATTGATTCGGTTTACCTACCGGAGATGACCCCTAAAATTTATGAAGACATTGAAGACAATGGTGGTATGTGAAGATATTCACATTGAAGACTATGACATGAGAAGACATTGAGTGAAGACTATGGAGCGCGAAGACTGTGTTGTTTTGTTGTTTCCTTTTCTTCTTTGTTGAGTCGTAGGAACCACTGTACTGTTAAGTGGGGTCCAAGTGATCATAGTCAGAATGACTGAAGTGATGCTCAACCCAAATCCTATGTCCTCAAGCGAAGACAATGAGAGAAAAACTTATCCAGAGCTGGATGAGTCACCTTTGCTTGTAGCCCAAGTAAAGTTGCCATGTGTGTTTGAAATCTGACCGTTGGAACACGTGTCAGTTCCTTAGTGACCCAGGGTCATTTCGGACATAACAGGTCGGGTTGCCTAGTGGCTATTAATAGCCCACCCCCTACACCATAAATTGGTGGCTGCTCAGAGTTAGTGCACGGCTTTTGTCGTTTGAGATCAACCCACCTCGAAGCCATTGAGAGAGAGAAATCCTTGCGAGGAGAAAGCCCAAAACACCCAGAGCCAAAGAGTGTTAGGCATCAATGAAGTTTTCCTGTCTGTGTGACTGAAGACTTATTACACTTGAGGACTGTGAATCCTCCAAATGGTTAGGCGTCGCGCTCGAGCATCCAAGAGTCATTGTGGATTGCTGGTGAACGTCGTCTGTGAAGGTTCGGAAGTCTACCTTGAAGACTTACCAGAGTGATTGGGCGAGGACTGTGTGTCCATAGCTCAAGGGGAATAAGGTGAAGACGCGGTCGTGAGTTGAATCTCAGCCTCCCTAACCAGATGTACAGTTGTCACAAAGAATCGAACTGGTTCAACAAATCCGTGTCTTCAACTAGTGACTGGTTCTATCCCTTCCCTCCTTTACCCTAAGTTTGTCTTCGTGAAGTCATTGCTTATATGTCTTATCTGTTTGACTTCACCGCTTGACTTCTATTGTTGTTTGGCTTCATACTATCTTCCATCCTGGTCCTTACTACATAGCTGCTATTAGTCTTGTCCGTTCACATTATTGCATACTTGACTATGGCTTGCTTGTTGTAGTTATCTTCCGCTGCATATCAACTAGGTCATTTATGTTGTTTGTCTTCAAAACATCCGTGTTTTGAAGACTCTCATAAAAATCACCTATTCACCCCCCCTATAGTCGATAACTAGCACTTTCAATTGGTATCAGAGCAAGGTACTCCTTGTTACGTGTGATTCGATTTAACCACCGGAGTTTTAGCTATGTCGATCGCAGGGGATAATCAAGGTCTCCGCTGCTTGCCCGTGTTCGATGGAACCGACTATCCCTCTTTGGAAGAATAAGATGCGCATGCATCTTGAAGCCATTGATGTCGACCTATGGTATGTCGTCAAGAACGGCGTTCCTAAATCTGGTGAAGGTGTCACCCCTGCTGATGTCAAGAAGTTCATTCAACTGGACTCCACTGCAAAGAACATCATCTGTGGTCATCTGACCAAAGGACAGTATGGCCATGTGAGTGCTCTGGATACGTCGAAGCTGGTCTGGGACTGGCTATCCAAGGTCAACGAAGGCGTCTCAACCCAGAGAGATCAAAGAATCAGTGTTCTTCGCAACCTCTTCAACCACTTCAAGAGAAACGACAATGAAAATGTCCAGCTCACGTTTGATCGCCTCACTGCCATCACAAATGAGCTTCATGCTCTCGGCGCCAATGAGGTCACCAAGCATGAAATCGTCAAGACACTACTAAGATCACTTGACAGCTCTTTTGACACCCCTGCCCTCATGATACAAGAACGTCCTGACTTCAAGACACTCGATCCGTTTGATATACTTGAGAGGCTCAACACACATGAGTTCCAGCTATCTGAGAAATGAGATATCTATGGTCCAAACTATGGCCGAACTCGCTTTGAAGGCAAAAGCTGTTTCCTCATCCAAGAAGAATCATTGATCGGTTACGATGATCCCGAAGACATTGGAAAGGAACTTGCTATGCTTGTGAAGAAGTTCCAGAAGTTCACTAGGAAGAAAGGCTTCCGAAAGTCTTCACGATCCAGCTCAAGAAATGATGAAGCTTCCACTCAAGACTACAAGAAGAGAACCTGTCACAAGTGCAAGAAAACTGGACACTATATATCTGAATGTCCACAGTGGGACAATGAGAAGAAGAAGAAGAAGAGCAAGGAATATGATTCTGATGACAAGAAAAAGAAGAAATCTTCATAGTCTTCTTCCAAGTCTTCATCAAAGTCTTCATCGCATAAGAAGAGCTCATCCGCAAGGCTCATGCTTTTGTTGGCAAGGAAATGGATTCAGAGGAGGAGTCTGCTTACGAGGAAGTGGAGGTGGAATCAAGAGGAGTCCGACCCAGCGCTGTAAGTCGGCTTTAGCCACAGCCTATGTTGCCAAGTCCATCTTCAACACTGAAGACAATGACTTCTACACCAACGCTGAAGCTGATGACAAGGACGACCCTGCTCCCACCTACTGCTTCATGGCACGCGGTGCCAAGGTAAAATCACGTGATGCTTACTTTCAAACATGAAGTGAAGATGACTCTGATTGTGAATCTAAACCTAGCTACAAAACACTTGCTAAAATTGCAACTGAACAACAAAGATCTATGGAACATACTCAAAAACTGTTAGACAAAAGCGATGACCTGTTGGACGCGGAAATGACACGTTCACAGTCCTTAGTTGAAGACATTAAAAATCTTCATGCTAAGTACCAAGAACTTGAAATTCGTCATGAAACGCTATCAACTACTCATGAAAGGCTCTCCTATGATTATCTTCAAAGGAAGCAAGAGCTTGAGAAATTGAGAGCGGCTCATGAAGATCTTCAAAAAGAGAATGAGTCACTTCGCGCTCAACAGATCAGTTCCGCTCAGGATGGATTTGAACCACCATGTCTAAAATGTCTTGAGCGTGATATTACTACCTCTGTTGCTGAATGTTCAACTGCTGCTACTGTTGCATTGTCTTCAACTACCAATGTGGTAACTAACCCCTCTGCGGAGGATACCACTGCCATTGCTGATGAAAATGCTAGGTTGAAGACATTGCTTGAAACAGGATGTATAAAAGTCTGAAAGAGCATCGACACTTTATGATGTCCTCAAAAGCAGATTCTGAACCAAACCCTAGGAAAGAGGGTGTTGGGTTCGAGAGGAAAATGAATGTCGATGGTTCCTACCGAAGCTTTGAGCAAGATCCCAAAACCACATGGGTTGCTGCAAAGGGACCTTCAGTGGATCCATCCACCTTATCTGGCTTTACCTGTGCTAACCCTATTATCATTGATGAATCCTTTGATGCAAACTACAAGCTGTTCAAGAATCAGAATAGTGAAGTGTTTGCCAGGTATATTGGTACTATCTACAGGAATGGACCGCCTATGAAGAAGATCTGGGTTCCCAAAAGTTGTCTTGAGAATCTTCCAATGAATGTCATCATGACACCACAGGGGAAGAAGACAAACCCAGCACCAAAGGCGCCATATGGTCCAAAGGCTTCATATGCACGGAGGACTCACTTGAGTCACCCTAACGCCAATGTTTTGCAGGGAAACAGTACTCAAATTTATGAATATGAGCATGTGTCCTCAAACCGCTATGTTCACAGAACTAAGAACTTTTCTGCTTATTCATATGAGTATCACTCATCTCCTGCAAGGCTATTTGCTAGGGCTCCAAAGACGAAATTCTCAGATGCTGCACTTAGATTCATTGCTTCTAAGCCACCCCTGAAGATGTGGGTGGTTAAGAAGAATTAACTCTCTTTTGCAGGAAAGGGTCTCCAGCCAAAAATCAAAGGCATCTGATGCTATTGCTGGGACCTAAAACATCTTGTAGGGCACAAGATCAAATGCCCAAATGGTCTCACTATGTGTTTTGTTCCTGAATCGTTTGCCATTCATCCCATCAGTCCTAATCTTGATTTAAGCTTCAATAATCCACTTGCCCGTCAAATGTTTATGCTTCAAAATGCTCTTGGTGAAGCCTATCCCCCTAACTGTACTGTAGGGTATGACACCTCGTGCTTCAGAATGGATAATGACAGTGGATGCACTAATCATATGACTGGTGATCGAAGTCTTCTCATGGACTCAACCTTATGTCCATCAGACAAGAGTCACATCACATTTGCTGACACTGGTAAAAGCAAGGTATTGGGTCTAGCTAGAGTTGCAATATCAAAGGATCAACACATGGACAAAGTGATGCTTGTTGAGTCCCTTGGTTTCAACTTAATGTCTGTCTCAATGCTTTGTGACTTGAACATGATTGTGATATTTGGAAAATATCGTTGCCTTGTACTAATGGAATCGACAAGTCTCTAGTCTTTGAAGGGTAATAGGAAAGATGATCTATACATGGTAGATTTCTCAGCAGGTCCACAGCTTGCCGTATGTCTTCTTGCAAAAGCTTGAATCTTGGCTCTCGCATCGGAGGTGGGGCATCTTTGGAATGAGGAACTTACACACACTCGCCAAGAAGAAGCATGTCATAGGCATCGAAGGTGTCAAGTTCAAGAAGGATCATTTGTGTGGTGTCTGCGAAGCTGGAAAGATGACTAGGCAAAGCACCCTCAAGACAATCATGACGACATCTCAACCCTTGAGCTGCTTCACATGGATTTGTTTGGCCCTACTCATTACTCTACCCTCACAACAACTGCTTGTCTCTATGGCCGTCATTGTTGATGACTACTCAAGATACACATGGGTGCACATAATTCTTTACAAGACTGAAGTGCAAGATGTCTTCAGACGATTCGCCAATCGAGCAATGAAGAATTATGGCGTCAAGATCAAGCATATCAGAAGTGATAACGGCATCAATTCAAGAACACCGGACTTGATCTTTATCTCGATACCATGGAATCACTCATGAGTTCTCTGCCCATACACACCCCAGCAAAATGGCATCGTGGAGCGCAAGAACAGAACCCTCATTGAGATGGCTCGAACAATGCTCGACGAGTACAAGACACCAAGAAAGTTCTGGCCTGAATCCATTGATATAGCTTGTCACGTCATCAACCGTGTTTATATCCATAAGCTTCTGAACAAAACATCCTATGAGCTCCTTACTGGCAAGAAGCCAAATGTCAGTTACTTCAGAGTATTTGGAGCTAAGTGCTGGATCAAGGATCCTCATCACAAGTCAAAATTTGAACCCAAGGCTCACGAAGGCTTCATGCTCGGTTATGGAAAGGACTCACACTCTTACAGAGTCTTCAATCTCTATCTCTACAAAATCGTCGAAATCAGAGATGTGCGATTTGATGAAACCAATGGTTCACAAAGAGAGTTCCTGCCAAGCACATCGGATGAAGCTCCACCCGAATCTATCAAGCTGATGGGAACTGGTGAAATCATGCCAAATGAAGCACAACTCAAGAGGAACTTATCATTTCGCACCTAACCAACTCAAGACAATGCTCAGCCTGAAGACAATCCTCCCAATGATGACAATGATCAGCATGAGCAAAGTCTTCGTCCAGTTCATCCTCGAGTTGCAAATGAAGTACATATTGAGAAGATAATCGATAGCATCCACGCACCTGGTCCGCTTACTCGCTCAAGAGAAACACAGCTAGCAAATTTCTGTGGGCACTTTTCCTTTGTATCAATATCAGAACCCAAGAAAGTTGCTAAAGCTTTTATGGAACCAGAATGGATTCAAGCTATGCAAGAAGAACTTCAACAGTTCAAGCTGAATAATGTTTGGGAACTTGTCAAGCGTCCTGACCCTCGCAAGCATAACATTATTGGCACCAAATGGATATATCAAAACAAGCAAGATGAGCATGGTCAAGTCGTCAGAAACAAAGCAAGGCTTGTGGCTCAAGGATATACTCAAGTTGAAGGAATTGACTTCGATGAAACATTTTCTCCTGTAGCTAGGCTTGAAGCTATTCGCATACTACTAGCCTATGCTAACCACCACAACATCTTGCTCTATCAAATGGATGTGAAGAGTGCATTCCTCAACGACAAGATTGAAGAAGAAGTATATGTCGCTCAACCACCTGGCTTTGAAGATCCAAAACATCCCGATATGGTGTACAAGCTAAATAAAGCATCAGATGGCCTCAAACAAGCTCCTCGCGCTGGTATGATACAATCAAAGACTTCAAGAGCAAAGGCTTCAAACCTGGATCCCTTGATCCCACACTCTTCACGAAGACATATGATGGTGAACTGTTTGTATGCCAAATATATGTGGATGACATTATCTTTGGCTGCACCAACCAGAAGTATAGTGATGAGTTTGGATACATGATGCAAGAGCAATATCAGATGTCCATGATGGGAGAGCTCAAGTTCTTCCTTGGTCTTCAAACTCGTCAGCAAAGAAATGGCATCTTTATATCTCAAGAAAAATACCTCCAAGATTGTCTGAAGAAGTTTGGAATGCAAGAATGCAAAGGATACACGACGCTAATGCCAGCCAAACACCACTTGGGTCCCGACGACAATGGTAAAGAGTTTGATCAAAAGGTATACCACTCCATGATTGGTTCCTTACTTTACCTATGTGCATCTAGGCCAGATATTATGCTTAGTGTTTGCATGTGTGCTCGATTCCAAGCGGCACCAAAGGAATCGAATCACTTAGCTGTGAAGCGAATTCTTCGATATTTGGCTCACACCCCAACACTCGGATTATGGTATCCAAAGGGCTCAAAATTTGATTTAGTTGGATTTTTGGATGCTGATTATGCTGGTTACAAAGTGGATCGCAAGTCTACATCAGGCACATGTCACTTTCCTGGACGATCACTGTCTGTTGGTCTTCAAAGAAGTAGAACGTGTGTCACTCTCAACTGCAGAATCTGAATACATTGCTGCTGGATCTTGTTGTGCTCAGCTTCTATGGATGAAGCAAACTCTCAAGGACTATGGCATCAATCGACACAAGTACCTCTTTTCTGCGACAACGAAAGCGCCATCAAGATTGCCAACAATCCAGTCCAGCACTCAAGACAAAGCACATTGAAATTCATCATCATTTTCTCGGGATCATGTCATGAAGAAAGATATTGACATCATTCACGTCAACATCAAGAGCAATGGCGATATCTTCACAAAGCCCTTGGATGAGAAAAGGTTTTGCAAGTTACGGTGTGAGATAAATATCTTGGAATCCTCAAATGTCACTGTGATCAAGCACACATCCTAACACTTATGCATGTTGATGACTTAGATGTGCAACACACGAAGTAACGTATATCTTCAATCAATGAAGACTTACATTCTAAGTGTGAATACATTAACGTGGAATTTGACTTCGGAGCGCCACGATAATTGTGCGCCGTGTCTGGGTCTAATACTTCCTATACGGTGGGTAACGCCACCACCAAATTTCTTTGTTTGAAGTGTTTCATGGCATTATTTCTTGAAGCTATTCGCATTTGATTTGACTTCAACTTCAACCTACTTTCATGATTTTCTGGTTGCTGTCTGATATATATATTTCTGTCCTCTACAGCATTCACTTATAGCTATGTCTTCAAGTTGAATCTTTTGAACTAAGTGAATGTGATCGGACCCCAATCTCTCTATGCTTTCTATCTCAAACTCTATCTGTCCAAATCATATGCATTCTATTGAAACTGTCGAATGTCTTCTCTGCGTCCTTGTCAGCAGAAGACAAAGAGACAAACTTTAAGTCTGTTTTAAATGATTCATCATTACTGTTGAACTCCGGAGAAGCCGGAACGACCCTCCGACAAACCGGGCGGGCGTGGGAATGTGGGATAACTCACTGCATGTTGCATGCGTGCCACGTGCCCCTCAGATGTGAACCGCCAGGGGCACCTGAGTAATTGCGCTGCACCGCACACCTTGTTATAAATACCTGTCCCCTGCGGTAAAGAAAATCTTCTTCCACCTCTCCACCTCGTCAAAACCCTAGCGCCACCGCTATCTCTCGACGACGCCGGTTACGAAGCGCTTAGCTACCGCGACTTCTCCGACGCCGTCCTCACGCCGGCCGCGAACATCTTCATCTCCGCCGCCGCCGTAGGTTTCCTCCGTCGCCAAGTTAGGGCACGGTGGACTGAACTGCTCGGCCTCCTTTCCTTCCGTCTAGCAGTTCTTCGAAGCGGTAAATATATCTCTATTTTTACCAACTTTTTGATCTTCAAGATTCATCCTACTTGCCAAAAATGGTTTCTGCCCATACAAAGTTAGATCTATTCTGTCTGCATCTCGTACTGCTTAGTATATTCACTTAAGCTTCACAAGTAGTTAGATTCCTCACTTGTACTTATTCACGGATTCATATAAATCTGGAACCAACTCTCAGCGTAAAAGTGAATGTCTTCGCATCATGAGGTCAATGTCTTCAAACCGATTTATCTTCAAAATCTTACGAGAATGCATATGACCTCTTCCCTTCCTCGTGATCTCTAATGCTGTCACAGGTACATGTCCGTGGGAGAATCCCTTGGTTCTCATAGTCTGCATTCGTTTGCAGAATTCTTACAGCATCAAACCAACTCTCCCGAAGCCAGCTCCTGTCTATCAACCAAACGCAAGCCTTTGAAGCCCTTGATTGTGAAGCCATTAAGTTTGAAGCTCATGGCTACAGATAAATTAGTCAGGAAGGGCGGCAGACAGCGTCGTGAGGGAACCTCAAAAGATCTGCCTGATGACCTCGCAGAGCTGTACAAGACAGATCCTGAAGAGACAGATAACCAGCGCAAGACACGAATCCAATGGATTCGACGCTATTGGGCTGAACAGTGGTTCAAGTACAATTTCGTCACACAAGAATATGCCGAGAAGTATGCCATCAGAAGCCCTTGGGGTGATATTCTGTTTCGAGGCCTTCCTCCCAAGAACATGGCTGAAGCTATTGCACAAGGTTTCTATCCTTGCATGGTCCGTGGACCTCAGCCTGAAAATGCCGACCCGACGTCTTTGCTCTGGTGTCGTGATGAAAATCTCTTCAAGCGCAACTTCCAGCATGCAAAGGCTTCTGCAAAGGAAAACAAGAAGTCATTGGGATTAGACTTCAACCCTTGTCCCTCTGCTCCCCATGCTGACGGTTCACGTGACGCTGAACCCAATGTCATCGGTCCGTTTCCAAACCTTGAAGGCCTCATCACTTATATTTTGGTCCAAGGTGCCAAAGTGGATCACTCTGATGACAATGATGACTCTGATGAAGCCCCAGCTCCAGCTCCTGCTCCTGCTCCAAAGTCGCAGAAGTTTAAGAAAGCCAAGGCTCCAAAGTCAGCTGCTCCTCCAAAATCTTCTCGTGTGAAGCCACTGGCCACTGCACCTCCTGAAGCCAGTGCACAGTCTTAGGATCAATCCCGCATCTCCAAGAAGACGGAGAAAAGAAAGAAAAGTGTCAAGAATCTTTGAGCGACATCGACCCTGCTGCTATTCTGCGTGAAGAGCACATTGATCTGTCAAGTGATGACGATCTTGCAGACGATGCTCTTGAGCAGCTTATCAAGAGCAAAGAAGAAGCAGCAATCTTCAACAACTTGCCTCTCTTTGATGTGGCAATCATCCATCACTTCATTGATGAGTGGTTTGACACACCAAACATCAGCTTTGAAGATCTGCAACTTCCAATTGGCCTCAGCGTCTCTTTCAACGGCGCCATTGCTTCTGAGCTAGCTCTAGCTCAGCGGATTGTTGAACTGAAGCACAAGATTGACTATGAGAACGCTCAGTTCAAGAAGCATATGGTTGCGCTCAGCATGCAAGACGTGAAAAACTTCAAGGTCATGCTGCACGACCTCAAAGAAAACTTTCTCAAGAAGCGTGAAGAAGCCAGAGGCTCTCGTGAGCGCATGAAGGCTCTGGCTAACAAGTGTGTGCTTGCCTACAATGAGGCTGAGAAGCGCAAGGCACTTGGCCGTCCTGGCATCGACCCCAGGATGGCTGCAAAGAAAAAGAAGTCTTCAGCTGACCAAGCTGCACCTTTAAGGCAGGAAGAGCCCCGCATAGTCTTCCCAAGCAGCATGACTGGCTCGAAGCCAAAGGTACGGTCAACTGCTTCTGAACAGAAAAAGACGAGGGCTGCCGAGGCTGAAGCGAGAAAAAGGAAGAATCCTGACGCCTCTAATGCTGCTCCCTCCAAGAAGAAGCTAAAGACCAAGAAGAATCGGGCTGCTCCCACAGAGCCCTTGATTGTTGAACCCATTTCCGTGGTTCGTCCCGCGTCTGCAACTCAAGAACTTCGAATGACTGTTCATGAGCCTGCTTCCACAGAGGCTCCTGAAGCTGAAGATATTCCAGTAGCTGATCCCCTCACTGCTGAAGACATTTGTCACCATGACAATGTTGAAGATGATGAAGTTCTTCCTCAAATCGAGTACAATGTGGTATCATCGCCTGTTCGTACGAACAGCGAACTCATCAGCATTGGTCGTCCTCTGACGCCAATTGCACAGGATGCTTCATGGGCTGATCGCCCGCAACAACAAGACTCCCCTAGTACTCCCCAACAACAAGTCACTCCGCAACAACAATTCACTCCCCAACAGCAACACCAAGAAGAAGAGGAAGACTTTGAGGCCCAGGAAACCCCATCTCCAAAGACGTCGCCAGCATTTCGCAGGCTTCGCAGAGGGCAAAGGCCTCAAGTCCCTCTTTCGAGCGTTCCAGAAGGAGAAGTGCACCACCAACCTGTTGCACGTCAAGTGTTTTCAGATGCCACTCCCACTGTGAACGTCTCTGAGTCTGA
Source organism: Aegilops longissima (assembly GCA_021605205.1). Taxonomy (NCBI): domain Eukaryota; kingdom Viridiplantae; phylum Streptophyta; class Magnoliopsida; order Poales; family Poaceae; genus Aegilops; species Aegilops longissima. Next base: position 112,383,681 of record CM038680.1, read on the forward strand.
AGCTAAAGCTGCTGAAGACAATCCGGCTGCATCAGCCGCTGACACCCAAGAAGAAGAAGAAGAACGTGTCCCTACACCCCCTGTAAGTGAAGAAGTTATTCCCGATATCAACGTGCCAGTGCCCGACCCTCCAGCTCCTCAAGTGGAGGTTGAAAACAATGAGGCTGCCACCTCCAACACCAATGAAGCCAATGACGTGGTCATGGATGAAGCCAATGTGGAGCCTATCCCAACTGCTCCTGAAGCCAATGAAGGAACTGTGCCTGAAGCCAATGAGGCAACTGCTCCTGAAGCATCTGCTGAGCAGCCCAAGCCTCGATTCTGCCATCGCTCCAGCCCGCCACCAAGGCCCTACACAATCGAGCAAGCATATGACTATGGCGAGCTAGTCACAGTAAGATGGCCCGTTCTGGTCCCTTCGCCTAATGCCTCTGGTCCTCAATTCGACTATCATATTGCGCATAGGCCTCCGGTCCAGAAGCCGAAGCCAAGACTACCAAGGTTTCCAGGCACTGCCACCTCAACTGGTTCTTTCAATGCAAATGGCTTCAAAGCCCACAATAGTTTCTTTGACAGTGCAAAGAACCCCTACAGAAGGCCAAGGATCTCATCTGACCGGTTCTGGAGCTATCAGCAAAGAAGCTATTACTCCTGTGTTCTGTATGACCAAGGCCACATTTTCCCACATATGCGCCTCGACACTGAAGCCATTGCCGGACTGCCGTGCTTAGAAGAAGCACTTGATTGCTTTCATGATGCAGGTCGGCTTGGCTTCGTAACAGACAAAGAGCACTAGAACGAAGAATTAGTGCTTCAATTCTTTGCCACACTCCACATCCATGCCTTTTGTTATCATGTTGAGTTGCTGTAGCATAGTGTTTTGATGCTTGCAATATGCCTAGTTGCTGTTTTGGGCAGATTGTTGTCATGACTTGTATAGTGTGTATGTGTTGCACCGTTGCTCCGTTTTGAGTGTGCTCTATATGAAACTTGCTTAGAATTGCATGTAGCTTCATATTGTCATGTTGCATCCTTGTTTTGGTGTGTTTGCTTGATGTTTGAATGCATGCTTATCTTGTTTTGCTCATATCTTCTAGGCCGTAGCTCCGAATCTAATGAACTTTATATGTAACTTGACTAGAATTTCGTGTAGTTCGTCGTGGTGCATCTTAACTTGCTGTTTAACAACTTGAACATAAAGTTATTCAGATCTGGACCAATTTCGAAATTGGCATATGAGGACTTACCGGAATTGTTATATGTTGTTTCCGGCCTCATTTAAACTTGCCTTGATGTGTTGCTCTTGTTTGCATCATCTCTTGCCATGAGTAGCCTCATGTAGATTTGTCATGCATCATGCTTGGTTGTGCATCATGTCTTGTTCTTGTGTGGTGTGTTTACTTTGTTATGTGCTTCTTTTCGATAGTTCCGCTTGCTATGATCGTGAGGATTCGTTCGTCTACGCTTGGTTCGTCTTCGTGGCTTCATCTTCTTCATGGACTCGTTCTTCTTACTAGCGGGATTTCAGGCAAGATGACCACTACCTGGATCTCACTACTATCATTGCTATGCTAGTTGTTTCATTCTATCGCTATGATGCGCTACCTATCACTTGTTCCTCAATCCTCCCAAATTGCCATGTCAGCCTCTAACCTTTTGCACCCTTCCTAGCAAACCGTTGTTTGGCTATGTTACCGCTTTGCTCAGCCCCTCTTATAGTGTTGCTAGTTGGAGGTGAAGATGAAGTTTGTTCCTTGTTGGAACATGGAGATGTTGTTCCTTGTTGGAACATGTTCACTTGTTGGGATATCACAATATATCTTATTTAATTAATGCATCCATATACTTGGTAAAGGGTGGAAGGCTCGGCCTTATGCCTGGTGTTTTGTTCCACTCTTGCCGCCCTAGTTTCCGTCATATCGGTATTATGTTCCCGGATTTTGCGTCCCTAACGCGGTCGGGTGATTTATGGGACCCCTTGACAGTTCGCTTTGAATAAGACTCCTCAAAGAAGGCCCAACATTGGTTTTACCATTTGCCTCACCACCACCTACTTTTCCTTGGGAGTCGCTCTCTCGAGGGTCATCTTTATTTAGCCCCCCGGGCGCTGCTTCTCTAAGTGCTGGTCTGAACCGAGCTGCTCATGAGGCCACCTTGAGGCAACCTTGAGGGCTGGTTTTACTCGTAGCTAGTCTCATCCGTGTTTCCACGAGAACGAGATATGTGCAGCTCCTATCGGGATTGTCGGCGCATTGGGCGGTCTTGCTGGTCTTGTTTTATTGTTTGTCGAATGTCTTGTAACCGGATTCCGAGACTGATCGGGTCTTCCGGGAGAAGGAATATCCTTCGTTGATCGCGAGAGCTTATCATGGGCTGTTGGGACACCCTGCAGGGTATAAACTTTCGAGAGCCGTGCCCATGTTATGTGGCAGATGGGAATTTGTTAATATCTGGTTGTAGTAAACTTGAAGCAAACTCTTCTAAAATACACCAACCGTAAAGCGAATCGTGAGTGTCTCTTTTCGGGGTTGATCGAGAGGAGAACACGGTTTCGGGTTATGTTTGACGTAAGTAGGAGTTCAGGATCACTTCTTGATCATTACTAGTTGACGACCGTTCCTTTGTTTCTCTTCTCGCCTCATTTGCGTATGTTAGCCACCATATATGCTTAGTCGCTGCTGCAACCTCACCACTTTACCCCTTCCTTTCCCATTAAGCTTTGCTAGTCTTGATACCCATGGTAATGGGATTGTTGAGTCCTCGTGGCTCACAGATTACTACACCACCAGTTGCAGGTACAGGTTATGATGATCATGACGCTTAGAGCGATGTTTGCTTGTATTGGAGTTCTTCTTCCGCTTCTTCGATCGGGGATAGGTTCCAGGTCGGCAGCCTGGGCTAGCAGGATGGATGTTGTTTGAGTTTCTGTTTATGTTTCATCCGTAGACGGATGTTGATCTTGTATATGTTGTTGATGTATTCTTGTGGCATTTGTGCCTTATGTATGTACCCCCATCTATTATGTAATGTTGATGTAATGATATCCACCTTGCAAAAGCGTTTCAATATGCGGGTCTATCCTTGGTGGGACCGTCGAGTTCCTTTTGGATAGGGTCGCATATTGGGCATGACAAGTTGGTATCAGAGCCTCGACCGACCCTAGGAGCCCCCTTGTTTGATCGTGTAGTTTGGTCGTTGTTGGGTCTAGAAGAAAACTATTTTCGGAGTCTAGTTATATCGAGAGTAGGAATTCTTTTACTCCTCAGCCCTTAAATCGCTCGGTGAGAAATCTTGACGTAGGTGTTTTGAATTACTCCTCTTCCCCTTCAAATTTTTCTTTAGGTTCACGCAGTTGGTTTTTCGATCGTTGTTCCTCAGCTCTTTGCATCCGGTGCATTTCTCGTCATGGCGATTCGACCCTCTTTGTTTTGCAAGTTCAATCCTCGGTTCTTCCTCCGACGTCGTTGTTTTTCCTTGTCCGAAGTTGTCCTTGTTTTTCCCACCCGCCCTCCCTTCTTCCTCTCGGAACCGGAGTCCGCTATTGAGTATCCTTCTACTCGTGCGAAGTCTTTGTTTTTTTTCCTCAATGATTTCAACTGGTGTTTTCTCTTCAAGATATTCGTCGGTTCCCCCCTTCCAAGTTGTCTTTGTTTTCCCGCCCTCCCACCCTTTTCTTCCCGGAGTTTGAGTCTGGTTCGAGCATCAATTTCATTCGTGCGGAGCCTCTTCAGTCTTCCCTCAATCATTTCAACCGGTGAATTCTCGTCTCGTTCGTCATTCTTCATCTCTTTCTTTTCCGGTGGACTCAATTCAAGTTTTTCGGTGTTGATCATATTCTTTTCCTTGGATCAAGTGTTCTCCTTGCTTGTTTGCCTCTCGCCATTCAATCATTCCGGAGCTCAAGACATCTCAGAGACTCGTCTGTGTTTGAATTAATTCGAGGTTGTCACCTCATTCAAATATTTCAATCATTCCGGTGCATCATCTATCTCTTCAATAATCCTTTTCAACGTTGTTTTCTCTTTAGTGGGCCCTAACCCACAGGTCTTTTCCCAGGATCTTACCTGACTCTTCTGATTTTCCCGGAGTTATTCTCAATTCTTTTAAGTGTGACGTAAGAATGGATCCCATCAGTCACATGCCTTTTCCAAGATCGATTTCAAATCATTTCATTGTTGGCTCAACCTCTCTGCCTTTTCATTCTCCCGGAGTATCTCAGTAATTTTGGTGGTGTTTCTTGTCGTCATTTGAAGACCGAAGAAGAGAATTTTTCCTCTAAATCTTGCCCGTTCTCCCGAAGATTCGTGGTTCTAGCTTCATATCATCCTCTCGAATTATTCCATTTGTCAGATATTCTTTTCTCAACCATCCGGAGTTTGTCAGCAGTTGCTTTCCAGAGGCCATCGTTCCAGAAGAATTCTTCGCCCTCATCATTCCAGCTATCGTCCTCTAATTATCCCGGTGCTCCGTTCAAGTGTTCTTTAATCAGCTCACGATCTCTTTGTTCTTTTGCATCTAAATTCCCTCAAGAATATTTGTTCTTCTAATTCTTCCCAGTGATTCAGTCTCTTTCATCAGTCGTTTCCAAATTCTTATGGTGGTTCGTTCAAGATTCTTTTCCTTGTTTATCATATTAATCCATTCGTTCTTTTCAACCTACCGGTGATTCATGAAGTCCTTCTCAAGTTTGCGATATGTCACTTCTCAATCCTTTTCAAGAAGAATAAGTAGTATGCAAATCCATTTCTTGTCATCAATTTAATTTGATGAAGGATAAGCATACAATAAATCTTATTCTTATTTCATCCAAGCGAGTAATCCCTTCCTTCAGAGTTTGTTCTTGATGAATAAATTCTAGTTCCAAGTGTTTTCATCTTTTTCGGAGTTCAAATTTTCCTCGGCCATTTCGTCGGAATCATCCATCTAATTCATCGCAGGCTCATCTTATTCTTTCTTCCTTCATTTTATATCGTCATCCTTTTGTCACCGGAGTTCTTCATGGTGGTTCTTCATGATTTAATTTATTCATCAAGTGTTCATCAAGATTTTGTTGGCGGAGTTCAAGTATCTTTTCTTCTTGCGTCTCGAAGTGCAATTAATTCTCCGTATTCTTTCGAAGTGGAGTTTTGCATCTCTTCGTTCTTCTCAGCTATCCAATCATTTTCGTTTGTGGCCGGTTATCACCTTATGATCTTGAGATGTTACCTATAAGTCCACAACAAGCTTATTCTTTTGTTGTTGAATTTCCAACAACTCCGTTCAATCCTTTCTTGTAAGGTTGCTTTCAATTTCATTCGTGGCACAAGTTGTCATTTTCTTCTCCGTTCTTTTCTTTCAACTCTTCAATTCTTTCCGGAGGTTTTGTGTCATGTCTTCATCAAGTATCATTCCATCCTCTGAAGCTCGTGTTCTATTCATTCCATGTTCAGTCAGAGTGCTGTCTAAATCCTTTCAGTCTTACCCGTTTCTTATCTCATTCTAACCGGAGTCGTTTCAGAGTCTATTTGATTCCGTGAGCTTTCGATTCTCGCCTTTCTCGCCGTTCCTCTCTTCTTCTCAAGTGCTCTCGATTCTTTGATTCTACTCTTGAGTTCTTGTTTCACATCTTCCTTTTCCCTGCCGTCTCGGTCCTAAGATCTCGGGACGAGATCTCTTGTTAGTGGAGGAGTGTTGTAACGCCCCGGATTCGATGCGCCAGGTGTCCGTCAGTTATTCGTCGTTGTTTCCATGTCATGTGCTTGCGTGTTGCACTTTGCCATGTCATCATATGCATTTCATATCATGTCATCATGTGCATCGCATTTGCATACGTGTTCGTCTCATGCATCCGAGCATTTTCCCCGTTGTCCGTTTTCCAATCCGGCACTCCTATGTCTCCCGGCGCCCCATTTTGCCTCTCTTTCGTATGCGGGTGTTAAACTTTCTCGAAATGGTCCGAGGTTTGTCAAGCGGCCTTGGTGTAGCACCGGTAGACCGCCTGTCAAGTTTCGTGCCATTTGGAGGTCGTTTGGTACTCCAACGGTTAACCGGGTAACCGCAAAAGCCTCTTTCGTGTGCAGCCCAACGCCCCTTCCAAAGTGGCCCAAAACCCAGCAAACTCCCCTCCATGCTCTCGGTCGTTCGATCACGATCGTGTGGGCGAAAACTGCACCTCATTTGGAGCCTCCTAGCTCCCTCTACCTATAAATATGTGTCTCCCCTGAAAATTTCGCGGATGAAACCCTAGCTTCGTCCTCCTCGCGCCGCCGGACATGTCCATCCGCGCCGGACATGTCCGCCGGACACGTCATCCCAGCCAATCACCGGCCGCCACGTCACCCCGCCACCGCCGCTAGCCACTCCCACGCCGCCACCTCACCCGGCCCGCACCTCTCTCTCTCCTCCCCGCCGCCATGTCTGTGGAGCCCATCAGCGGCCTCTTGCGAGCCTCGCGCCGCCGCCTCCCGGCTTCCGCCGGCCCGCCCGCGCCCGCCAGCCTCCGCCACCGCCCGACTGAGCTCCTCCGTGCTCCGCCGCCGCCGAGGCCGCCGCCTCCGCCTCCTCCGTCGCCGCCTCCTCACCCATCCGCGCCGCCCGTCGCCCGCCTCCCGCCGGAGGAGCCCGGCGAGCCCCTCCGCCCGGCCGCCCAGTTCCAAAGAATCTCCGTCGCCGGCCGGAGCCTCGCGCCGGCGCCCGCCTCGCTCCCAGGCAAGCGCCGCCTCCCGTGCCCTCGCCTCCAACTCCGCCGAGCCTCGCTGAGCTCTCGCCGAGCCGGGACCCGTTGCCCCGGATCGGGACGGGATCCACCAAGCCCCGATCCAAACACGCCGTCCTCGTCCCGGATCCTCCTCGTCCCGTTTTCGGAGGGTAAAAATCCACTAAGTCCCAGATTTTTGCATATTATTTGCCATGTTCATCATGCCATAACTCTCTGCATATTGCTCCATTTCGTGCGTGTAATATGTCAAATTGTTCGTATCGACGAGTACATCATTCAATCTCATTGCATCATTTACATTTGAGCTCATATTGATGCCCGAAATGCTGTTGGAAGAGGGCTATGTGATGTTAGTTTCAGATTCTTATGAGAACATGCACTTTTGTCATTTTTGCCATGATTGATGTGTGCACCCTATGAACTTGAGTCCTACATGTGTTTTGTAATATGCCATGCCATCTTTACAGGGATGTATGCCGTGTATTTTTGTGATCTCTGTGGTGACTAGCACAAGCATGCAAACTAGGCTTCATGATGTTGCTGATTTCAGCCCTTACTCACGATATTTTTATGCCATGTAAACTTGATGCTACCGAGAGATCCATGCATATTTTGAGATACTTCAATAAGGATGTTTTGAACATATGGTTATTATCTATCCATCCATGCCCTTTTTTTCAATTATGGAGTGCCATAGCTTGAGTCAATCGAGCTCTACTTTTGCTATAAAATGTTTCCTGGCAGGTTGTTTACATGTTATTCAATGTTGCCAAGGTTGTTGTAGTTGATCCGTGTATGCTATGATGTTGTTCTTGCCATGTATAGCTTCTATGCCATGTCTTCTTACTGTGAGTTTCCTTGCCATGCCGTGTATTGCTCTGTGGTGAGTGGTTCAAGCTCACCAACATGCCTACTTATTGTTGTTCCTGCCATGTATGAATCTGTAATATAACTTGCTATGTTTACGTGGGTGCCATCATATTTTCTGATCCTTTGTGGCTCATGGTAAGTAAAGGACTTTTGTTCTATGCAATTAGTAGATTCATGCCATGCCTTTGTTTGCCATGATAAGTTCCTGTAGCATGTTGTTTGATAGCTCTAAACATTGCAACCTTATGTTATTTCTGCTAAAGTCTGAAACTGATATTATTTGCAATCTTGCCATGTGTTTTTAAGCATGTTCTAGTGATTTCTGGAGATAGCTCAGTGTTCATGTTTTGTCATGCTTTACCTATACCTCATGTCCATGCCTTTTGTTATCATGTTGAGTTGCTGTAGCATAGTGTTTTGATGCTTGCAATATGCCTAGTTGTTGTTTTGGGCAGATTGTTGTCATGACTTTTATAGTGTGTATGTGTTGTACCGTTGCTCCGTTTTGAGTGTGCTCTATATGAAACTTGCTTAGAATTGCATGTAGCTTCATATCGTCATGTTGCATCCTTGTTTTGGTGTGTTTGCTTGATGTTTGAATGCATTTTGCATCAATGCCATGCTTATCTTGTTTTGCTCATATCTTCTAGGCCGTAGCTCCGAATCTAATGAACTTTATATGTAACTTGACTAGAATTTCGTGTAGATCGTCGTGGTGCATCTTAACTTGCTGTTTAACAACTTGAACAAAAAGTTATTCAGATCTGGACCAATTTCTAAATTGGCATATGAGGACTTACCGGAATTGTTATATGTTGTTTCCAGCCTCATTTAAACTTGCCTTGATGTGTTGCTCTTGTTTGCATCATCTCTTGCCATGAGTAGCCTCATGTAGCTTTGGCATGCATCATGCTTGGTTGTGCATCATGTCTTGTTCTTGTGTGGTGTGTTTACTTTGTTATGTGCTTCTTTTCGATAGTTCCCGTTTCGTTGCGATCGTGAGGATTCGTTCGTCTACGCTTGGTTCGTCTTCGTGGATTCATTTTCTTCATGGACTCGTTCTTCTTCCTTGCGGGATTTCAGGCAAGATGACCGCTACCTGGATCTCACTACTATCATTGCTATGCTAGTTGTTTCGTTCTATCGCTATGATGCGCTACCTATCACTTGTTCCTCAAGCCTCCCAAATTGCCATGTCAGCCTCTAACCTTTTGCACCCTTCCTAGCAAACCGTTGTTTGGCTATGTTACCGCTTTTCTCAGCCCCTCTTATAGCGTTGCTAGTTGCAGGTGAAGATGAAGTTTGTTCCTTGTTGGAACATGGAGATGTTGTTCCTTGTTGGAACATGTTCACTTGTTGGGATATCACAATATATCTTATTTAATTAATGCATCTATATACTTGGTAAAGGGTGGAAGGCTCGGCCTTATGCCTGGTGTTTTGTTCCACTCTTGCCGCCCTAGTTTCCGTCATATCGGTATTATGTTCCCGGATTTTGCGTCCCTAACGCGTCGGGTGATTTATGGGACCCCTTGACAGTTCGCTTTGAATAAGACTCCTCCAAAGAAGGCCCAACATTGGTTTTACCATTTGCCTCACCACCACATACTTTTCCCTTGGGAGTCGCTCTCTCGAGGGTCATCTTTATTTAGCCCCCCCCCCCGGGCCAAGGTGCTTCTCTAAGTGCTGGTCTGAACCGAAACTACTGCATGGGGCCACCTTGAGGCAACCCGAGGGCTGGTTTTACTCAGTAGCTAGTCTCATCCGGTGTTTCCTTGAGAACGAGATATGTGCAGCTCCTATCGGGATTGTCGGCGCATCGGGCGGTCTTGCTGGTCTTGTTTTATTGTTGTCGAAATGTCTTGTAGCCGGGATTCCGAGACTGATCGGGTCTTCCCGAGGAGAAGGAATATCCTTCGTTGATCGCGAGAGCTTATCATGGGCTAAGTTGGGACACCCTGCGCAGGTATAAACTTTCAAAGCCGTGCCCATGGTTATGTGGCAGATGGGAATTTGTTGATATCCGGTTGTAGTAAACTTGAAGCAAACTCTTCTAAAATACACCAACCGTAAATGCGTAATCGTGATTGTCTCTTTTCGGGGTTGATCGAGAGGAGAACACGGTTTCGGGTTATGTCTCGACGTAAGTAGGAGTTCGGGATCACTTCTTGATCATTACTAGTTGCCGACCGCCCTTTGTTTCTCTTCTCGCTCTCATTTGCGTATGTTAGCCACCATATATGCTTAGTCGCTGCTGCAACCTCACCACTTTACCCCTTCCTTTCCCATTAAGCTTTGCTAGTCTTGATACCCATGGTAATGGGATTGCTGAGTCCTCGTGGCTCACAGATTACTACACCACCAGTTGCAGGTACAGGTTGCGATGATCATGACGCAAGAGCGATGTTTGCTTGTATTGGAGTTCTTCTTCTGCTTCTTCGATCAGGGGATAGGTTCCAGGTCGGCAGCCTGGGCTAGCAGGGTGGATGTTGTTTGAGTTTCTGTTTATGTTTCATCCGTAGACGAATGTTGATCTTGTATATGTTGTTGATGTATTCTTGTGGCATTTGTGCCTTATGTATGTACCCCCATCTATTATGTAATGTTGATGTAATGATATCCACCATGCAAAAGCGTTTCAATATGCGGGTCTATCCTTGGTGGGACCGTCGAGTTCCTTTTGGATAGGGTCGCATATTGGGCGTGACACGTACTCGCCGTGATTCAGATCACCGATGACCTAGTGCTGAACTGACAGCACCTTCGCGTTCAACAGACGTACGGAGCGGATGACGTCTCCTCCTTCTTGATCCAGCAAGGGGGAAGGAGAGGTTGATGATGATCCAGCAGCACGACGTTGTGGTGGTGGATGCAGCAGAACTCCGGCAGGGCTTCGCTAAGCAACTACGGGAGGAGGAGGAGGTGTTGCAGGGAGGAGGGAGGCGCCAGGCTTTCAGGGTGCGGCCACCCCTCCCTCCCCTCCCTTTATATAGGTGCAAGAGAGGGGGGGAGGGCGCAGCCTTGCCCCTTCCTCCAAGGAAGGGGTGCGGCCAAGAGGGGGGGAGGAGTCCATCCTCCCCAAGGCACCTCGGAGGTGCCTCCCCCTTTAGGACTCTCCCCTTTTTCTTATATCTTGGCGCATGGGCCTCTTGGGGCTGGTGCCCTTGGCCCATATAGGCCAAGGCGCACCCCCTACAGCCCATGTGGCCCCCCGGGGCAGGTGGACCCCCCCGGTGGACCCCCGGACCCCTTTCGGCACTCCCCGTGACGTCCGGGATCTCATCCGGGACTCCGAACAACATTCGGTTTGCTGCATACTCATATTCATACAACCCTAGCGTCACCGAACCTTAAGTGTGTAGACCCTACGGGTTCGGGAGACATGCAGACATGACCGAGACGGCTCTCGGGCAATAACCAACAGCGGGATCTGGATACCCATGTTGGCTCCCACATGCTCCTCGATGATATCATCGGATGAACCACATTGTCGAGGATTCAATCAACCCCGTATACTATTCCCTTTGTCAATCGGTATTTTACTTGCCCGAGATTCGATCGTCGGTATCCCAATACCTCGTTCAATCTCGTTGCCGGCAAGTCACTTTACTCGTACCGTAATGCATGATCCCATGACCAAACACTTGGTCACTTTGAGCTCATTATGATGATGCACAACCGAGTGGGCCCAGTGATACCTCTCCGTCATACGGAGTGACAAATCCCAGTGTCGATCCGTGTCAACCCAACAGACACTTTTGGAGATACCTGTAATGCACCTTTATAGTCACCCGATTCGTTGCCAGACGTTTGGTACACCCAAAGCACTCCTACGGTATCCGGGAGTTACATGATCTCATGGTCTAAGGAAGAGATACTTGACATTGGAAAAGCTCTAGCAAAACGAACTACACGATCTTGTGCTATGCTTAGGATTGGGTCTTGTCCATCACATCATTCTCCTAATGATGTGATCCCGTTATCAATGACATCCAATGTCCATAGTAAGGAAACCATGACTATCTGTTGATCAACGAGCTAGTCAACTAGAGGCTCACTAGGGACATTTTGTGGTCTATGTATTCACATGTGTATTACGATTTCCGGATAATACAATTATAGCATGAATAAAAGACAATTATCATGAACAAGGAAATATAATAATAATACTTTTATTATTGCCTCTAGGGCATATTTCCAAGAGTCTCCCACTTGCACTAGAGTCAATAATCTAGTTACATTGTGATGAATCGAACACCCATAGAGTTCTCGTGTTGATCATGTTTTGCTCGTGGAAGAGGTTTAGTCAACGGATCTGCGACATTCAGATCCGTATGCATTTTGCAAATTTCTATGTCCCCATCTTGAACATTTTCACGAATGGAGTTGAAGCGACGCTTGATGTGCCTGGTCTTCTTGTGAAACCTGGCTCCTTGGCAAGTGCAATAGCTCCAAAGTTGTCACGAAAGAGTTTGATCGGCTCCGACGCATTGGTTATGACTCCTAGGTCGGTGATGAACTCCTTCACCCAAATTGCTTCATGTGCTGCCTCCGAGGCTGCCATGTACTCCACTTCACATGTAGATCCCGCCATGACGCTCGCTTGCAGCTGCACCAGCCATCGCTCCACCATTTAACATATACACGATCCGGTTTGTGACTTTGAGTCATTCAGATCTGTGTCGAAGCTAGCATCGACGTAACCCTTCTGACGAGCTCTTCGTCACCTCCATAAACGAAAACATGTCCTTTGTCCTTTTCGGTACTTCAGGATATTCTTGACCGCTGTCCGGTGTTCCTTGCGGGATTACTTTGGTACCTGCCTACCAAACTTACGGCAAGGTTTACATCAGGTCCGGTACACAGATGTCATACATAATAGAACCTATGGCGAGGCATAGGGATGACGCTCATCTCTTCTTTATCTTTTGCCATGGTCGGGCATTGAGCCGAGCTCAATCTCACACCTTGTAGTACATGCAAGAACCCTTTCTTGGACTGATCCATTTTGAACTTCTTCAAAATCTTATCAAGGTATGTGCTTTGTGAAAGACCTATGAGGCGTCTTGATCTATCTCTATAGATCTTGATGCCTAATATATAAGCAGCTTCTCCAAGGTCCTTCATTGAAAAACTTTTATTCAACTAGGCCTTAATGCTGTCCAAGAGTTCTATATCATTTCCCATCAAAAGTATGTCATCTACATATAATATGAGAAATGCTACAGAGCTCCCACTCACTTTCTTGTAAACGCAGGCTTCTCCATAAGTCTACATAAATCCAAACGCTTTGATCATCTCATCAAAGCGAATGTTCCAACTCCGAGATGCTTGCACCAGCCCATAAATGGATCGTTGGAGCTTGAATACTTCGTTAGCATTCTTAGGATCGACAAAACCTTCCGGCTGCATCATATACAACTCTTCCTTAAGATAACCGTTAAGGAACGCTGTTTTGATGTCCATCTGCCATATCTCATAATCGTAGTATGCGGCAATTGCTAACATGATTCGGACGGACTTAAGCTTCGCTACGGGAGAGAAAGTCTCATCGTAGTCAATCCCTTGAACTTGTCGATAACCCTTAGCGACAAGTCGAGCTTTATAGATGGTAACATTACCATCCGCGTCCGTCTTCTTCTTAAAGATCCATTTGTTTTCTATCGCTCGCCGATCATCGGGCAAGTCTGTCAAAGTCCATACTTTGTTTTCATACATGGATCCTATCTCGGATTGCATGACTTCAAGCCATTTGTTGGAATCTGGGCCGCCATCGCTTCTTCATAGTTCAAGGTTCACCGTTGTCTAACAACATGATTTCCGTGACAGCGTTGCATACCACTCACTGGTGCGGAACGTGTCCTAGTGGACCTCCGAAGTTCAGTAGCAACTTGATCCGAAGTACCTTGATCATCATCATTAATTTCCTCTCCAGTCGGTGTAGGCACCACAGGAACATTTTCCTGAGCTGCACTACTTTCCGTTTCAAGAGGTAGTACTTCATTGAGTTCTACTTTCCTCCCACTTACTTCTTTCGAGAGAAACTCTTTTTCCAGAAAGAATCCTTTCTTGGCAACAAAGATCTTGCCTTCAGATCTAAGGTAGAAGGTATACCCAATGGTTTCCTTAGGGTATCCTATGAAGACGCATTTTTCCGACTTGGGTTCGAGCTTTTCAGGTTGAAGTTTCTTGACATAAGCATCGCATCCCCATACTTTTAGAAACGACAGCTTAGGTTTCTTCCCAAACCATAATTCATATGGTGTCGTCTCAACGGATTTAGACGGTGCCCTATTTAAAGTGAATGTGGCTGTCTCTAGAGCGTATCCCCAAAATGATAGCGGTAAATAGGTAAGAGACATCATAGATCGCACCATATCCAATAGAGTGCGATTACGACGTTCGGACACACCGTTACGCTGAGGTGTTCCAGGTGGCGTGAGTTGTGAAACGATTCCACATTCCCTTAAGTGTGTACCAAATTCGTGACTTAAATATTCTCCTCCACGATCTGATCGCAAGAATTTTATCTTTCGGTCACGTTGATTCTCTACTTCATTCTGAAATTCCTTGAACTTTTCAAAGGTCTCAGACTTGTGTTTCATCAAGTAGACATACCCATATATACTCAAGTCATCAGTGAGAGTGAGAACATAATGATATCCTCCGCGAGCCTCAACACTCATTGGACCGCACACATCGGTATGTATGATTTCCAATAAGTTGGTTGCTCGCTCCATTGTTCCGGAGAACGGAGTCTTGGTCATCTTGCCCATGAGTCATGGTTCGCATGTGTCAAATGATTCATAATCGAGAGACTCTAAAAGTCCATCAGCATGGAGCTTCTTCATGCGCTTGACACCAATGTGACCAAGGCGGCAGTGCCACAAGTATGTGGGACTATCGTTATCAACTTCACATCTTTTGGTATTCACACTATGAACATGTGTAATGTTACGTTCGAGATTCATTAAGAATAAACCATTGACCATCGGAGCATAACCATAAAACATTTCTCTCATATAAATAGAACAACCATTATTCTCGGATTTAAATGAGTAGCCATCTCGTATTAAACGAGATCCTGATACAATGTTCATGCTCAAACTTGGTACTAAATAACAATTATTGAGGTTTAAAACTAATCCCGTAGGTAAATGTAGAGATAGCGTGCCGACGGCGATCACATCGACCTTGGAACCATTCCTGACGCGCATGGCCACCTCGTCCTTCGCCAGCCTCCATTTATTCCGCAGCTCCCGCTGTGAGTTACATATATGAGCGACAAGACCGTATCAAATACCGGGAGTTACTACAGTCTCGGTAAGGTACACATCAATTACATGTATATCAAATATACCTTTAGTGTTGCCGCCTTCTTGTCGCTAAGTATTTGGGGCAGTTCCGCTTCGAGGACCCTTCCCTTTGCAATAAAAGCACTCAGTCTCGTGCTTGGGTCCATTCTTTGACTTCTTCCGGCAATCGGCTTACGGGCGCAACATCCTTGCCGTCCTTCTTGAAGTTCTTCTTTCCCTTGCCCTTCTTGAACTTAGTGGTTTTATTGACCATCAACACTTGATGCTCCTTCTTGATTTCTACCTCTGCTGACTTCAGCATTGAAAATACTTCAGGAATAGTTTTCACCATCTCCTGCATATTGTAGTTCATCACAAAGCTCTTGTAGCTTGGTGGGAGCGACTGAAGGATTCTGTCAATGACCGCCTCGTCTGGGAGGTTAATGTCGAGCTGGGACAGGCGGTTGTGCAACCCAGACATTTTGAGTATGTGCTCACTGACAGAACTATTTTCCTCCATCTTACAACTGTAGAACTTGTCGGAGACTTCATATCTCTCGACCCGGGCATGAGCTTGGAAAACTAGTTTCAGCTCCTCGAACATCTCATATGCTCCGTGTCGCTCAAAACGCTTTTGGAGCCCCGGTTCTAAGCTGTAAAGCATGCCGCACTGAACGAGGGAGTAATCATCAGCACGAGACTGCCAAGCACTCATAATGTCTTGGTTCTCTGGGATGGGTGCATCACCTAGCGGTGCTTCTAGGACATATTGTTTCTTGGCTGCTATGAGGATGATCCTCAGGTTCCGGACCCAGTTCGAATAGTTGCTGCCATCGTCTTTCAGCTTGGTTTTCTCTAGGAACGCGTTGAAGTTCATGGTGACATGAGCGTTGGCCATTTGATCTACAAGACATATTTTGCAAAGACTTTAGACTAAGTTCATGATAATTAAGTTCATCTAATCAAATTGTTTAATGAACTCCCACTCAGATTTGACATCCTCTCGTCATCTAAGTGTTACATGATCCGAGTCGACTAGGCCGTGTCCGATCATCACGTGAGACGGACTAGTCATCGCCGGTGAACATCTCCATGTTGATCGTATCTTCCATACGACTCATGTTCAACCTTTCGGTCTCTTGTGTTCCGAGGCCATGTCTGTACATGCTAGGCTCGCAAGTTAACCCTAAGTGTTTATGCATGTGTAAAACTGTCTTACACCGTTGTATGTGAACGTAAGGATCTATCACACCCGATCATCATGTGGTGCTTGAAACGCATTTAACTTTAGCAACGGTGCATAGTTAGGGGAACACTTCCTTGAAATTATTATAAGGATCATCTTATTTACTACCGTCGTTCTAAGTAAACAAGATGCATAAAACATAATAAACATCACATGCAATTATATAAAGTAGTGACATGATATGGCCAATATCATATAGCTCCTTTGATCTTCATCTTCGGGGCTCCATGATCATCTTGTCACCGGCATGACACCATGATCTCCATCATCATGATCTCCATCATCGTGTCTCCATGAAGTTGCTCGCCAACTATTACTTCTACTACTATGGCTAACACGTTTAGCAATAAAGTAAAGTAATTTACATGGCGTTGAATCAATGACTCGCAGGTCATACAATAATTAAGACAACTCCTATGGCTCCTGCCGGTTGTCACACTCATCGAAATGCAAGTCGTGATTCCTATTACAAGAACATGATCTCATACATCACAATATATCATTCATCATTCATCACAACTTCTGGCCATATCACATCACATGACAATTGCTGCAAAAACAAGTTAGACGTCCTCCAATTGTTGTTGCATCTTTTACGTGGCTGCAATTGGGTTCTAGCAAGAACGTTTTCTTACCTAGAATAACCACAATGTGATTTTGTCAACTTCTATTTACCCTTCATAAGGACCCTTTTCATCTAATCCGCTCCAACTAAAGTAGGAGAGACAGACACCCGCTAGCCACCTTATGCAACTAGTGCATGTCAGTCGGTGGAACCTGTCTCACGTAAGCGTACGTGTAAGGTCGGTCCGGGCCGCTTCATCCCACAATACCGCTGAAGCAAGAAAAGACTAGTATCGGCAAGCAAGTTGACAAGATCTACGCCCACAACGAAATTGTGTTCAACTCGTGCAATAGAGAACTACGCATAGACCTAGCTCATGATGCCACTGTTGGCTCCCACATGCTCCTCGATGATATCATCGGATGAACCACGATGTCGAGGATTCAATCAACCCCGTATACTATTTCCTTTGTCAATCGGTATTTTACTTGCCCGAGATTCGATCGTCGGTATCCCAATACCTCGCTCAATCTCGCTGCTTGACAAGTCACTTTACTCGCATCAGAATGCATGATCCCGTGACCAAACACTTGGTCACTTTGAGCTCATTATGATGATGCACAACCGAGTGGGCCCAGTGATACCTCTCCGTCATACGGAGTGACAAATCCCAGTCTCGATCCGTGTCAACCCAACAGACACTTTTGGAGATACCTGTAATGCACCTTTATAGTCACCTAGTTATGTTGTGACGTTTGGTACACCCAAAGCACTCCTACGGTATCCGGGAGTTACACGATCTCATGGTCTAAGGAAGAGATACTTGACATTGGAAAAGCTCTAGCAAAACGAACTACACGATCTTGTGCTATGCTTAGGATTGGGTCTTGTCCATCACATCATTCTCCTAATGATGTTATCCCGTTATCAATGACATCCAATGTCCATAGTCAGGAAACCATGACTATCTGTTGATCAACGAGCTAGTCAGGTAGAGGCTCACTAGGGACATTTTGTGGTCTATGTATTCACACGTGTATTACGATTTCCGGATAATACAACTATAGCATGAATAAAAGACAATTATCATGAAGAAGGAAATATAATAATAATACTTTTATTATTGCCTCTAGGGCATATTTCCAACAAAAACTTCAACCAGTTTGTCATCAATCACAAAAAGGGGGAGATTGTAAGTGCATCTAGTGCCACCCCTAGTTGGTTTTGGAGTATTGACGACAAATATGGTTGAGGGACTAATGCGTTTGTGAGAATTGCAGGATAACGGAGGTAGTGTCCCTCATTGATTCGGTTTACCTACCAGAGATGACCCCTAAAAATGTATGAAGACATTGAAGACAATGGTGGTATGTGAAGATATTCACATTGAAGACTATGACATGAGAAGACATTGAGTGAATACTATGGAGCGCGAAGACTGTGTTGTTTCGTTGTTTCCTTTTCTTCTTTGTTGAGTCGTTCGAACCACCGTACTGTTAAGTGGGGTCCAAGTGATCGTAGCCAGAATGACTGAAGTGATGCTCAACCCAAATCCTATGTCTTCGAGCGAAGACAATGAAAGCAAAACTTATCCAGAGCTGGATGAGTCAGCTTTGCTTGTAGCCCAAGTAAAGTTGCCGTGTGTGTTTGAAATCTGACCGTTGGAACACGTGTCAGTTCCTTAGTGACCCAGGGTCATTTCGGACATAACAGGTCGGGTTGCCTAGTGGCTATAAATAGCCCACCCCCTACACCATAAATTTGTGGCTGCTCAGAGTTAGTGCACATCTTTTGTCGTTTGAGAGCAACCCACCTCGAAGCCATTGAGAGAGAGAAATCCTTGCGAGGACAAAGCCCAAAACACCCAGAGCCAAAGAGTGTTAGGCATCACTAAAGTTTTCCTGTCTGTGTGACCTGAAGACTTATTACACTTGAGGACTGTGAATCCTCCAGCCGGTTAGGCATCGCGTTCTGAGCATCCAAGAGTCATTGTGGATTGCCGATGAACGTCGCTCAGAAGGTTGAAGTCTACCTTGAAGACTTACCAGAGTGATTGGGCGAGGACTGTGTGTCCTTAGCTCAAGGGGAATAAGGTGAAGACGCAGTCTTCTGAGTTGAATCTCAGCCTCCCTAACTAGATGTACAGTTGTCACAAAGAATCTGAACTGGTCCAACAAATCTGTGTCTTCAACTAGTGACCGGTTCTATCCCTTCCTCCTTTACCCTAAGTTTGTCTTCGTGAAGTCATTGCTTATATGTCTTATCTGTTTAACTTCACTGCTTGACTTCTATTGTTGTTTGGCTTCATACTATCTTCCATCCTGGTCCTTACTACATAGCTGCTATTAGTCTTGTCCGTTCACATTATTGCATACTTGACTATGGCTTGCTTGTTGTAGTTATCTTCCGCTGCATATCAACTAGGTCATTTCTGTTGTTTGTCTTCAAAACATCCGTGTTTTGAAGACTCTCATAAAAATCGCCTATTCACCCCCCCTCTAGTCAATAACTAGCACTTTCACTTTGGTTCGTGTCCACTGTAAAGAGGCGTGATAAGATAAGCTGGCAGCAATCAAGGTCGCCAACACCAAGAAGCACGATTTTCGATCCTTTATGGAGACTTTCATTGCTGCTGCCACTCGGATCGCCAATGGTGTCGACCTGGACAAGTTCGTCGAGCCTGCCAGTCCTCCTCCCGTGGAGTAAGCAAACTTTTACGCCTCACCTTAAATTTGCCTTGGAATGCTGAGTGGATTTTGTAACCGCTAAACTCCTTTGGGCTGAGAGCCCGAGTACTTTGATCTACAGTTTGGAACCTTTAGGATTTATCTAAACTGGTTTTACTTCTGAATATGCTTGCATTTGCCTTCGAGTGGACTGTACTTCACTCGGAATAATCTTTGTGATTGAGATGCAGCTCTGAGATGGAAGATTTGGTCGTCCTGCGCATCATTATCCTTGCAGGAAGGGATGGAGTACGTATGTTGCACTTGTAGCTCCGAAGGAGAAGGTAGCAGTCGACCTGCACCTCGTCATCCTTGCGGATCCGGATGGAGCGCATGTTGTACTTGTGGCGCAGCTCCGAAGGAGAAGGTAGCAGTCGACCTGCACCTCGTCGTCCTTGCGGATCGGGACGGAGCGCACGTTGTGCTTGTGGCGCAGCTCCGAAGGAGAAGGTAGCAGTCGACCTGCACCTCGTCGTCCTTGTGGATCGGGATGGAGCGCATGTTGTACTTGTGGCGCAGCTCTGAAGGAGAAGGTAGCAGTCGACCTGTACCTCGTCGTCCTTGCGGATCGATATGTTTTCGAACTTAGGCAAGTGCTAGACTGCAGCTAAGCCTCCGGGTGAGAGGATGGCTCTTCACTCGGTAGGATTTCTCAAACTTAGGCGAGTACTTGGACTGCAGCTAAGCCTCCGAGTGAGAGGATTGCTCTTCACTCGGTAGGATTTCTCAAACTTAGGCGAGTACTTGGACTGCAGCTAAGCCTCCGAGTGAGAGGATTGCTCTTCACTCGGTAGGATTTCTCAAACTTAGGCGAGTACTTGGACTGCAGCTAAGCCTCCGCATGAGAGGATTCCTCTTCACTCGGTAGGATTTCTCAAACTTAGGCGAGTACTTGGACTCCAGCTAAGCCTCCGAGTGAGAGGATTGCTCTTCACTCGGTAGGATTTCTCAAACTTAGGCGAGTACTTGGACTGCAGCTAAGCCATCGAGTGAGAGGATTGCTCTTCACTCGGTAGGATTTCTCAAACTTAGGCGAGTACTTGGACTGCAGCTAAGCCTCCGAGTGAGAGGATTGCTCTTCACTCGGTAGGATTTCTCAAACTTAGGCGAGTACTTGGACTGCAGCTAAGCCTCCGAGTGAGAGGATTCCTCTTCACTCGGTAGGATTTCTCAAACTTAGGAGAGTACTTGGACTGCAGCTAAGCCCTCGAGTGAGAGGATTGCTCTTCACTCGGTAGGATTTCTCAAACTTAGGCGAGTACTTGGACTGCAGCTAAGCCCCCGAGTGAGAGGATTGCTCTTCACTCGGTAGGATTTTTTCAAACTTAGGCGAGTACTTGGACTGCAGCTAAGCCCCCGAGTGGGAGACTGGCTCACCATTCAGTCAGATTTTTTCAAACTTAGGCGAGTACTTCGACTGCAGCTAAGCCCCCGAGCGGGAGGCTGGCTCACCACTCGGTAGGATTTTTTCAAACTTAGGCGAGTACTTGGACTGCAGCTAAGCCCCCGAGTGGGAGGCTGGCTCACCACTCGGTAAGATTTTCAAGTACATAGGCGAAACGGATTCGCAGCTAAGCCTTCGAGTGAGAGGCTTGCTCGTCACTCGGTAGGATTTTTTTTTACAAACTTAGGCGAAACGGATTCGCAGCTAAGCTACCCACTGGGGGGTTTCTTACGAACACAAAAGCAAAAACAATCACTGGGAAAATTATAACACTCTTGTCTTTGATAAATAAACTACAGAGGTATTTCTTATTACATCTCATCTGAGTGAGTACTTAAGTATAAAAGGGGCGGAGCAGCTCCACATTCCAAGCTCGAGGCTCATCAATCTGGCGGTCGACGTTGTAAAGATGGTACGCCCCATTGTGGAGAACTCTGGTGATGATGAAGGGGCCTTCCCAAGTGGGAGCAAGCTTGTGTGGTTTTTGTTGATCTACTCGGAGGACCAAGTCTCCTTGTTGGAAGGCTCAACTCTTCACATTTCTGGCATGGAATCGACGCAAGTGTTGCTGATAAATAGTCGATCGGATCAGGGCCATCTCTCTTTCCTCTTCTAGGAGGTCGACTGCATCCTGCCGGGCTTGTTCTGCTTCATCTTTTGAGTAGAGTTCGACTCGGGGTGCATTGTGAAGCAAGTCACTCGGCAGAACTGCTTCAGCTCCATAGACCAGAAAGAATGGAGTTTGTCCAGTTGACCGATTAGGTGTGGTCCTCAATCCCCAAAGAACTGATGGAAGTTCGTCGACCCATGCACATGCTGCATGCTTGAGATCGCGCATCAGCCGGGGTTTCAGCCCTTTGAGAATTAGACCGTTTGCTCTTTCCTCTTGTCCATTCCACTGGGGGTGAGCGACAGAAGCGTAGTCGACTCGTGTGCCTTGAGAGGCGCAAAAGGCTTTGAACTTGTCGGAATCGAAGTTTGACCCATTATCAGTGAAGATGCTATGCGGAACTCCATATCTGAATATCAACTCTCTGATGAAACTGATAGCAGTGCAAGCATCGAGATTCTTGATAGGTTTAGCTTCAATCCATTTAGTAAACTTGTCGACTGCCACTAGCACGTGAGTGAAGCCGCTCCTTCCAGTTCTCAGTGGTCCAATCATATCCAATCCCCAAACAACAAAGGGCCAGACGAGTGGAATGGTCTTCAAGGCTGACGCGGTTTTGTGCGACATATTGGAGTAGAACTGACATCCTTCACATTTGTCGACTATCTCTTTCGCCATTTCATTTGCTCTTGGCCAGTAAAATCCCACTCGGTATGCTTTAGCCACAATGGTCCGAGAGGACGCATGATGACCACAGGTCCCCGAGTGGATATCGTCAAGAATTATTTGACCTTCTTCTGGCGTTATACACTTCTGACCGACTCCAGTCCTGCTTTCTCTGTATAACTGTCCCTTTATCACAGTAAAGGCCTTGGATCGATGGACTATCTGTCGAGCCTCTTCTTCATTCTCTGGGAGTTCTTTCCTTGGGATGTACGCGATGTACGACATAGTCCAGTCGGGAGTGATGACCAAGACTTCCATGATCAAGTCGACCACCGCTGGAACCTCAACTTCAGTCGGATCTGCGGCACTTTTTGGTTGCGGAGTCTCTTCGGTGAAAGGATCCTCTTGAACTGATGGTGTGTGGATTTGTTCCAAAACACATTGTTGGGAATGGCTTCTCTCTTGGAACCTATTTTCGCCAAATCATCAGCTGCTTGATTTTCAGTCGGGGTATATGATGAAGCTCTAACCCCTCGAATGTCTTCTCTAGCTTTCTCACTGCATTGCAGTAACCATTCATGGCTGGACTTCTGACGTCCCACTCCTTCATCACTTGATTAACCACCAAATCTGAGTCGCCAAAGACCATGAGGCGACGGACGCCGAGTGAAATGGCCATACGAAACCCATAAAAAGTGCTTCATATTCTGCTTCGTTGTTGGAGGAATCAAAGTGAATTTGAAGAACATATCTGAGCTTATCTCCTCGGGGGGAAACTAACACTACCCCAGCACCGGAACAATTCAACATCTTAGAACCATCAAAGAACATGGTCCAGTGCTCCGAGTGAACTTGAGTCGGCAGTTGCTGTTCAATCCACTCAGCGACAAAATCCGCTATTGCTTGGGACTTGATGGCTTTCTTTGTCTCAAACTTGATATCTAAGGGAAGGAGTTCAATTGCCCATTTTGCCACTCGACCAGTTGCATCTCTGTTGTGCAAAATCTCTGACAATGGAGCATCGCTGACGACTGTAATGGAATGGTCAGAGAAGTAATGTGCAACCTTCTTCGTGGTCTATAAATCCCATATACAAGCTTCTGATAATGAGGATATCTTTGCTTTGATGGGGTTAAAACTTCAGAAACATAATATACTAGGCGCTGAACTTTGAAGGCTTTTCCTTCTTCTTCCCGCTCGACCGTAAGTACTGTACTGACAACTTGTCATGTGGCTGCAATGTAAAGCAGCAAAGGCTCTCTGCTGATTGGGCCAGCAAGCACTGGCTGGGTGGAGAGCAGGGCTTTTAGCTCTGCAAACGCTGCATCAGCTTCAGGAGTCCACTCGAACTTGTCTGACTTCTTCATCAGTCGGTAAAGAGGCAATGCCTTTTCACCAAGTCGAGAGATGAATCGACTTAAAGCGGCCAAGCAACCAGTAAGCTTCTGAACATTGTGCACACGCACAGGACGTTTCATTCGGAGTATAGTACCAACTTCTTCGGGATTGGCGTTGATTCCTCGTTCGGAAACGAGAAAACCGAGTAACTTTCCGCCAGGAACTCCGAATGGGCACTTTGATGGATTAAGCTTGATATCATACCTCCTGAGGTTGGCAAATGTTTTGGCAAGGTCAGTCAGCAGGTCGGAACCCTTCCATGACTTGACCACAATATTATCCATGTATGCTTCCACATTCCGACTGATTTGAGTGAGCAAACACTTCTGAATCATTCTCATGAACGTGGCTCCGGCATTCTTGAGGCCGAATGGCATGGTGACATAACAGAAGCACCCGAATGGAGTGATGAAAGCTGTTTTGATCTCGTCGGGTCCATACAGACGGATCTGATGGTAACCGGAGTAGGCGTCTAAAAAAGACAAGCGCTCACATCCCGCAGTCGAGTCGACTATTTGGTCGATGCGGGGGAGAGGAAAATGATCTTTCGGGCAGGCCCGATTGATATGTTTGAAGTCAATGCACATGCGAAGTGACTTGTCCTTCTTGGGGACCATGACGACATTGGCGAGCCACTCGGAGTGGTAAATCTCTCGGATAAACTCCGCCGCTAAGATCCGAGCCACCTCCTCGCCAATGGCCTTTCTCTTCTGGTCGGCGGACCGTCGAAGATGTTCTTTGACAGCTTTCACTTTTGGGTCGACTCGTAGACGGTGCTCGGCCAGCCCCCTGGGAACACTCGGCATGTCAGAAGGCTTCCATGCGAAGATGTCCCAGTTCTCACGGAGGAACTGGATGAGCGCTTCTTCCTATTTGGAGTCGAGTGTTGTTGAGATATGGGTCGGAGCAGCATTGGGGTCGATCGGGTGAATGTGAATCGGCTTTGTCTCACCGGACGACTGAAATGCTGATTCCGTAGCGGGCTTCTTGGCTCGCAACAAATCACTCGGGTCCGCAGTTTTCTGGTATTCCTGCAGCTCTACCATTGCCATCTGAGCATCAGCGATCTTAGAGCCTTTCTGAAAACACTCTTCTGCTGTCTTCCGATTGCGAGTGACAATGATCATACCTTTGGGGCCTGGCATCTTCAGTTTAAGGTATACATAACATGGTCGAGCCATGAAACGTGCATACGCCGGCCTTCCCAGAATAGCGTGATAAGCACTCTGGAAATCCATGACTTCAAACGTCAATTTTTCTTTGCGGAAATTCTTGGAGTCTCTGAAAACCACATCAAGAGCATCTGACCGAGTGACTCGGCCTTCTTTCCAGGAATGACTCCATGGAAACACATGTTGCTAGTACTGAGCCTGGACATCGGAATGCCCATCCCTTTCAACGTCTCTGCATATAGTATATTCAGACCACTGCCACCATCCATCAAAACTTTAGTCAGTCGAGTGCCTTCGACAACTGGGTCGACCACCAAAGCTTGCCTCCCAGGGGTGGCTATGTGCGTCGGGTGGTTAGACTGGTCGAATGTGATGGCAGTCTGAGACCATTTCAAATAACTGGGTATCGCCGGAGCGACCATATTCACCTCTTGGTTGATAACTTTCAATCGACTTTTGCTTTCAACGTCAGCAACAATCATCAGGGTGGAATTGACCTGGGGGTATCCATCATCACTGTCTTCCTTGTTCTCCTTTGTTCGACTCCTTTTCCTTATCTTTGGGATGTTTCCCCTGGAACTGCTGGATTAAGAGCCGACACTGTCGAGTGGTATGCTTTGGGTAAATGAGTTTACCCTCTTCATATTTCTTTGTGTGAATGTGGCATGGCAAGTCCAACACATCGTTTCTGTCTTAATCCTTTACTTTCTTGGGGTTCCAAGGCCCTTTAGGCTTCCCCTTAAACTTTCCTTGAGTCACGGCCAAGGCTTCTCCAGGAGCAGCTGGCTCGGCTTTCCGCTTCTGCTTCTGACTGGAGTTCCCTCCTCCGGTTTCATGGGCGACTGACTTGTGCTTGCCACTCCGGAGCCTATCCTCTTCTTCACCATTGGCATACTTGGTGGCAATCTCCATCATTCGACTCAGAGACATGTCTCCGGTTCGACCGAATTTCAGGTTTAGCTCTCTGTACTTAACGCCTTCCATGAAGGCACAGACTGCCTGGTGATCATATACATTCTCCACCGTGTGATGCAATGTGATCCATCTCTGGATGTAATCCCTCAAAGTTTCATTTGTCTTCTGCACGCACGATTGCAATTCTGTCAACCCTGCTGGTCGCTTGCAAGTCCCTTCAAATGTTCTGACAAACACTCGGGAAAGATCTTCCCAAGTGTAAATACTGCTGGGTGCTAACTGGTTCAGCCATGCTCTGGCCGAGCCCTCCAACATAAGAGGCAGGTGTTTCATGGCCACTTCATCATTACCGCCGCCAATCTGAACAGCCACTCGATAGTCCTCAAGCCAAGTATCAGGTTTGGACTCACGGTGAACTTCATCGACTCGATCGCCAACCTGAAGTTGGGTGGAATCACTGCGGCCCTGATGGCTCTGCTGAAGCACTCTGGTCCTAAGACGTGCACTCTGCTGCTGGTGGGTGCATCTCTGTCATGACCTCCTCGGTGAGCTCTGTTCCTGTCGACCAAACCCTGAACGAGAATGGATCTCGCATCAAAGCCTGGTTCTCTAGGGTCGACTGGAATCCTTCGCCCAGCACTGTGAGGGCGTCTGTCATCCTGTTGTCGAGGCACGTGTGACCCACTCCTTGGGGGAGAGGTGGGCACTCGACGTCGATCGTCGCGATCGATCGGTGATCATACTGCTCACGGTTCCTATACTGATCTCGCCGATCTTCACGTTCCTCACGCCTCGGGGGCGATCTTGGGCTGTGAGCCTCTTCGAATCAGATCTGCAACAACGGATTTTTGTGGATCCTGTTCATGATCGTGATCTGATTGAATTCTAGTCTCTTGCTGCCCGGAGTAATGCTCTGATCTGCAACAAACCTCTGCCATCCTCGGAATGGGAAGGCTGAATCGACTCTGCTATACGGGCTGCAGCTGCTAAATTTTGAATCGGAGTTCGATATACCTGAGTCGGTGGTGGAAAGAGTTGACGTCGACTGGATTCTGGAACTCATTATCGCGCACGCTCGTCGAGTACTCACTGGAGGTTCTCCAGTCGAGTGCGCTCAGCCAAGTTGGCCAAGCGCGCGTCCTCTAAAGCACGAGCCTCGGGGGTTTCTCCAACGATAGGAGTGTGCAGCGCATCCATGTTCCGGTGGCGAAGTTCTTCCCTCTGCAGCGAAGTGAGGGGCTCGGGGAGATACTCTTCATGGGCACGCGATGGATCGCCTCCGCCGTCGCCTCCGTCGGTGCGGGGAAAGCGGGGAGGACTGCATGGTCCATCGACCATCAAAACCTCCGCCGCTGGATCACTGTTGTCACACTCGGATGTAGTCTCTGCGGAGCTAGTCCACAGGTCAAACAGGCCGTAGAGAGATTCATCGGGCTCGATCGCCGCGATTTAGGGGGTGGCCGACTGGTGAGCCACCGCGTGCCTCACCCACCGCTGAAGTCTCGACCGACTGGAGCGCTTGCGCCGGCAGGAAACAGGGAGGGAGGACGACAGTGGGTCGGCAGTCTTGGGTTGACGGTTGCAGCAGAGAGGACGCCATGCGGACGCCGCGTCACGTAAGTGCGTCGCCTCATGGACGAGGAGCGCGTCGATGTCGAGTGGAGCCTCCACGAAGCCAAGCGGAGTCGTCGGCGATGAACGTGAGCGCGCCGAGACGGATCTCGCGGCCCTCAACCAAAACTCCGCCTGAAACCATGATGAAGGAGGTCGGAAAAATCGCAACTTCTCCAATAAGTCGCTAAGACACCTGCCCCATGGTTGGCGCCAGCTGTCGTGGTTCTAAGTCTGGCAATAATGTAGGGGGGTAGGAATGGAGAGGCAAGATCCTAGCTATGGAGTAGTTGTACACACAAGAGGTTTACGAGTTCAGGCCCTTCTCGGAGGAAGTAACAGCCCTACGTCTCGGAGCCTGGAGGCAGTCAACTGGATTATGTGTGTATGAGTTACAGGGGTGCGAACCCTTGACGCTGAGGAGGGGGTGGCTTATATAGAGTTCGCCAGACCCCTCCAGCCCTCAGTTATGCAGGGTTTAAGGTACATTAAGGTCGGGTGTTACTGGTAACGCCAGAAATAAAGTGCTATGATGACCATAAAAGCTACTTAATGACCGACCGTTAGCATGCGAAGTGACTTTAGATCTCCTGGCCGTCGAGTGGTTGGCTTCATGGTCGAGTGGTTGGCTTCATGGTCGAGTGTCTTCGAGTCTGTCAAGTGGAACACTTCTGAGTCGATTGAAAGGTGGTTTCTTCTAGAGATGTCCTTGGGGAGGGTACTTTGGATAGGTCCGTGACCCTACCCTAGGTACATAGCTTCATCAGGGGCCGTCAATGATGTCGGGGAGAAGGAGGCACCTGAGACAGGCAAGGGCAAGGGAGCGGTCAATGATGTCGGGGAGAAGGAGGCACCTGAGAGCGAGTTGGCGGCGCTTCAGATGCAGCACGCCTACTTCCCCTCGACGGTCGACGCGGTCCACCTGAGGGACTACTTTAGGCCCCTGTGGGGGAGGGAGATGATGAGGCACCCTGCCACGCGCATCGTCCCTGCCGATATCACCAAGGCCGGCCCAAATCGGTACCCCTTCTTTGTTGACTACTTCTCTTGCGGGCTCTGCCCCCCTTTCTCTGATTTCTTCAACGATGTCATGCACACCTACGGCTTCCATCTTCTGGATCTTACGCCGAATGCCGTGGCGTGCATGGCCTTCTTCGCCCATCTCTACGAGGGCATCGCCGGAGTGCCCCCCAGCACGGCGCTCTTCCGCCACTACTTCTACCCTCGCATCCAGCTAGGGGGCGCCATCTCCGACTGCATCACCTGGATCCCGAGGTCCCAGGAGAAGGGCACGTACCCGGAGGGCGCCTAGAAGGAGAGGTGGGAGGAGTGGCGGAGCCGGTGGTGCTGGATCAAGGAGAAGGATCCACGGGAGTTCCGCTGGGTTCGCCGGAGTCCGCCGGTCCGTCGCAGACTAGAGCGACCTCGACGCCAACAACAAGAAGCTCTCGGTCGCCACCACCAGGATCAATCGCCTCACTATGGACGGGATCACCCTCGAAATGACTGGGGCTGATTTCATCCACCGCCGGATTGCCCCACTGCACAACAAGGGGAGGCCGGCCTGGGATTACAGGAACACGGCTGACGTCATGAGGCTCCGCCCTTGCTTGAAGCACAACTTCACGGTGATGGGGCATGCTCATTTTTGCTAGAGACTCTTCCAGCTCAAGGTGAGTGACGACGGTAGGGCTAAGAGAATCGACAGAGCCGAGAAGGCCGGCAAGACCATCAAGGCGTCTCTATTTGGATTGCCGGCGGGAGTGGTCCCATTGAGCAACAACTCTCGCCAGACCGCCATCATTGCCATGATGCCGGACTTCAACGAGCACGGCCTCGATCTGCTCTGGGACGAGCCGGAAGCGTAGGAGGTGCAGGCGTTCTTCAACAACTTGTCGAAGAATTATGTCCGTGACGAGCCGCTGCTCATCCACGACACCACCAAGGAGGAGCTGGACTACATCGCCGCCAGGGCGGCAGAGGCGGCGCTCGCCAAGGAGGCTAGCAGCTCCAGCACCGTGGAGGACGAGGCTGACACGGCCGTGGAGGAGAAAGAGCTCGCTGGGTGGGCGGATTCTGCTGGGGAGGCCAGCAGCGTCAGCGCCAGGGCCCCCCTCGTTGAAAACGTGGTCGAGGAGTCGGCCGAAGAAGAGGCCGAGGCTGACGACCCTTCGGCCACAGAGAAGATATGCGTCTTGCGGCGGGCTAGCTCCAGTGAGCCGGTCCGGCCCGGCAAGACCGCGCAGTGGCAACAGGTCCAGGAGCAGTCCGTGCGCTAGCCAAGGGTCGCGGCGACGAAGACCGTGGCAACGAAGAAGGCGGTGAAGGCCGCGGCAGCGAAGAAAATGGTGGCCGCTTCCTCCTCGTCCAAGCGGCGCCGGACCCCATTCCCTTCTCCTCCACCTTCGGATGGCACCCCGGAGGTTAATTTTGACCTCAGGTCCTTCAGCCCGAAGAAGAAGAGGAGGTGGAGGACAAGTAAGCACTTCGCCCTCCATCATCTCTTGACCCCACGCCTGTGCTATCCTCCTTTAACTTGATGTTATCCTCACAGGGACACGGAGACGTTGGCCCAGAGGGTGGCGAAGAGGGCCAGGGCCTCGACGGGCGACAAGCCCCTGGCGAGCACTCTGCGCACGCCGGAGTTGGTGGTGATCAACCCGGATGACAGCCCCCCGATGCAGCCCCCGCTTCAGCCCCCAGCGTGAGTTTATTACTCACTTCCCGTCGGTGTGTGTTGGGGCACGATCCCTTGGTGCTGACCTTGTCGGGTTTGCAGGAGGAGAGCGGCAGCAGAAGGAGCCGCTGAGGGCCACCCCCAACACGCCACCCTTGTCAACCAGCCGCCCAGAGGGGCGTCCCCGACAAGGGCACCAAGCACCGAGCCCACATGCATGGAGGAGGAGGAGGTGAACTTGGGTGGCAGTGGCTCCATTCCGACAACAAACGTTGGCGGGGAGGGAACCACTTCTTAGCTTGGCACGGGTACGTGGCCTGCCTCCTGTCCCTGTCTTTTCTTCTTCTCTTTTTGAACCTTGATTTTGGCCTCGTCTCATTCTCCTTCTTGGTATCCAGACCCTCCCTCGGTGGATCAGGAGGATATTGGTACCGTCATCGAGGAGGTCGCCAAGGATGCCGAGGCCGACAAGATTGCTGCCGAGGAGGCTGCCAAGACCACCACTAAGGAGGCCGCCAAGGGGCCTGCCGGGGAGGCCGGCAAGGCTGCTGCCGAAGAGGCCGACAAGGCTGCTGCCGAGGAGGCCGGCAAGAGGCCCACCGAGGAGGAGGTGGCTAACGACCAACCTTCCTCCCCTACAGCCCCTGTCCCGGGCAAGTACTTGAAGGTGGGCGCCGACCTGTTCGTCCACCTCCCATGGATGGCGAGCACCAGGGCACCAGCCGAGGGGGAGGTGTTCGATGACGAGGCGCTCACCACCACCGAGCTCCAGGTTGTTGATGAACCGTGCGCTGGCGGTGGCGGTTCCCAAGAGGAGCAGCTTCTCTGGGCCATGAGAGTTAACTTCCAGAAGCTCCAGGCGCTCCACCGTGCCCACCTAGACAAGGTGAAATCCAGGATGGCGGCAGCGGGCAAGGCAGAGGTGGATCTTGAGGAGCGCATCGCTTAGACACAGGTCTAGTTCCATGAGGCTCGGGAAGAACTGAAGGCTGCCCAGAGCGAGCTGGCTGAGCGCAAACGGGAGCTCATGCTGAAGCAGACTGACATTGAGAAGGCCCAGGAGGTGGCGAAGAAGCAGGCCGCCAAGGACGAGGCCGCTCGGCAACAGCACCAGGCTCTGCTGAACTCCTGGGAGGAGGACCTTGCTGCTCATGAGGAGACGCTCGCCGCCACACTCCGCGGCAAGGATGAGGAGGTCGAGAAGCTCGTCGCGCAGCAGACCCAGGAGCTGGAGCAAAGGCACAAGGACGCGCTCGATGCTCTAGCTCGAGTTCACACTGGCAAAGTGGAGAAGCTGGAGCTGGAGTGGGATGGGCTGAAGAAAGTGGTCTTGGAGTTGACGGAGGAGAGGGACATAGCCAAACGCGCTTTGGCGGATGCCCAGGCCGCAGTCTCTGACAAGGCCAAGCTGCTCTTCGAGGCCAACGACTCAATCAATGACCTTAAGCTGAAACTGGACGGCTTGGAGGGGAAGCTTTCGAAGGACGGAGCTCATGAGGAGACCCTGAACAAGGCCCTGGAGGATGAGAAGCAGCTGCGAAGCAATGACGCTGCCGAACACAAGGGTTACGGGAAGAGCGTAAACCTCTAGATCAGTAGCCTCGTCGATGTCGTGGAGAGGCTCACCACGCAGCTGGCCGCCATGGGCATGCCGAACGTCAAGTACTCCTCGGAGGTGAATGTGAGCCCCAACGCCAGGCTGACCTTGTTCTTCGAGGGCGTCCTTGAAGCCCTGGAGCAGCTCCGTTCCAAACGAGCGACCTCTCTAGCCAATGAGGCCCGGAAGCTCTGTCGGGGCGCCCTGACCAAGGTCCTCACCAAGGTGGCGTACTATAACCCCAGCATCGACTTCGCTGACGCGCTGGAGAGCTTGCCGGAGGATGTGGACCTCGCGGCGCTCGAAGAGCGTATCGAGCCCATCATCATCCGCGTCGATGGAGTCAGGAGGGTGGAGGGCCAGCGCCGAGACTAGGCACCCCGTTTCTCATTGCCGCTGCGAGTTCATGACCAAGACGATTTTATCTTAAGTTAGAACCGTAGCAACAATTGATGTAATATAACTCTGCAGTACTTTAAGATGAAACATGTTATCTTCCTGTGTTGATGTTTCTTACATATACACCCTACGCCCAGTAGGATAGGTTCGCCGGCGCGTAAACCCATGTTATGGCGCTTTGAGGATGGATCCTTAGCAGCCTGCCAGGGGCGCTTGCTGCCGGACAAACCACCTTGCCGCTCTCAGAGCGGCCGCTTGAACTATTGAGCGGACTCGAAACAGAACAAGGGCATTGCTAATAGCGGGCAGGTCACCTTGCCGTTCTCAGCGCGGCCGCTTGAACTATTGAGCGGACTCGAAACAGAACAAGGGTGTTGCCAATAGCAGAAGGGTCCCATTGCGTGCAGGTTTTCTGTACAAAGAGGAAGATCTTTCGAGGAGAATACCTTATATTAAGAAGAATTGCTCAAAGTTGTGCGTGACTTAGCTTTTCGCAGCCACGCGGATGGTCGTTGCAGCTGTGGACGGCACCAGAGTGCGGCTGATTGACGTCGCCTTCTCTTCTCGAGCCATCACGACGAAGGAGTCGGTAAGTTGACTCCAAAACCAGATTTTCACAGCTTGGCCCCCTACCTGGCGCGCCAAAGATGTCGGGGGAAAACGACACCTATGGGATCACAGGGAATCCCTTCTACGGTTGGCAGGCGCGGGGCTGTGGAAAGAGCGGGTTTAGAAGATGAACACGGGGGAATTTTTATCCAGGTTCGGGCCGCAAATGATGTGTAATACCCTACTCCTGCTGGTTTGTGTTTATCTGGTGTTCTTGGACTTGCTACAAAGTGTGCAGGGTCCAAAAAGTTTGAATCCTTCCTCAGTATGCCTCATGCCTCCTTTTATAGCCAAAGGGGTCGCCACAGTGGCACACATGAGGTGGAAAGTTTGTACTGTATACAAGTCTATCCCTGGCACCATAGGACAAAATGCATTTAATGTGCTGTCGACGTGCCATCTCACTTTATCGGGGACGACAAGGAAGCTCGTCTCGTCCGTCACCGCTTCGCCTCGCTCCGACGCGCGTCCAGGCTGACGAGGCATGCAGCGCCACGCTGGCTGGCTGCTGAGTTGGTGCGGTGGCAGAGTCTTCATGAAGGCTTGCATGCCTCCACGCAGATGCTTGCTAAGTTTGCCTGGAAGCTGCACGTCACCACGCAGGTGCCTGCCTTGTTGGCGGGTTGATTGCTGTGTTGGAACAGTGGTGGAGTCTTGGCAGGTGGGGGCCTGGCTGCGACCCCGCAGATGTCCCCGGCAAGGGTCTTGTCGAGGCCCCGACATGGGCCTTGCCGGGTTCTCGCAGGTGTCCCCGGCAAGGGTCTTGCCGGGGGTTTCCGTCTTGTGGTTCTCATCTAGTCTTGTACGTTCTTGGTCTTTACGAAGATCTACATGCCACCATGCAGGCGCCTCCCGAGCCTTGGTTCCAATGTTGTCGATGGTGTCAGAACTCTTAGGCTCTAGGGTGGCGGCCTTGCTCGTGTTGGGCAAGTTGCCCGGCAAGGCTCTTGCCGAGGAGATCCCACCTTGTCCCTTTGCTCCTCGCGCCTCTGTCTTGGCGTTGCTCTGGTAGTCTTGTGTCTTTGCTTCCTCTTCTGTCCCGCCAAGCGCGGCCGCAGGCGTGTGGCTGCGACTGTCCGAGCGCAAGTAAAGGGTTACAAAAAGGACTCCTACTTTTGTACACTGACACAGTCGACGTGATCATTAGCCCGGCGAGAAGGGTGGGCGGGGCGGCGGGATTCCCGTCCACCACCAGCCGCCGCAGCTTGGCCTCCACCTCCACGGCGCCCGCGTCCGAGCTGCAGCGGTAGCCGCCCTTTGCAACGTGCGCTGGCTTGGCCCACCTCGCCGAGGCACAGGGGAATAAGATAGGGGAGTAGGAGATGATGATGGGATTGGATGTCGCCAGATGAGAGAGAGGAAAGGAGAGGCTGCGTGCTAAGGGGCCGCGATGACGCTAAATTGACCGAGGCCACGAGTAGGATGAGGCGGTGACGATGATAACCCTAACCGCCACTCAGGGAAGAGAACACGAGAGAGAGAGGAGGTGAAAATGAGGAGACGAGTAGGGGATCTATGGCTCGATGCATTTTTAACTTTTCCCTCGGCACAATAAACGGACGCGTGGATCGCGTGGTTACTCGCCCTTCTCGCGACGCTTATTGTGTTGGATAGGCCACATAAGAGTGGAGAAAATATATTTTTTGTGGGTGAAATAAGAGTGGAGAATAAGCTATAGTGTGTTACAAGCTCATGGACATTAAAATTCACAAAACAACAAAAAGAATCTCCAAAAGATCAGTAAATCTACACCATCATTATTTATCGACCCTTCTTGAGCTGCAGCCAGTAGAGTACAATTCTTAAGGTCCAATGTAATTTTTTCAATGCCACTTTCTAGCAGCAGTTATAACACATCTATCTCCATCTCTGATATGCTAACTTGGATCAATGGAATCATCAATGCACAAATACATCGACTCTCCAAATCTACTCTCACATGCTCGACGTTCTCAATCTCATGCAAACTATGTGAAGAGCACTCACATCAGGTGCTATGCTTTGCCGAAAAAGGCTTTCGCCCTGCTTTATAGATAAAGCAAACCACTAGATTGTTCAAACAAGAATAGAACACTCGAGTCCACACACACACACGAACGAACAACAAGTGCAGGAAAAGTGTTTAGCTTAGGGCATAGCTCAACTAGCCCTAGAAAATAAAAGATAATAAGTGCTACAGCAGGAGGGCCGCAAAGGCTAACCGGCTCTGGAGGTGGCGGCGGAAGCGGTGACAACAAGTATTATGCTTTCGTGTCGACGGTTGCCCTTGTCCTTCACATACTAATATGCTCTACTGCCAAATAAGTATTGATGAGCCTTCTCATCAAAGACCTTCATATTTTTATTGCAGCTCTTGTTAGGTTAAGTGCAAATTTCTAAAGTAGAAACTAAATTAACTAAATATGATAGCCTAGAATCACGATATGCGGAAGAACCACCATCAAGTTCACCTCATAATAGTAGACAACTACCAAGATGTATGCATGAAAGAAAATCTCCATTCAGATGGTTATGATAAGTAAAATCAAGAGTTTATAAGTTTTTTGCATTAGACCTCAGTTGGGATATACGGTAGGGGCATCGACTGCAATATAAAATTTTCCTACACGCGGGGCAACCTAGAACATGCTACGGATATGGATCACTGATCGTTACCGCTAGACGCGCAGTGCTGTGTAGTGGAAGTAACGTTGGGGCAGCACGTCTCCGGAGTCGTCTCCTCCTTGACGATCTCCCACGTAGCCGATCAGATCCCACGAACAGGTTCGTCGGAGCGGCGTAAGTGCACCGCCTCTAACGGTATCCGCCCGTGCAAGAGGAACAACGTGCGACGGACTACTAGGTCCGATCACACAGCCGATGGAGAGTGGTGGTGGCTACTTGCAACAGATGCAAAGCCCTAGTGACTACGTTGAAGCAATCAACCGAATGAGTGTGCCGCACCTCCACTATATATCGGCATCCGTCGCGGGCTCAACACTTGGGCCTCGCAGGTCCTAAATCCCAAATTTTGTTCGGCCTGGATCCGAGTCCGAGTAGGATCACACCTGACTCGTGGAGTCGGATTGGTCCTCACAGGTTCCTTCCCTTAAGAGCGTGGCCCCTTAGGTCAAGTCGGCTTGGTCGCAGGTCGGATCACCTTCGACCTGAAGAAAATATGCCCTAGAGGCAATAATAAAGTTGTTATTTATATTTCCTTATATCATGATAAATGTTTATTATTCATGCTAGAATTGTATTAACCGGAAACTTAGTACATGTGTGAATACATAGACAAACAGAGTGTCCCTAGTATGCCTCTACTAGACTAGCTCGTTAATCAAAGATGGTTAAGTTTCCTAGCCATAGACATGTGTTGTCATTTGATGAACGGGATCACATCATTAGAGAATGATGTGATGGACAAGACCCATCCGTTAGCTTAGCACTGTGATCGTTTAGTTTGTTGCTATTGCTTTCTTCATGACTTATACATGTTCCTATGACTATGAAATTATGCAACTCCCGAATACCGGAGGAACACTTAGTGTGCTATCAAACGTCACAATGTAACGGGGTGATTATAAAGATTCTCTACAAGTGTCTCCAATGGTGTTTGTTGAGTTGACATAGATCGAGATTAGGATTTGTCACTCCGACTGTCGGAGAGGTATCTGTGGGCCCTCTCGGTAATGCACATCACTATAAGCCTTGCAAGCAATGTGACTAATGACTTAGTTGTGGGATGATGCATTACGGAACAAGTAAAGAGACTTGCCGATAACGAGATTGAACTAGGTATGATGATACCGACGATCGAATCTCGGGCAAGTCACATACCGATGACAAAAGGAACAACATATGTTGTTGTGCGGTTTGACCGATAAAGATCTTCGTAGAATATGTAGGAGCCAATATGAGCATCCAGGTTTTGCTATTGGTTATTGACCGGAGAGGTGTCTCGGTCATGTCTACATAGTTCTTGAACCCGTCGGGTCCGCCCGCTTAACATTCGATGACGATTTGTATTATGAGTTATGTGATTTGATGTACCAAAGGTTGTTCAGAGTCCCGGATGAGATCACAGACATGACGAGGAGTCTCGAAATGGTCGAGACATAAAGATTGATATATTGGACCATGTTATTCAGACACAGGAAGCGTTCCGGATAAAACCGGAGTGCCAGAGGGGTTATCGGAACCCCCCCGAGGAAGTAATGGGCCTTAGTGGGCCTTAGGGGAGAGAGAGGGCAGCAGCCAGGAGGTGGCGCCCCCCCAAAGGGGAGTCCGAATAGGACTAGGGGAGGGGGCGCGGGCCCTCTTTCCCTCTCCCTCTCCCTCTCCTTCCTTCTTCCCCCTTCCACCAAGTGGAATCCTAATAGGACTTGGAGTTCTAGTAGGACTCCTCTCCTTGGGGTGCGCCTCTAGGGGCCGGCCGGCCTCCTCCCTCCCTCCTTTATATATGGGGGAGGAGTCACCCATAGACACACAAGTTAATCTTTAGCCATGTGCGGTGCCCCCTCCATAGTTTTACACCTCGGTCATATCGTCGTAGTGCTTAGGCGAAACCCTGCGCCGGTAACTTCATCGTCACCGCCACCACGCCATCATGCTGACGGAACTCTCCCCCGGCCTCAGCTGGATCAAGATTTCAAGGGACGTCACTGAGCTAAACGTGTGCAGAACGCCGAGGTGTCGTGTGTTCAGTACTTGATCGGTTGGATCGCAAATACGTTCGACTACATCAACCACGTTACTAAGCGCTTCCGCTTTCAGTCTACGAGGGTACGTGGATACGCTCTCCCCGCTCGTTGCTATGCTTCTCCTAGATAGATCTTCCGTGATCGTAGGATTTTTTTTGAAATACTCGCCCCCAATAGTGGTATCGCGTCGGTTTGGGCTTATAATAGTCATACCGCTACCGTAATGTCATACTTTGATTCGGCGGTATTGTTGGATGAAGCGCCTGCATCGACATTACATGACTGCGTTCATGAGACTGGTTCTACCGCCGTGCTTCGCACACAAGTGGCTAGTGGGTGTCTGTTTCTCCAACTTTAGTTGAATCGAGTGTGACTACGCCCGGTCCTTGTTGAAGGTTAAAACAACTCACTTGACAAAAAATCGTTGTGGTTTTGATGCGTAGGTAAGAACGGTTCTTGCTAGAAGGCCGTAGCAGCCACGTAAAACTTGCAACAACAAAGTAGAGGATGTCTAACTTGTTTTTGCAGGGCTTGCTGTGATGTGAGATGGTCAAGACGTGATGATATATAATTTGTTGTATGAGATGATCATGTTTTGTAATAGTTATCGACAACTAGTAGGAGCCATATGGTTGTCGCTTTATTGTATGAAATGCAATCGCCATGTAATTGCTTTACTTTATCACTAAGCATTAGCGATACTTGTAGAAGCAATAGTTGGCCAGACGATTGAGGGAGTCCTGGATTAGGGGGTCCTCGGGCATCGGGGCTTTGTGACATGGGCCGGACTAATGGGCCACGAAGATACAAGATAGAAGGCTTTCCCCCGTGTCCGAATGGGACTCTCCTTTGCGTGGTGGCAAGTTTGGCGTTCAGATATGAAGATTCCTTTCTCTGTAAACCGACTCTGTACAACCCTAGCCCCCCTCCGATGTCTATATAAACCGGAGGATTTAGTCCATAGAGGCAATCATAATCATACAGGCTAGACATCTAGGGTTTAGCCATTACGATCTCGAGGTAGATCAACTCTTGTAACCCCTATACTCATCAAAGTCAATCAAGCAGGAAGTAGGGTATTACCTCCATTAAGAGGGCCCGAACCTGGGTAAACATCGTGTCCCCTGCCTCCTGTTACCTTCGATCCTTAGATGCACAGTTCGGGACCCCCTACCCGAGATCTCCCGATTTTGACACCGACATTGGTGCTTTCATTGAGAGTTCCACTGTGCCGTCGTCGAAAGGCTCGATGGCTCCATCGATCATCTACAACTATGTTGCCGTGAAGGAGATTTTTCACCCCGGCCAGATCTTTGTATTCGGCGGCTTCGCACTGTGTGCCAACTCGGTTGGCCACCTAGAGCAGATCGACAGCTACGCCCCTGGTCACCAGATCAGTTTTGGAAATCTAAACTATGTCGCTGATATCCGAGGAGACTTGATCTTCTAAGGGTTCACGGCCCCAACCACTGCTCCGGCCCTAGATCCGGAGCGTGTCACCAGGTCCAAAGACAGGAGTCTAGAGCCTGCCGTACTCTCTGCAGCTATAGAGCTCAACACTAGAGAATCGAAGAAAATAGTGTCACCGACAATCATCACAAGGCCGGACTCTTCTCCGGACACTAGCTCCGAACCCTCGAAGTCCGCGTCACGCGAGCTCGGCTAGGGAACTTCTGTCCCCGTCCAAACCTCGCTCTTAAATGAGGCTTTGGACTTAATGCGATCCCTCGCCATCACAGAGGAACCGCTTCCTAATTGCGCCCAGCCCGGACTAGGGGCTGAAAATAGGGAATTTTACTTCCCACTCACCACCCATTTCATAGCCACTGTCGAGGATCTAACCGACATGCTCGATTACGCCTATGAAGACATCAACGGTATGGACGACGATGCCGGAGAGGAGCAGGCCCAAAACCCGCCGTTCACCAGAGCTGGACGGCCACTTCCTCATACAATGTGTACATGGTGGACACACCTAAAGAAGGCGACGGCGATGATGAGAAGGATCCAGTCGAGGACGAACCTCCTGAGATACCACCAAAGTGTCGACGTCAGCGGTGCCGCTCTAAATCGCGTCGCGGAAAAGACAGCAATACCGGCACCGGAGACAATGATACTCTGGAGAACGCCGAAGACCAAGAAGACCCCATCGAACCAACATCCAAACAGGATGATCTGGAGGACTGTCAAGTTGACCCTGATGAGCAAGCAGGGAACAAAGACTCGGAGGATAGCAACTATCTACCACTCTTTGAGGAAGACGTGAGCCTCAGCAACAAAGATTTTATCATGCCAGAGGAACCCCTCAAACAAGAGCGCTTTTAGCGCCGGCTAATAGCCACTACAAGAAGCCTAAAACGAAGCAGCAGCAGCTTCAAGCTGACCAAGATCTGCTCAACGACAGATGGACTCATGTCCTGGCAGCCGAAGAATATGGCCTCGAACGCCCAACAAAGAGTTACCCGAAGCGTAAGCTGCTACCACAATTCAATGATGAGGTGCTGGAGCCCATACCATCAGCGCGTAACGCGGCTGACGAACCTGACCGACCACCACGTGGCCGGGACAGAACGGCAACTCAAGCCGAACACCAGCCCGCACCACCTCGCTGTAAAAGCAGAGAAACAACAGCTCGGGGATACACATATGACCTACGACAGGACCTGGAAAATAAATCAGGTTAGACCAGATCAATCTACGGATCGTGGGGGCATGCCCCGGCGCGAGAGGACGACTATCAAGCCTGGCGCGACAAGCATAACCACGCCCGGGCTGAAAAACGCATACGGACTTCATTCGAACTGTGTCGTGACATGGCCCGATACAGAGGCGCCGCACACCCCTATGCTTCACCGATGAGGTAATGGAGCACCAGTTCCCAGAAGAGTTTAAACCCATGAACATCGAATCATACGATGGCACAACAGATCCCGCAGTATGGATCGAGGATTTTCTTCTCCACATTCACATGGCTCGCGGTGATGATCTACATGCCATCAAAACCTCCCCCCAAAACTTAAGGGACCAGCTCGACACTGGTTAAATAGCCCCCCAGAAAACTCTATTGGAAGCTGGGAAGACCTGGAGGATGCCTTTAGAGACAACTTCCAAGGCACCTATATCCGGCCTCCAGATGCTGATGACCTCAGTCATATTGTCCAGCAGCCCGGAGAGTCAGCCAGAAAATTCTGGAGTAGGTTCCTCATTAAAAAGAACTCGATTGTCCAGACGCCGAAGCCCTAGCGGCCTTTAAACATAGCATTCACGACGAATGGCTCGCCCGACACCTCGGCCAAGAGAAGCCGAAGTCCATGGCAACCCTAACAACACTCATGACCCGCTTTTGCGCTGGCGAAGACAGCTGGCTAGCCCGTAGCAGTAATAGTACAAGCGAACCCGGCACTTCAGAAGCAAGGAACAACAACGGCAGGCCCCGACACAACAAATACAAGCACCAAACAACAATGACAATACCGAAGACATGGCAGTCAACGCCGGATTCAGCGGCTCCAAGTCCAGTCAGCGGAAGAAGCCATTCAAAAGAAACAGAGAGGGCTCATCCAACTTGGACTGAATACTCGATCGACCCTGCCAGATTCATGGCACCCCCGACAAGCCTGCCAATCATACCAACAGAAGTTGTTGGGTCTTTAAACAGGCTGGTAAGTTTAATACCGAACATAAGGAGAAAGGGTCGCCTAGCGAGGACGACGACGAGGAGCATCGTCCACCGAACACAGGGGGACAGAAGAAATTTCCCCCCAAAGTCAAAATGGTGAATATGATATACGTTACCCATATCCCCAAGAGGGAGCGCAAGCGCGCGCTAAGGGACGTCTATGCGATAGAGCCGGTCGCCCCAAAATTCAACCCATGGTCGATCTGTCCGATCACCTTTGATCACAGGGACCATCCGACCAGTATCCATCACAGAGGTTCGGCCGCACTGGTCCTCGACCCAATCATTGACGGATTCCACCTTACGCGAGTCCTCATGGATGGCGGCAGCAGCCTTAACCTACTCTATCAGGACATAGTCCGCAAGATGGGTATTGATCCGTCAAGAATCAAGGCCACCAAAACTTCTTTCAAAGGAGTAATACCTGGTGTAGAGGCCCGCTACACGGGCTCAATCACATTGGAGGTTGTCTTCGGTTTGCCGGACAACTTCCTAAGCGAAGACTTGATCTTCGACATCGTCCCCTTCCGCAGTGGCTACCA
Source organism: Aegilops longissima (assembly GCA_021605205.1). NCBI lineage: Eukaryota > Viridiplantae > Streptophyta > Magnoliopsida > Poales > Poaceae > Aegilops > Aegilops longissima. The sequence continues at coordinate 112,425,081 of CM038680.1, forward strand.
CGCACTGCTCGGGCCGACTATGTTCCCTCGCTTCAACGTGGTCCCACACTATGCCTATCTCAAACTCAAGATGCCCGGACCACGTGGTGTTATAACAGTCAATGGAAACATGGAACGCTCCCTCCGTACTGAGGAGCACACCGCAGCCATGGCAACGGAAGTACAGGGCGGCCTTATCAAGACAACTATTACAGCGGCGGCCAAGTCCCCGGACACTGTCAAACGAGTCCGGACTACCCCACAGTATGACAATCCAGCTCGTCAGGAGCCTGATTAGCAATTCGGCCTCCATCTTAGCACCTACCAAATTGTGGCATATGTACCATGCGTACATAATTATGCACTAAAGATACAATGGGAAAGGATGGAGGCATAGTAAAGATAAAGTCCACAATACGGCTAGACCCTATCCGGACACTCATATTTCCTTTTCCTCTTCTTTTTACTTTTCCAGGTTCCTTACAACCCACATCACCTTTTCGGCGGTACCAAGGCCTCTTTTCAAGGCCTATCATGAAAACACCGATCGATGATCCTCCCGAAGGACAATACACCAAGGAGAAAAGCAACGTAGATGCATGGCAGAGTACCTAAAGGGTCTTTAAAGATCACCTTGTCCATTATCAGGACACATACACAACTTTCCCTTGTGCTCGGCATGGAAAATAGCCTTGTTGCTTACCGCACTATTTGTACCAATACATTTTGACATATCAATCGGACTATAATGGAAACAGTTTTCTAGCCCAACCTATGCGGTACTGGCCTACCTCTTAATCTGTATTTCCCTGTTTTTGTCTGATTGTCATGTATACCTTGGTACGACTTAAATCACCAGGGGCTCTATTGAGCCACATACATTTCTTAAATACTAAATAAAGTCTGAACACTTTTATAGTAAAATTCAACGTCCCGAATGTAGCATTATATGCATCGGCTCCGAATCATGTCTTTGGTCAATAGTTGTGTTGCCCGGCTCCTGTGGTTACTACCTTACGTTCTGCCTGTTCGGCTAAGGTAGTAAAGGGAAAACTACTGCGATTGTGTTTCCAGTTCATCCGGACAAACACCTCAGTAGAGAAAGCCGAAAATTGACTATCATGATGGGGCGAGAGCTTGTCAGCTATTCGGTGACTAAGTATAAATCTCTTGCAATTTTTCCCGCATTACGCGATAGGCCGGCCTTCATCGGGCTGGGCATCCACAACACCCAAGTTCGGATAATCGAACAATACTAGGGGTTGTGTAAGTGCATCTAGTGCCCCTTAGTGATTTTGGTGTATTGAAGACTTATAGGTTAAGTAACTAATGCGTTTGTGAGTGTACACAGGTCTATAAGTCTATGAGGAGTTTGATATTTACAGAGAAAGTCGACCCTAAAAATGAAGTTCTTCAATCAAGACTTTGATATTCTCAAGACTTCAAGACTTTGAAAGTGAAGAAATTGGTGTGACCTTGAAGACTTGGTATTCATTTGAGGAACATGAAGCGTGAAGACTTTTGTTTTCGTAGTTTCATTTTCTCTTTCTTGAGTCATAGGAAACACCGTCTCGATAAAGGGGTCGAGGAAATACTAAGGAAAATTTCCATTTGATGCTCAACTCAAAATCCTACACCTACCAATTCCTTCGAGTGAAGCTTTTGAAATCTCATACAGCTTCAGTCAATTTCTTCAAGATGTGAGACGAAGCTCTTCCGTCACGAGGAATTTGTTCGACCGAGGAGTTAGGAATTCGCCATGCGGATTGCCTACACAATGAGGAACATGATAGCCCCGAGGAATTTGATGTTCAAATTTCCGACCGTTCTGTGTGATGCTTGCCACTGTCCCAAATATCTTATCCACCTAACGGTCATATCATTGAAGGGCATTTATGTCTTATCATGTCGGGCTGCTCCCTAGGCTATAAATAGCCGCCCCTACAACCACTAGTTGGTTGGCTGCTCCGAGAGAACTTGACACTTGTCATTTGAGAGCAACCCATCCTCCGAGGACTTTGAGAGAAAATCATCAAGTGAGGAAAACCCAAAAGTGAGGAAAACCCAAAAGTGAGGAAAACCCAAAACCAAACCCCAACAAACCCAAAGTGATTGAGCATCATCAAGAAATTGATCCTGTGGATCCGACGCTTTTACCTTTGAAGACTGTGCTTCTTCCAGACGGTTAGGCGCCAAGGTCTAGAGCATCCAAGAGGAATTGTGGATCGCCGAGTGACCAAGTATGTGAAGGTTTGGAAGTCGCTCAAGACTTACCACGAGTGATTGGACGAGGTCTGCGTGACCTTAGTTCAAGGAGAATACGGTGAGGACTTGGTGTCCCGAGCTGCGTGCTCAAGGATCGGGTGTCCGGACTGTGTGTCCTCGAGTTTAAATACTCACCGCTCCAACCAGACGCATAACCGAGACAGCAGTTGGAACTGGTCTACCAAATCATTGTCTTCACCAACCTAACTGGTTCCATTTCCTCAACCCTTTCATTTCCTCATTATCTTGTGTTGAGTGTTTGTTCATATCTGTGTTTGAAGACTTTGATCAAGACTTTCTCAATTTCCTCAGTTCAATTTCTTCACCTATTTGTCTTCATCTTGTGTTATCCTGTGATTACGCTTTCAGACTCTGTGATTGTCTTCATTTCATCATGATGACTATGCTTCTAATTTGTTATGCTTACTTCTGAGTACTTATTCCGCTGCAAGTATTTCTTCGCTAAGGAATTTCCTCACCGGCAAATTCCTCAGTGAAGAATTCATAAAAATCGCCTATTCACCCCCCCTCTAGTTGATATAACGCACTTTCAATTGGTATCAGAGCAAGGTACTCCCTTGTTCTGTGTGATTTTGGTTTAACCACCTGGAGTTTTAGTTATGTCGACCGCAGGTATGATCAAGGTCTCAGCAGGGTGTCCTACCTTCGATGGGACGGACTACCCCTCATCGGAAGAACAAAATGCGAATGCATCTTGAAGCAATTGACAACGATCTACGGTATGTTGTGACAAAGGTGTTTCCTCACCACACCTTCTCCGAATGATGCTGATGTGAAGAGATTCAAGCAACTCGATTCTCAAGCGAAGAATATCATATGTGGCCATCGAGCAAAGGTCAATATGGAAGAGTGAGTGCTTTGGAATCTGCCAAACTCATCCGGGACAAAGCTGTCCAAAGTAAATGAAGGTGTTTCAACTCAGCGTGACTCTCGAGTTGATGTTCTTCGAATCTCTTCAACCGCTTCAAAAGACTCGACAACGAAAATGTTCAACAAACCTTCGATCGCCTCACCGACATCTCAAATGAGCTTCAAGCACTGGTGCCACCGACATCACCGACCATGAGGTGGTGAAGAAATTGCTAAGATCGCTGATTCCTCATTTGATACTCCGCACCGATGATACAAGAACGAGCTGACTACAAGTCTCTTGATCCTGCCGATATCCTCGAAGGCTAAATACTCACGAGTTCCAGCTTGCTGAAAAGAGAGATCTCTATGGTTCGGCTATGGAAAACACGTGCCTCAAGGCCAAGGCTGTGTCTGAATCGAGAGTGAAGACTCGTAGTAGCCTTGGAGATCTGAAGAATTTGGCTAGAGCTAGCACTTGCCGTGAAGAAATTCCAGAAATTCTCAAGACGTGGTCGCTTTGGAAAATCCTCAAGAAGCAAAGTGATTCCTCATCTAGTGACTATAAGAGAAGACTTTGTCACAAATGCAAGAAACCTGGTCACTACATCCAAGATTGTCCTCGATGGGAAAAGGAATTAAGGAAGAAGAAACACAAGGATTACAGCTACGATGACGTGAAGAAGAAGAAGAAATCATCAAAATCTTCATCATCAAAATCCTCAAAACCTTCTTCTCACAAGAAGAGCAGCTCCAAAAGGCTCGGGCATTCATTGGCAAGGAAATGGACTCTAAAGCTGAATCTGAGGAAAATGAGGAAGAGGAGGAGTCTCAAGAATCCGAATCTGTGTGGCTAGTCCGGCTCTTGCTATCGCTTTGTTAGCAAGTCCATCTTCAACATCAAGAAACTGACTCACCGACAAGCCCGATGAGGAAGATGATGACTACGCCCCACCTATTGCTTCATGGCAAAAGGTGCCAAGGTACTCAATTTCACCTCCTCCGAATCTAGTGAAAATGAATCGATGAGGATCTCAAGCCCAGCTACTCTAAACTTGCTAAGATTGCTATAAAACAACAAAGGGCTTTTGAAAAGGTTCAAAACATGCTAGATAAGAGTGATGATATGTTAGGTGAAGAAATGGATCGCACTCAAGCCCCGATCGAAAATCTTCAGAGACTTCAGCCTAGGCTTGACAGCCTTCAAGGTCATCATAACACTCTCTTATCTCGATCATGAGAAACTTTCTTATGAATTTCTTCAAAGAAAGCAAGATCTTGAGAAGCTAAGAGTGAGTTATGAAGATCTTCGTAAGGAGCGTGATTCATTACTTGCTCAACAAATCAGCGCTTCTCAAGAAGAATTTGTTCCTCCATGCTTAAAGTGCATTGAACGTGAATCGCTAATTCTTCACCGAATGTTCAAATGCTTCAACTATTACAAATTCTTCACCTGCCTCTGCTATCACTAATTCCTCATCCGAGGACATTGCTAGTATCACCGACAATGCAGATCGAAGGAATTGTACATGACAGAGCATGTACAAAAGCCTCAAAGGGCATCGACTTTTGTGATGTGCTTAAAAGCAGATCCTCAACAGAACCCTAGGAAAGAGGGTATTGCCTTTGAGAGGAAACTCAATGTCGATGGAACGTCTTTGAAGCCCGAGCAGTATTCCAAAACCTCATGGGTTGCTGCAAAGGGACCTCCAGTTGATCCATCTACCTTATCTGGTTTTACATGTGAATTTCCTCATTACATTGATGAGTCATTTGACTCAAACTATAAAATGTTCAAAAATCAGAATGGTGAAGTATTTGCTAGATATGTTGGCACTAATCTGCAGAACGGTTCCCTATGAAGAAAATCTGGGTTCCCAAGCAAAGCCTTGAAAATCTTCAGTGAATGTCCTCATGACACCACCGTGAAGAATAGGAACCCAGATCAAATTCTTCATATGGACCAAACTCTTCATATGGATCCAAGTCCTCATATGGACCAAATTCCTCACGTGGATCAAATTCCTCAAAAGGATCAAAGTCCTCATATGATTATCATCGTGCTAACAACTCGCTTCGCAGGTAGAGCTAAGGGCTATGAATATATGCATTATTCTTCAAACCAATATGTTCATAAGTCCTCAAGAATTTCTCTGCTTATTCATATGCTTACCCTAACCCTCTTATGTGAAACGAAATGGTTTGGCCTCTATGCCACCATTCTCATATGGTGCTCGCAGAATGATGAACTCTTTGCCACCCCTTCAGATGTGGGTGGTGAAGAAAAGAACTAATTTCTTCTGCAGGTCAGGTCTCCGGCGTGCCTTAACGTCTGAAGAATTTGTTGGGGCCCGACAAAATGCTCGAAAGGACGCAGTTAATCATGATGAAATGAACTTTCATTTCACACGCCCTCATACTTGCTTATCTGAATATTGATCGATGAAATTCATCGATGAACTTGATATCATATTCTTCACCGATGAAGTATATGAGATCGTAAGTTGTACTAATTCATCTGCAGGATGATCAACCCAAAGCCACCGAGTGGGTTCTCGATAGTGGATGTACAAATCACATGACCGGTGACAAGAATCTATTGATGGATGCTACCTTATCACCGCCACATCTGAAGCATATCATCTTCACGACAAAGGCAAAAGTCGTATTGGGACTTGGTAAGGTTGCTATCTCTAAGGACATGCACATGGACAAAGTCATGCTTGTTGAGTCTTTAGGATATAACCTCATGTCGGCCTCAATGCTTTGTGATCTTGATATGGTTGTTATCTTTGGCAAGTATCGTTGTGTTGTGATTATGGAAGTGACAATTCCAAAGTCTTGAAGGCTTTAGGAGAGGAGACTTGTATATTGTTGACTTCTCTACAGGTCCACAACCAGCCGTGTGCCTACTTGCAAAAGCTTCGTAAGGCTGGCTATGGCATCGACGACTTGGTCACGCAGGCATGAGGAATTTGCACACGCTTGCGAAGAAGAAGCATGTCATTGGCATTGAGAATGTCAAATTCCTCAAGGACCATTTATGCGGAGCCTGTGAAGCTGGAAAAATGACCAAGGCCAAGCATCCAGCGAAGACTATCATGACCACTACTCGTCCCTTCGAATTGCTTCACATGGACCTCTTTGGTCCCAATCATTATTCAGCTGTCGTTAATGAAGCATCACTATATGGCTTTGTTATTGTTGATGATTACTCTCGTTACACATGGGTACACATTGTTACTTACAAGAATCAAGTGCAGGAAATCTTCAAACGATTTTCCTTGAGGGCTTTAACTAACTTTGGTGTGAAGATCAAGCACATCAGGAGTGACAATGGAACTGAGTTCAAGAATTCCGGTCTTGATGACTATCTTGATGAACTTGGTATTACTCATGAGTTATCTGCTCCTTATACTCCTCAAAAAATGGCGTCGTGGGCGCAAGAACAGAACTCTTGTTGAGATGGCTCGACTATGCTTGATGAATACAAAATGCCTAGTCGCTTCTGGATTGAAGCAATTGACACTGCGTGCCATCATCATCAGAGTATATCTTCACAAATTCTTCAAGAAGACTGCCTATGAACTCCTCAACGACAAGAAACCTAATGTAAGTTATTTCAAAGTCTTGATTGCTAAATGCTGGATTAGAGATCCTCACCACCACTCTAAATTTGCACCAAAGCACATGAAGGTTTTATGCTTGGTTACGGAAAGGACTCGCACACCTACTGAGTCTTCAACATCGCACTTCACAAGATTGTTGACATCGTAGATGTGCGGTTCGATGAAACTAATGGCTCGCAAAGAGAGCACCTACCTTCATGTTAGATGAACCAGCACCGAGGATTCTATCAGTTCAAGGCAACCGAGGATGTCATTCCTCTTCAAGAAACTGCTGAAGAATTCATTCTGACTGTGAAGAACGCCGAGCTGATGCACTGAAGATAATGTCAAGAAAATGGTGCCGAGGAAAATGATCAAATTCCTCGAAGACAACCAGCTCATCCTCGCGTTGCAAAAGAAGTGCAAGTGGAGAAGATCATCGATGACATTAAAGCGCCAGTCCTCTCACACGCTCAAAAGCTTCACATTTATCTAACTTTTGTGGGCACTATGCTTTTGTCTCTATCACAGAGCCCACTAAGGTAGATGAAGCATTTCGAGCCGGAGTGGATTCAGGCCATGCAAGAAGAATTACATCGATTCGAGCTCAACAACGTCTGGAACTGGTCAAACGTCCAGATCCTCGCAAGCATAATATCATTGGCACAAAGTGGATCTATCGCAACAAGCAAGATGAAAATGGTCTTGTGGTGAGGAATAAGGCACGACTAGTAGCTCAAGGCTACACGCAGTTGAAGGAATTGATTTGATGAAACTTTTGCACTGCCGCTAGACTTGAGTCTATTCGCATATTACTCGCCTATGCTAACCATCACAATATCACTTTATATCAAATGGATGTGAAAAGTGCATTCCTCAATGGTAAGCTTGAGGAAGAAGTATATGTTGCTCAACCACCAGGTTTTGAAGATCCAAAGAATCCTGACAAAGTCTTCAGACTAAATAAGGCCCTCTATGGCCTCAAGCAAGCCCCTCGGGCGTGGTATGATACATTAAAGGAATTCTTTGTGAAGAATGGCTTCACACCCGGTTCACTCGATCCTACTCTTTTTACTAAATCGTATGATGGTGAACTGTTTGTGTGCCAAATATATGTTGATGATATTATCTTTGGCTGTACTGACCAACGTTATAGTGATGAATTTGCCTATATGATGAGTGAAGAATATCAAATGTCTATGATGGGAGATTTGAAATTCTTTTTAGGTCTTCAAATTCGTCAACAACACAATGGCATATTCATATCTCAGGAGAAATACCTCAAAGATGTCCTGAAGAAATTCGGCATGCAAGATTGCAAAGGTGTCAAAATTCCTATGCCCACAAATGGCCATCTATGCACTGATGAAAATGGTATTGACTTCGATCACAAGGTATACCGCCCATGATTGGTTCTTTATTGTACTTATGTGCATCTAGGCCAGATATAATGCTTAGTGTTTGCATGTGTGCCCGATTTCAAGCTACACCGAAGGAATCACACCATAAGGCTGTGAAGCATATTCTTCGATATCTAGCTCACACACCAACACTAGGATTATGGTACCCCAAGGGCTCTACTTATGATCTCATTGGATATTCGACTCGACTATGCTTTGGTGATCGTGTGGACTGCAATTCAACATCTGGTACTTGTCATTTCTCGGACGATCTTTGGTCCGTTGGTCCTCGAAGAAACAGAATCGTATCACCGTCCCATCGCGGAAGCTGAATACATTGCTGCTGGCTCGTGTTGTGCTCAATTACTATGGATGAAGCAAACCCTCAAAGACTACGGCATCAACGTGAAGAATGTGCCTCTCTATTGTGACAATGAGAGTGCCATCAAGATTGCTCACAACCCAGTTCAGCACTCAAGACAAAGCACATTCAAATTCGTCATCATTTTCTTCGTGATCATGTGTTGAAGGCGACATCTCCATCGAGCACGTGAAGATCAAGAACAGCTAGCTGATATCTTCACTAAGCCCTTGGATGAGAAGAGATTTAGCAAGTTGCGGTGTGAGCTAAATATCTTAGAATCTTGAACGTTCTTTGAAAAGTACACACATCCTAACACTTATGCAAAATTGATGACTTAGATGTGCAACACATGAAGAAACGTTTTCTTCAATCAATGAAGAATAACACTCTTAGTGTGAAGAAATTAATGAAGAATTTGATTCTCGTAACCCTCGACAATTGTGCAGCGGTGTCTGAAATCATCATTCTTATCTGTGGGTCACGCCACCACCAAAGTTCAAAATCTTCAATTTGAGTTTTTCCTCAGTTTTTCAAATTCTTCAGTTTTTCAAATTCTTCAACTTTGCAAAATCTTCACTATTTCCGTCGTCTTTCTTCATTGGCTATATATATATATATATATATGGATTTATGTCCTCTACAGCATTCACTTATGGCTATTTCTTCAAGTCGCTTTTTCTGCTAAGTGAATGTGATCGGACCCTTTCCCCTCTATGCTATACTCAACCCAATCCATTCACAAATTCTTCATGTGCGTTCTACTTTGAAACTCGTTCAAATTCTTCACTGTGTCCTTGACAGCTGAAGAAATTGCAACGGAACCTTTAAAACGAATCTTATTCAAACCTTCACTTTTACCGCTCAAACCGTTCCGCATCCCACGATGCATTATTATATTCACCCACGATCGTACACGATCTCCACTACACAGTACGTGGGTGACACATGTCGTGAGAAGGGAAGCGGTCAGGGGCATGTTCGTCCTAAATCTTCGGGCGATCTGTTTTTCACTGTGTCTATAAATACCCCTCTCCCCTTCCTCACTCTGTTACTCCGCTCGACCTCTCTCTCCCGCTCGAGCTCCTCAAAACCCTAGCGCTGCCGCTACTCCATCGTCGCCGGTGAGGAAAAGCTTCACTGCCTTGACCTCTTCGTCGACGTACTCACGCCAACCGTGGAAAATCTTCACTCCGCCGTCGCCGTAGCTGATTTCCTCTGCCAAGTTAGGGCGGGGAAGATCTGACGGACGAACTTCTCAACTGTTCTTCTCAGTTCGTCGTGTTCTTCACTTCGGGTAAATTAAAAGTTACTTTTATTACTCGCTTTGATTCTCAAATTTTTCTTCAAATTCTTCAAAGGTGTTTGTTCTTCAAATCTTCACACATATGAACACCTCAAATCACTTGACTCATTTCTCTAAGCTATGATTTTCTTCAAGATTCCTCAATTGTGTGGATCTTCGATCTATACAACTCTGGAACCTAAGACAAAGAACGCTTATTGAAATTCTTCAAGGCTCATCTGGTTAAAATCCTCAAAACTTGTTCTCTTTGAAAAACCTTCTGAGAACGCATATGACCTCTCCAAATTCCTCGCAACTATTCTCTGTTCATAGGTACAAATGTCAGCTGCTGAATCCCTAGGTTCTCATTAACTTAACTCATTTGCAGCGTTCCTCGAAGAAAAACTGCACACTTCTTCAGAGAACTCAATTGTTCAATTTCCTCAATCAAGAAAATGGCGACGGTAAGAAGCCGCAGAAGGGAGGAAAGAAACATGAGGTTATGACAGCATTTGAAATCCCTGAGGAAATATATGCTGACTACTGCACACCGGATGAAGAAAGCAAAAATCAACGCAAGGTGCGTATTCAGAAGATTGAACGGAGATGGGCACGGGAATGGAAGGAATACAGATATGTAACTCCTAAGTACATGAAGAAATTCGCCTTAAATCCTCCATGCCCAAGAGCTCCTTTGGCACCTGGCCAAATAGCTGATCCCACTAGCATCAAGCGCGGTGAGGACTTTCCTGATGAATGGGCTAAACGCCAAGCAAAATTGGCAAAGCAAGCAAAGGAAGCAGTGAAGAAATTCAATGAGGATTCTGCTGCTGCTACTGCCACTGAGGTCTCGGTCAAACCGAGGAAATCAATGCAAAAGAAGCCTGCTCATAAGCCAAGTGCTTCACCATCTGCGCCCTCACGGCCAAGTTCCTCAGCAGCACCCTCCAAGCAATTTCCTCACACTGCTGCCGTTCCACCAAAGTCCTCAACAGCTCCGTCAAAACCTTCAGTTCCTGTACACCTAGCTACATGTCAAAGGACCACTGGTTTTTCAATTGCCTCAGGCATCTCTGCAAGTTCCTCAGCTGCCCCCATTTCTTCATCTGGCCCGACTCAGCTGAAGACCAAAGCAACAGCTGGACGAGGTCCACGGCCTAGTCCAAGGACGAAACAAGTTGTATTTCATGTACCATCGACGATGAGGCATCGATGAAGAACTTCGGAAATCATCGAGACCGTCAAGTAAGGGCCGCTAGAGCCAAAGGTACAAGCTGTGCCACTCGCTATTGGATCCAAGAAAGTCCTCGACTTTATTGATCTCTCGCACAATGATCCCAATACCCTCTGCTCGATCTTCATTTGACACTGGTCAAAGTCATGCGTGACTCACTTCATCGCTGAAGAAAATGGAAGTTTGAGAAGGCAAGGGAAATCAAAAGGCTCAATACAGGAAAGAGAAGTTCCTGAAGAAAAACGTTGTCAAGATGACACCTGAGGAGCTTCTCCAAGTTCAAACTGAAATTCAAGACCTCAGCAAAAACTTCGATATCCACTATGCTGATTGGCAAGGAGTAAAGACCAGATTCGTCGATCTGACGAAGAAATTCACAAGTGTTGTTGCCCCAGTGCAACATGAAATTCCTCAGGCTGAAGCCTCAGTTCAGCCTGCTGAAGAAAATGCTGATTCCAGGGCTGATGGTCCCATACCAGCCGCTGAAGAAACTGCCAGGGCACCCACTAGTGGTGCGCCTGAAGAAATTGCTCAAGGCAGAGAACCGCATCGGTTCCTCCCAAGAAACTGCACCAAATTCCTCAGCTCCTCCTGCGCCAACTCCAACTCCAATTCTTCCATCTGCTTCTGATGTGAAGAAAACCAAGGCTGCAGAACGAGCTGCTGTGAAGAAAAGGAAAGCATCAGCTGCGTCAGATTCTTCGGCTGTGAAGAAAATGAAGCCAATGACCAGCTCATCTGAAAACCCGATTGATGTTGTTCCAATTTCCTCCATACCTTCAAAGGAAGTTGTTCCGTTTGGAGAAGACTATGAGATCCCAATCGGATCTGATGAAGAACATCAATCTGCTGCTTCGTCAGAGAAAATTGATGAAGAAATTGAAGTGGAGGCAATCCCTTCAACCCCAGTTATTTCCTCATCAGACTATGAAATTCCTCAAGCTGGTGCTGAGGAAATTGAAAATGAAGATGTGGATATTGGATGCACCACTCCAGTGATAAATGATGACTTTTGGGAAAGTCAGCATCCCAATACTCCTCTCTTCACCCCACTCCAACAAGTTCCTCACTCCCCTGCACAAACAGTCCAAATAGACTCTGAAGAAAATCAACCCACTGGTTCTGTGCATGAAGAAATTCCAGCCACTAGTGCTGATGAAACTGCTGCTGCTGCTAATCCTCAGAATGCACCTGTTCAGGAACAAGGAATTCCTCAGCCTGAAGAACCTGAACTTACGATTCCTGAGGTGGTGATGCAACTCACTGACACCCCTCTGCCCAAGCAAAAGAATCCGTTCTCAACCAAACAAAAGTTCAAGGCTGAAGATTTCTTTGCTGAGCATGTGTTCTTCACTGAATACAACCCTTATGATTCTGCTCGAATTAGGAAGAGGCGCTTCTGGACTGCCAGCCAAGCCAACTTCTATTCCTCAGTGCTTTTCAACAAGGACAAAATCTTCGATCATGCTCATATTCCTCATGTGGATATGGAGTCGCTGCCAGGCTTTGAGCCAGTCCTCAGTGTTCTTCACGACGCAGGACTTCTAAACTTCTGCACTGATATTTGTGATTGGAACGAAGAGCTAATTCTTCAGTTCTATGCAACCCTGCACATCACCGGAGACGCTGAAGACGTAAATTCATGGGTCTTAGATTGGATGACTGAAAACACTCACTACAAGGCACCAGCAACTGAATTGCTTCGTGCCCTACCACTCAGTCCTCCGCTTGATGGTGCACGTCGTATCTACGAAGAAAAAGAACTTTCAAATCACTATATGCAAGTGCTGATGAAGCCTTTGAAGCCAAGGCAGGCCCCAAGAACCAAATTCCTGTCAAGGAATTATTATATGTGCCTCGGACAGTCTATCGAATTTTGACGAAGACTATGAGTCCTATCAAAGGCCACGACTCGAATGATGAAGAAGTCATTGGCATCACGAAGAATATGCTTTTCAACATCATCCATGGCGTTCCCGTACATTTCCATGATTTCTTCATGAGGACTCTGGCTAACATTGCCATGTCACCATTTGAGCTGAAGCCTTATGCGCCTTGGATTATGAGATTCATCAGGTCAAGGTCTTCACTCAATTACAAAGTCGATACTTTGAACCACTGCAGCTACTCACGCCTCGATTGAAGTCCTCAAGCGGACAATTACCTCACCGATGAAAAGGGCAAGGCTATCACTGTGATAGATGAAGGCATTCGTCCATTGGATGGACAGTTTATAAGCAGCATCTTACTCCACCAATGATTACTCGCCACACATGACTCAGCCGCAAATACCTCACCAAGCAAAATCCTCAAGGAATCGCACCTGTGGTGATGATGATCGTGAATTACTCCTCGGTCTTCATCGGAAGGTTGATCGCAATCATAAGTGGGTCAAACGTCGGTTTGGTACTCTTCTTTACAACATGACCTCAACACACAATGCAAAGAAGAAAACCACTACTACCTTCATGAAACCTTCAAGCGCACTGGGCTGTTCTTTCACATGTCTACAGTGAAGAAGAACTGACTTCAATGGGTCTCAAGGAAGAATTTGACTGGTCTGCACCTCCTCTGAAGAAATTCAAGAAAGTCAAAGTTCCTTCCTTGGTGGCTAGCTCCTATTCTTCATCTCGCGACACTGATGAAAATGAAGATTTGGAAGACACTGCTGCTGGTCCTACTTCAACAAATAACCCCGACAATGCTGGCGCTCCGTCTTCAACTTGAAATTCTTCAAGAGCGTTAGTCCTCAGTTTCGATCCTTTTGGTCATTTGATGACAAAGGGGGAGAAATTTGAGTTAGTCTTCAAGCGGGTCTAGTGTTTTGTCTATATACAGTATTTTATTTAAGTTGCAACTCTCGTTCTTCCGAAACCTTTTATTGGATCGAGTTGTAATCTTAAACCCGATGGTGCTTTGATACTTTTGATGCATTATGCTCTTGCTCTATGCTCTGATTACAGGAGTTATGCTCTGATTCTCGTGAGCTTTTTGAAAATCTTCATTGCAAATCAATTTGGCCTTTGGGCTCTGATACTCTTTATGCATTAATTTTGCATGCTCTGAATAACATCAAGTACCATATTTCATCATGCATTCCAAATTCCTCATATTATATGTCAAATGCGTGTATGAATTACAAGATATAGGGGGAGATCTCCATGATTCAATTCTTCAAATGTGCATTGCCTCAAAAGCAATTTCCTCACTATGCACATCTTCGTGGGGAGTTCTTCTATATCTTGCAATCAAATTCCTCATTATCGAGATTTACACTTCATATGTTTATCCCGTTGAAAACTTAACCTATGTTGTCATCAATCACCAAAAGGGGAGATTGTAAGTGCATCTAGTGCCCTTAGTGATTTTGGTGTATTGAAGACTTATAGGTTAAGTAACTAATGCGCTTGTGAGTGTACACAGGTCTATAAGTCTATGAGGAGTTTGATGTTTACAGAGAAAGTCGACCCTAAAATGAAGTTCTTCAACTGAAGACTTTGATATTCGAAGACTTCAAAGACTTTGAAAGTGAAGAAATTGGTGTGACCTTGAAGACTTGGTATTCATTTGAGGAACATGAAGCGTGAAGACTTTTGTTTTCGTAGTTTCATTTTCTCTTTCTTGAGTCATAGGAAACACCGTCTCGATAAAGGGGTCGAGGAAATACTAAGGAAAAATTTCCATTTGATGCTCAACTCAAAATCCTACACCTACCAATTCCTTCGAGTGAAGCTTTTGAAATCTCATACAGATTCAGTCAATTTCTTGATGATGAGACGAAGCTCTTCCAGTCACCGAGGAATTGTTCTGACCGAGGAGTTAGGGATTCGCCAAAGGCGGATTGCCTACACATGAGGAACATGATAGCCCGAGGAATTTGATGTTCAAATTTCCGACCGTTCTTTGTCTTTGCTTGACTGTCCCAAATATCTTATCCACCTAACGGTCATATCATTGAAGGGCATTTATGTCTTATCATGTCGGGCTGCTCCCTAGGCTATAAATAGTCGCCTCTACAACCACTAGTTGGTTGGCTGCTCGAGAGAACTTGACACTTGTCATTTGAGAGCAACCCATCCTCCGAGGACTTTGAGAGAAAATCATCAAGTGAGGAAAACCCAAAAGTGAGGAAAACCCAAAAGTGAGGAAAACCCAAAACCAAACCCCAACAAACCCAAAGTGATTGAGCATCATCAAGAAATTGATCCTGCGTGGATCCGACGCTTTTACCTTTGAAGACTGTGCTTCTTCCAGACGGTTAGGCGTCAAGGTCTAGAGCATCCAAGAGGAATTGTGGATCGCCGAGTGACCAAGTATGTGAAGGTTTGGAAGTCGCTGAAGACTTACCACGAGTGATTGGACGAGGTCTGCGTGACCTTAGTTCAAGGAGAATACGGTGAGGACTTGGTGTCTGAGCTGCGTGCTCGGTGATCGGGTGTCCGGACTGTGTGTCCTCGAGTTTAAATACTCACCGCTCCAACCAGACGTACAAGCGAGACAGCAGTTGAACTGGTCTACCAAATCATTGTCTTCACCAACCCAACTGGTTCCATTTCCTCAACCCTTTCATTTCCCATTCTTGTGTTGAGTGTTTGTTCATATCTGTGTTTGAAGACTTTGATCAAGACTTTCTCAATTTCCTTAGTTCAATTTCTTCAGTCTATTTGTCTTCATCTTGTGTTATCCTGTGATTACGCTTTCTGTACTCTGTGATTGTCTTCATTTCATCATGATGACTATGCTTGTAATCTGTTATGCTTACTTCTGAGTACTTATTCCGCTGCAAGTATTTCTTCGCTAAGGAATTTCCTCACCGGCAAATTCCTCAGTGAAGAATTCATAAAAATCGCCTATTCACCCCCCCTCTAGTCGATATAACGCACTTTCAGGTTGCGCCCACACTCCCATTGTAAAAGTCCTATGACTAAGTGAGAGCGATAAAGCCACATAGTCCGATTGCCTAGTCGCCGCACTAACACCTCCTTCACGGACCAAGACATTGGGTCAAGTGTGTTTAACTGCTACCCCGAACACCCCCATACTACCTACGTGGGGGCTAAAGCCGACGACTGGCCAACTCTCAGATGTCGTAAACGGCCGCACAGGAGGAGATATTTTAAAGTAAAACAAGCAACATATCATACATAAGCCTTGTTTCATAATATAGGATTGAACAACATAGATACATTCATTCAAAAATGATGTCCTTCGAACACTGGCCTCTACAATGCGGGATCCTTCCAGGACATCATCAAAATACCGCTCCGGCTTGCGGTGCTCTTTGCCTGCGGGCGGTCCCTCGGTTGCGAGTTTGACGGCGTTCATCTTCGCCCACTGCACTTTGACACATGTGAAGGCCATCCGCGCACCTTCGATGCAGACCGACCGCTTCACGGCATCAAGCCGGGGGCAGGCACTGACCAGCCGCTTCACGAGACGGAAGTAGCTGCTGGGTATGGGTTCGGCAGGCCACAGACGGATTATAAAATCCCTCATGGCCAATCCGGCCAACCTATGCAGTTCGGTCAACTGCTTCAGCTGATTGTTGAGGGGCACGGGATGCTCAGGCGGAAGGTACTACGACCAGAACAGTTTTTCCATTGAGCTCCCCTCTTCGGCTCGAAAGAACTCTGCAGCATCGGCAACACTCCCGGGCAGGTCCGCAAACGCTCCTGGAGAACTCCAAATCCGGGTCAGTAAGATGTATTTCCTTCTCACAAATTTGCTCTGCATATTAAAGGCCTTACCAGCCGCAATCTGCTTTGCCTCTTGGATCTCCCAACAGGCGTTTTGGGCTTCAGTCCAGGCCTCCTATGCACTTTGGAGGGCCTTAGCAAGTTCGGACTTTTGATCCGAAATTTTGCGCTCTATGGACTCACATTTTCTTATAGCATCGTTGAGCTCTTGCTGGACTTCCTCCACCCTTGACTCATGTTTCAGGCGGGCGGCTCGTTCCTCCCCCGCCTCTTTCTTGGCCTCGGCCAGCGTGTTCTTGAGGGTCTCGACCTCGGACGCGTCATCTATGAGCAAAGTTATAACACTCATTCAGATGACAAATTATTACTGATATTATTTCAGACGCATTTTCGATATGACATACCTTGCTTTTCCGCTAACTTCCGCCTCAGCTCAGACGCTTCGGCGGCATGGGCAGCTGACGCCTGCATTGCAGCCTGTTTGATTCAAATAGATATGTACGTTAATCTCCTGTATGAGTCATTAGATCCTCTGTTCGGCCTTTCTTTGCGAACACCAAACAGAGTCTCAGGGGCTACTATCTATACACAGATATTTTTCTTATATACCTAATAGGCATTATATTACATACCTCAAAGCCTCTCGGAAGTCTAGTGTAGGCCTTGTTCAATCCGCTTTTAGCGGATCGAACCCTCTCAACCACCGTACCCATAAGGGTACGATGTTCTTCCACAATAGTGGCACTCTGAAGCGCTTCCACCAGAGTATCCGGCGCCTCCGGGTTGACAGAGGTCGTCGGTGGGATTGGTGCACCCCCTTCTTTTGAAGGAGGCTGCTCACCTGATTCTGGAGCCGTATGGGTCTCCAAAATAATGTCTGGTTGGGGGCCGAATTGGGCACAGCCCCCGTCGCCAGTCTTCATGGGGGTCGGTGCCCCCATGTTTCCGGCAGCAGAGGTATCGCCCTCTGGCACCACCTCGACGGCTTCCCGCACCTCTCCCTGACCCGGGAGGGTCCTTCGGGACAACACTTCGGCATTGTCCGCAGCTTTGGGGGAGGAGGACGGTGGAGGTGACCCGCTATCCATCACGTTCGGATCCAGCGAACTCCCCGAAGATGAGGATTGCTGGGGGAGGACGCGAGCCGGACTGCAGCACATAATTTAGTATATTAAAATCACAAGGCAGAAAACCGGATAGATATATAAGTACAAGTGCCTTTGGGGTACGTACGATCCGGCCAGGGGCTTCGGCCTGGGGCGCCATTCATCGGCGTCCAATTCAGAGTCATCCGTGAGGGAAATTCTCCCTTTCTTGGACGCCTCCGCCTCCAGATCCGCGGAAGCCCTCCTTTTCTTCTTTCCTCCCTTAAGAGGAGAATTACTCTCTTCCTCCTCTCCTTTGTCTTCGTCAGGGGAGGAGTGGGTCTCGGTGTCTTCGGACACTACGTCTGAAGCACCTTTACGGTGGAGGCCACTTTTGGCCTCCTTGCCTTTCCTCTTGGCCTTCTTTTCCGGCACCTGATATGGCGCCGGAACCAGCATCCTCATTAACAGAGGGATGGTTGGGTCTTCGGGTAGTGAAGCCGGACAGTGAATCCGCTCCGCCTTCTTCGTCCAGCCCTGTGGGAAGAATGGAAAGCTTAGTATGCCCCTTGGATTCACAAATAGTAAAGTTATCATAAAAACTTACGGGAGACACTACGTGAGTACAGTCGAGGCCGAGGTCATCGGTCGTTTTCGGCCACGTCTTTTGGATCTTGAACAGCAGCTTCCACATGTCTTCATGCTTCGTGCCGAAGAACCGCTGCAGGGTCCGGGAACCGGTCGGGTCAAACTCCCACATGTGCTGAGTCCTGCCTTGGCAGGGGAGAACCCGGCGAAAGAGCATTACCTGGATCACGCTGGCGAGACTGGTATTCTTGTCTACCATACTCTGGACGCGCTTCTGCAGCGTCATCACCTTGTCGGATGATGCCCAGTCCAGGCCCTTGTTGAGCCAGGAAGTCAGCCGCAGTGGAGGCCTGGACTTGAACTCGGGAGGAGCGGCCCATGTGGAGTTACGGGGTTCCGTGACATAGAACCACTCCTGCTGCCACCCCTTCACGGTCTCCACGAAGGTGCCTTTGGGCCAAGTGACTTTGGGGAGCTTGCTCACCATGGCGCTGCCGCACACCGCGTGTTGACCATCCACCACTTTTGGCTTCACATTGAAGACCTTGAGTCATAGGCCGAAGTGGGAAGGGATGCGGAGGAATGCCTCACACACGACGATGAACGCATAAATGTTGAGGAAAGAATTCGGGGCTAGATCATGGAAATCTAGCCCGTAGTAGTACATAAGGCCGCGGACGAAAGGATGGAGGGGAAACACCCTAATCCGCGAAGGAAGTGAGGAATAAATACTACCCTCTCATGGGGCTCCAGAGTAGGGACGATCTGCTTCTTGGTTGGAAGCCAGTGTGCGATTTCCGTGTCGAAGTACCCCGCTTCCCGGAGCTCCTTGATGTTCTCCTCCGTGACGGAGGAGGCCATCCACTTGCCCTGCGCTCCAGATCCGGACATGGCTAGAGTGTTTTCTGGGGACGGAAGGGATCGAAGCTTGGGCGCTGGATCTCGAGGGCGGATGGGCTGAGGAAGAAGAAGGCGTGGGGTGAAAAGGTGGATTCTTATCTCCTTATAAAGGCAGTGAATATAGAGCGTCCCCCCACGAGCCTTAAAACTCGCCTATTCCCAAGCGGTCGTGCGAACGGCATGGTTGGATTACCCAAACCCGTATTTTTGAGAATCCCGTGATAAGAGGACACAATCTCTGTTTTGACAAGATGTGTCACCGGAGGCCGCGTCTCGAAACACAAAACGGGAGATTGAAAAGCGATTGGAAATAATAAAGAGGCCAGACGTAACGTCTCGCCAGCAAAAACTATCAGCAAAGACATATCATGTTTTTTGATTAAGTATTATGCCCTTGTGGCAGTGGGGTTGTGACCATTAAGCAGATCCGGACATAGTTCTTGTTGATCAACTGCTTTAAAGTATTTGGAGGAGGAACCCGCCTTGCAATGCCGAAGACAATCTGCATGCCGGACACATCGTCATTGGAGCCTGGTTCAGAGACTACTAAGGGAGTCCTGGATTAGGGGGTCCTCGGGCGTCCGGGCTATGTGACATGGGCCGGACTAATGGGCCGCGAAGATACAAGATAGAAGGCTTTCCCCTGTGTCCGGATGGGACTCTCCTTTGCGTGGATGGCAAGCTTGGCGTTCGGATATGAAGATTCCTTTCTCTCTATAAACCGACTCTGTACAACCCTAGGCCCCCTCCGGTGTCTATATAAACCAGAGGATTTAGTCCATAGAGGCAATCATAATCATACATGCTAGACATCTAGGGTCTAGCCATTACGATCTCGAGGTAGATCAACTCTTGTAACCCCTATACTCATCAAAGTCAATCAAGCAGGAAGTAGGGTATTACCTCCATTAAGAGGGCCCGAACCTGGGTAAACATCGTGTCCCCTGCCTCCTGTTACCTTCGATCCTTAGACGCACAGTTTGGGACCCCCTACCCGAGATCTGCCGGTTTTGACACTGACAATGACAACGATGCTTCGATGGAGATCAAGGTGTCAAGCCGGTGACGACGGTGATCATGACGGTGCTTTGGAGATGGAGATCAAAGGCACAAGATGATGATGGCCATATCATATCACTTATTTGATTGCATGTGATGTTTATCTTTTTATGCATCTTATTTTGCTTAGTATAACTTGATGAGGTAATTGTACCTGCTCCCTTATTGGAAAGTAGTTCATCACAGAAATCAGTTCCAGTAATTCCTACACCAATTAGTGAGGAAGCTAATGATGATGATCATGAAACTTCTGATCAAGTTACTACTGAACCTCGTAGGTCAACCAGAGTAATATCCGCACCAGAGTGGTACGGTAATCCTATTCTGGAGGTCATGTTACTTGACCATGACGTACCTATGAACTATGAGGAAGCGATGATGAGCCCAGATTCCGCGAAATGGCTTGAGGCCATGAAATATGAGATAGGGTCCATGTATGAGAACAAAGTGTGGACTTTTGTTGACTTGCCCGATGATCGGCAAGTCATAGAGAATAAATGGATCTTGAAGAAGAAGACTGGCGCTGACGGTAATGTTATTGTCTACAAAGCTCGACTTGTTGTGAAAGGTTTTTGACAAGTTCAAGGAGTTGAATATGATGAGACCTTGTCACCCGTAGTGATGCTTAAGTCCGTCCAAATCATGTTAGCAATTGCAGCATTTTATGATTATGAAATTTGGCAGATGGATGTCAAAACTGCATTCCTGAATGGATTTCTGGAAGAAGAGTTGTATATGATGCAACCAGAAGGTTTTATCGATCCAAAGGATGCTAACAAAGTGTGCAAGCTCCAGTGATCCATTTATGGACTGGTGCAATCATCTCGAAGTTGGAATAAACATTTTGATAGTGTGATCAAAGCATATGGTTTTATATGCACTTTTGGAGAAGCTCAGATTTACAAGAAAGTGAGTGGGAGCTCAGTAGCATTTCCAATATTATATGTGGATGACATATTTTTTATTGGAAATAATATAGAATTTCTGGATAGCATAAAAGGATATTTGAATAAGAGTTTTTTAATGAAATACCTCGGTGAAGCTGCTTATATATTGGGCATCAAAATCTATAGAGATAGATCAAGACGCTTAATTGGACTTTCACAAAGCACGTACCTTGATAAAGTTTTGAAGAGGTTCAAAATGGATCAAGCAAAGAAAGGGTTCTTGCCTGTGTTACAAGGTGTGAAGTTGAGTCAGACTCAATG
This sequence comes from Aegilops longissima, assembly GCA_021605205.1. NCBI lineage: Eukaryota > Viridiplantae > Streptophyta > Magnoliopsida > Poales > Poaceae > Aegilops > Aegilops longissima. Next base: position 112,446,619 of record CM038680.1, read on the forward strand.
CCCAACCACTGCAGAAGATAGAGAGAAAATGAAAGTCCTTCCCTATGCCTCAACCATAGGTTCTATCATGTATGCAATGATGTGTACCAGACCTGATGTGTTCCTTGCTATTAGTTTAGCAGGGAGGTACCAAAGTAATCCAGGAGTGGATCACTGGATAGCGGTCAAGAACATCCTGAAATACCTGAAAAGTACTAAGTATATGTTTCTCGTTTATGGAGGTGATAAAGAGCTCATCGTAAATGGTTACGTCGATGCAAGCTTTGACACTGATCCGGATGACTCTAAGTCACAAACCGGATACTTATTTATATTGAACGGTGGAGCTGTCAGTTGGTGGAGTTCTAAATAGAGCATCGTGGCGGGTTATACTTGTGAAGTGGAGTACATAGCTACTTTGGAAGCAGCAAATGAAGGAGTCTGGATGAAGGAGTTCATATACGATCTAGGTGTCATACCTAGTGCATCGGGTCCAATGAAAATCCTTTGGGACAATACTGGTGCAATTGCCTTGGCAAAGGAATCCAGATTTCACAAGAGAACCAAGCACATCAAGAGATGCTTCAATTCCATCCACGATCAAGTCAAGGAGGGAGACATAGAGATTTGCAAGATACATACGAATCTGAATGTTTCAGACTCGTTGACTAAGCCTCTCTCACGAGTAGAACAAGATCAGCACCAAGACTCCATGGGTGTTAGAATCATTACTATGTAATCTAGATTATTGACTCTAGTTCAAGTGGGAGACTGAAGGAAATATGCCCTAGAGGCAATAATAAAGTTGTTATTTATATTTCCTTATATCATGATAAATGTTTATTATTCATGCTAGAATTGTATTAATCGAAAACTTAGTACATGTGTGAATACATAGACAAACAGAGTGTCCCTAGTATGCCTCTACTAGACTAGCTCGTTAATCAAAGATGGTTAAGTTTCCTAGCCATAGACATGTGTTGTCATTTGATAGACGGGATCACATCATTAGAGAATGATGTGATGGACAAGACCCATCTGTTAGCTTAACACTATGATCGTTTAGTTTATTGCTATTGCTTTCTTCATGACTTATACATGTTCCTATGACTATGAGATTATGCAACTCCCCAATACCGGAGGAACACTTAGTGTGCTATCAAACGTCACAACGTAACTGGGTGATTATAAAGATGCTATACAGGTGTCTCCGATGGTGTTTGTTGAGTTTGCGTAGATCGAGATTAGGATTTGTCACTCCGATTGTCGGAGAGGTATCTGTGGGCCCTCTCGGTAATGCACATCACTATAAGCCTTGCAAGAAATGTGACTAATGAGTTAGTTGCGTGATGATGCATTACGGAATGAGTAAAGAGACTTGCCGGTAACGAGATTGAACTAGGTATGATGATACCGACGATCGAATCCCGCGCAAGTAACATACCGATGACAAAAGGAACTACGTATGTTGTGCGGTTTGACCGATAAAGATCTTCGTAGAATATGTAGAAGACAATATGAGCATCCATGTTCCGCTATTGGTTATTGACCAGAGAGGTGTCTCGGTCGTGTCTACATAGTTCTCGAACCCGTAGGGTCCGCACGCTTAACATTCAATGACGATTTGTATTATGAGTTATGTGATTTGATGTACCGAAGGTTGTTAGGAGTCCCGGATGAGATCACGGACATGAAGAGGAGTCTCGAAATGGTTGAGACATAAAGATTTATATATTGGACCATGTTATTCGGACACTGGAAGCGTTCCGGATAGTTTTAGATTAAACCGGAGTGCCGGAGGGGTTACCGGAACCCCTCGGGGAAGTAATGGGCCTTAGGGGAGAGAGAGGGCAGCAGCCAGGAGGTGGCGCCCGCCCCCCAGGGGAGTCTGAATAGGACTAGGGGAGGGGGCACGGCCCCTCTTTCCCTCTCCCTCTCCCTCTCCTCCCTTCTTCCCCCCTTCCAGCAAGTGGAATCCTACTAGGACTAGGACTTGGAGTCCTAGTAGGACTCCTCTCCTTGGGGATGCCTCTAGGGGCCAGCCGGCCTCCTCCCTCCCTCCTCTATATACGGGGGAGGGGGGACCCCATAAACACACAAGTTAATCTTTAGCCGTGTGTGGTGCCCCCCTCCACAGTTTTACACCCCAGTCATATCGTCGTAGTGCTTAGGTGAAGCCCTGTGTCGGTAACTTCGTCATCTCCGTCACCACGTCGTCATGCTGACGGAACTCTCCCTCGGCCTCAGCTGGATCAAGAGTTCAAGGGACGTCACCGAGCTAAACGTGTGCAGATCACGGAGGGGTCATGTGTTTGGTACTTGATCGATTGGATCGCGAAGATGTTTGACTACATCAACCGCGTTACTAAACGCTTCCGCTTTCGGTCTACGAGGGTACATGGAAACACTCTCCCCGCTCGTTGCTATGCTTCTCCTAGATAGATCTTGCGTGATCGTAGGAATTTTTTTGAAATACTACGTTCCCCAACACGACCTGCTTGGCTGGTAGCAGCCTCTAGCAAGGCATGCTAACCACCAAGTAGACAATGAAACCGGTTGGCGAACATGTACAACATGTCACACTTATGTTCCCTTTGCCACACGATATGTGTTGTTAGGCTCAAGGCGAGTCTATCATCCTTGTGCCATTTTTATTGTGGTTGGATCACACGAGGGGCCCAGAGTATATCTCTTCTGATCAAAGGGGCAAATCCCATCTTGCTCGACCATGTCTCGCAGCATGGGTCTGGACAAAGCCTGAAACCTACCTTTATAACTACCCAGTCATGGAGTAGTGTTTGGTCAGCCCAAAGCAGGCCTATCACCATCCCGAGTACATACGCCAACTCAGTTCTTAGTACATAGAACATATGTTGTACTAGAAACTCGCTGATGACCTATCGTTGCGTCTCATAGTCAGGTATGTCCGACTCGGACCTTATCTCGACTCGAATCTGACTAGATCCTTCCGAGTACATATTATATGGCTAGCATCCAATGCTCCATGGCCGGTGAGAGAGAGTGAGGGAGTCCTGGATTAAGGGGTCCTTGGGCTGCCAGCTCTTTGCTTATGGGCCGGATTGATGGGCCGCTATGGAGCCAAGCTAGGACGTGGACCCGTGATCGGATGAAGATCTTTGGAGCCGCAGTGTGCCCTCCGAGTCAAGATTCAGCGTGATCTTTCCCTTATTGTAACCGACCATGTGTAACCCTAACCCTACCGATGTCTATATAAATGTCAGGACCCCGATTCCAAGTCACATCGACCTAGCCGGTAACACCTCATATCACTTTGCGGCCTCACGCACGGTATTCCCACGGGTGTCGCCTTACCATGGCCGGGACCGTTTATGCCTTTTGGCTCACGCATATGATAGTGTCGCTAGCACCCACATGACAGAGAACCGGGCCGACATGGCTAGTCTTGAACCCAAAGCGCGCTAACCCATGGGGACAGCATACATGAATCACATCGAGCATGTCGGTCATCAACGTATGAATTGGGCTGTAGCACTGGGATAACAGGACTCCGGATCCCGGCTGTAGCAGGCTAGGCAGACTCGAATATCACAAGTGACATTTCCCGAGGGGATGACATAGGAACGGTGAAACACATGCCGCCATCAAGTGTCCAAGCAGTAGTCTGGGCTAGCGAGGACTCCGGTGAACCGGCTGTAGCAGACTACTATCGCTCGGAAGCACGAGACTACATTTCCCCATATGAGAGGCTGCCAAGGATAAACAACTAGATTGTCGGATCCCACACATACCAAGCATTTCAAACATACACACAATATGCTCGATATGTGTAAATACAACATGGCATCACAACATAACTCTACGACTCAAGTATTTATTCATTAAGCTCCGAGGAGCGAGATATTACAAACATGGGTCTCATGACCCAACACTCAGAGCATACAAGTCAAAGCACAAACGGAAGCTTAACATGTCTGAGTACAGACATGTACAAATGAAAAAGGCTGGGAAGCCTGACTATCTACCACATCCTGCCGAGGGCACAAGATCGTACCTGAGGTAACACGCTAAACGTCGAAGTCCACGTGGAACTACTAGCGAGACTAACGTCTCTCTGCAAAACATAAAATAAGCAAACGTGAGTACAAACGTATTCAACAAGACTTATATCAGAACTAACTACATATGCATCATTATCAACAAAAGTGGGTGGTGGAGTTTGACTGCAGCAAGCCAGCTTTGACTCGGTGGCTATCCTAAACTACGACTGCAAGTAACTCTTTTGAGGTGGTGCACACGAGTCCACATATTCACCAATCAATACACCATTATGGATTTGATCCCGTCTTCCTACGAGAATGCCATCCATAGCACTGACGCTTATCTTGCGCATTTTAGAGTATCCACTTTCACTTGTCTATGAACTGATATAGGCAACCCAGAAGTCCTTTTCCGCGGACACGGCTATTCGAATAGATCATTTATAACCTTGCAGGGGTGTACTTCTTCACACACGCTCTCACCACTTATCGCCGTTTACACGACATGTACTCGGCAACCTTCAAGCGGAAGCCAACGAGGGTGTCGGCCACGGCCTACCTAAACACTCAAGTCCCTAGTCCAGGTTTATCCCCTATTCGGGTTCCATCCGCAGGGAGTCCGGCCGAGGTTTCCACTAACGGCCCCGAACAATGTGTGCAGGGTTCCCGAGATACCAAACGGGCATTCGGTACACCGGGCCACGGTGTATCAACCGCATCATAGCCCACCCCAAGGGTCAGCACTACGCACGGCCTCCAACACATATCCTACAAACACCAGAAACTAGTTGCAACTCCTGGACAGAGAACAAGGGTGGTTAAGAAGCCGAGAGAGTCAATTAAGGATCCCAATGTGTGGTAGTAATTGTTTCATGGATCACAAACACAGAACTCAGTTCCTGAGGACGGCTTCAATGAGACAACCCACCATGTACTCCTACATGGCCTCTCACCGCTACCTTTACCAAATCGTGTTCACACACTTAGCTCACACACAGTAGGACATGTTCACACACCATTCCAATTCATTCCCGATGAATCAGACCTGACTCAACTCTAAGCAGATGGCAGGCATGACAAACAAGCATGAATGAGTAGGCACAACAGGCTCAAACAACTCCTACTCATGCTAGTGGGTTTCATCTAATTCTTGTGGAATGACAGTCATCACAGAGGATAAAGGGGTTCAGCTACCGCAGCAAGTAACACATGAGTCGTTGTTGTCCTAATGCAGTAAAATAGAGCAGGAGCGAGAGAGTGGGATTATATCGGAATGAACAAGGGGGTTTTTCTTGCCTGGCACTTCTAAATATAATATAGTTCTTCATCCGTGTCATCGAACTCATCGTCGGAACATCGTCTACTGAGAGGGGACGATTATCGGCAAACACAGAAGGACACAATCAATGCAATGCGACAATATGATGCATGCTATGACATGGCAATATGATGTGTGATAGGTCTAATGCAACTTGGGACAGAAAGGTTTGAGTCCATTTGAACCAAGGATTCAAATGATCACCCAAATAATAAGTGATATAAGTGCATTAGCTTGTTTCACCTAAAGAGCAAGGTTAAAGTGTTCTGACATGCATGAAACTAGTACAGATGGAAAGATTGGATTTTTCTGATCATTTTTCATATATAACTTAATTCATTTGGAGTTACGGTTTAATTTCTATGATTTTTAGAAGTTTAGGGTATTTTCTGAAAATAATAAATCATTTAAGATTTATTTAAATTCCAGAAAGGAATTAATGCGTCAGATGACCTCACAATCTTTGTCAAGCAGGTCAATGACTCGGTCAGTCAAATCTGATGTGTGGGGTCCACACGTCAGTGACACAGTTAACTAACCTAATTTTAATTAGAGCCTGGGCCCGCATGTCAGTGGGTGAGGGAAAAGTCAAACCCCGGTCAAACGGGCTCAACCCCGCCGGGTTGACCCATGACTTACCGCCGGCGAGGCCGAGGATGGCGGAGGGCTTGGGATAGCTCCTCCGCCACCAAAAGCGCGGGAGGGCATCTCTGGCGTTGCCGTGCTCGTCGACGATCGGCGGTGCAAGCAGCGATGGCTAGGGCGGCCCAGTGGCGACGGCAGCGGCGACAAGTGTGGTGGCCGGAGCTCGGTGGTGCACGAGCGCAGGGCTACGGCTCGCCCTCGAGGGAACCAGGTAGCTAGGCCGCATCTAGGGGGCCCTAGGAGCACGGTGGATAGCACAGCTGGGCGTGGTAAGCTCAGCGGTGAGCAGGAGGTCGGCCATGGCGGACGGCGGCCTTGGGAGCTCGTGGGGGCGGTGGCTAGAGGAAGCTAGCGAGAGGGGGAGGTGAGGGGAAAAGCTCAGGGGCTCACGGTGATGTCGTAGGGAGGCTCAGCGCGCTCGGGGACGGCTCAGAGGCGACGGAACGGCGATGACGATCTCCGGTGTCCCGAGGTTGAAGACGGGTCGATGGCGACGAAGCAGAGCCCTCCGGCTCATTTCCTTCGGCGTGGGGATGGGGTGCTCGATTTCGGAGCTGCTGGACATGGTCATGGGACGAGGGGACGGCGGTGGTCGCGCCAACGACGAGCGGCGGCGACGGCTGCGCTCGGGCATGAGAGGGAGAGAGAGCAGAGAAGGGGGAAGAGCTCGAGAGAGAGTGCGAGGCGGTCGGGAAGGTTGCGTGGTGCCTCCAGGGGTCGCGGGAGCAAGCAGGGAGGCAGGAGGGGGTGGAAGCAGGAGGTGGAGCTCGGCGCCAAGGCCGACACGCCGACGCCCTTCAGGCGCGCAGGAGGAGGGTGACTGCACGGGCCGGTGGGCTGCCCAGCCAGTAAGTGGCCTCCTGGCCTTTCTCTCCTCTCTTCTTTTCATTTAGTTTGCTTTTCTATTTTCCTGTAATGTTGGGCTTTATTAAAAATACTAAAACGTTTCCAAAAATCCTGCAAATAAATGTGGGCTCTGTGGGGATTATTCCTAATAGCCCACACTTAAATTCAGAATTAATTGAGCACTTAAAACAATATATAACATTTAAATGCCCAATTGCAAATACTAAAAGATTTAATTCAGTGACCAAATATGTCATGGAAAATGTGCAACACCTCTGGTTATTGTTTCCGGCATTTCCCGAAATGGTGAACATTTTGAAAGCCATTTGGATTCTTGAAAATATTTTAGGTGAACCTAGTGAATTCTGTGATGCTAGGGGTTTAGGCAATCCCCATTTCAGATTTCCATGAAAGTTAAACATGATGCAAGCAAGATGCGAGACACTAGGCAGCACCGAAGCTAGGGATGTGACAACTCGCCCTACTAAACAAGAATCTCGTCCCGAGATTCAAGCATAGGGTAAGGTGAAGGGGAAACACAACCTAACATAATCTTCACGATCCAGGCTGCACTTCATAAGAATGTTGATTCTATCACCATCATTGAATCGATGTCTTGCTCCAGAAACTCCTACCAACATGACAACGATATGGGAACGAAACCTCTAGAAGGATTGATCTTCTCGAGGATCGAACAACTCAGGATCAACTAACGGAATGAGACATAGCAACATCTCTCGAGCTGAGAGGCAAAACATGCATTAGGGGGGACGGAAGAAGCAATTTGACGAGGGTTTCAGAATAGCAAGGAAGAGTTGCCATAATTCCATAACGGGACGCCTTAGGAAAGGTGACTCGTAGAGTTATTCCCTTAAGTGGCAAAAAGAATTACTTTTGATTCAGAGATCATTGAAACTCTTATACCAACCTAAGGCAAATTCACAAACGATCGTTTGAAGGAGTTCGGAAGAACGACACACCCAGGCTAGAATGGATGATATGGACTACCTTGTCGAAGACAACGAAATGGATGATTTCTGCTTATCATCGGAGGTGGAGGGGACCCATGGTAGACTGACACAATGACGGGTGCAAGCTGGGAGCAAAATGCAAATACTGGGAATGACCCAACCATCATATCTGCCTGAGATTCAGATCTGGTTGGTAACGGGATATTTTAGACAGCATGCCTGGAGAATAAAGTTTGCAACACAAACCGACGAGATAACGTTGCGAGACTCTCAGGAGATGAACTACGATAGCAAGCTCCAAAACATGAGCTAGTTCTGCTAAACATGTGTGAACACGTTGTCCCAGACAAACATGACCACATGGTAGTCTTATGATAAAACACTACCGAGTTCAGGTGGGGAACCATCATCGCGGATAACGAAGTCCTTGCATAAGTCATATGATTAACTCTTATGAAGAAACTTCTTCTCCTTGAACAAATCAGTTAGTGGCTTGGTGTGCTAGGGAATTCATATGGAATGAAGATGATCAGTCTATCGCACCATAGAATACTTCGCACATGCATGACCGACTTGGGATGATTCGGAGAGGAAGCAAAACAACTTTCTCGGATCCACGGCGACAACTTACATCAAATGCATGTGAATTAGAGGAAGTCACTTCTTTCATCCAAGCATAGGCTTCATGAACGGATCACGAAGGCATTGCTTACAAAGTTTTCAACACTAGGTTGATGTTCAACATGAATCATGGGGGAGACAAAATGTTGCTGATGGGCTCAACAACAACTCATCGGAATTTCCATATCACTGGACTTCCGCCATCATGTGAACACGGTGATAGTATTGGTCAGACCAAAAGATGTAATGGTGTATGCTCAAGGGATCAACCACGAGTAAGACAACATTAAGAATATCGTTGGTTCTAACTTGATTTGACGATAGCCCACACTCAAATCAAGGTTTGGACAAGACAATAGATTCAACAGCTGATCACGGGGATTAGCAGATGGAGATATCATCTTTCTTCAACACACACACACGCACAGAAGATATCCCTTACAGATGAACTAAGTTAAGCAAAGCTTTATCTTCCAACTCTCCAAGTTGTTGTCTAGCTCAACCAACTAGCTCAGGGATATCCAACACAGATTCTTGGAGAATGGGTGGTTTAGAGGAAAACCAATATGATCACGAACTCAACATAGCGGTCAGGTGACAACCTGGTAACACTTCCAAGAAGATATTTGGAAAGTTACGAACCACCATATATTACTAAGCTCGAGAACAATCTTGCTTTACAGGGCAAGACGATATGATCAAAGAGCGAGGAATTGGCACAATCCTAACTCATTGATCGAAGAGTGCACCGAAAATAAGGACTAGGTAGCACGATCTATCTTAGAATGATGATTTAATAACCAACACGCTAAGAATGAGAATATTGTCCATTAGCTGCCAAGCAACGGGTTGCTCGGAGTATTGATTTCACACATCACAGTTCACTTGTCGGCATTCCGGTTACAACAACACGAGGACCGAGGAATGAATAATGATGGCGAGAAGTATCACTATACCAAGAGTTCATAAGAGGTGGTGCAATTCACATGATATTCCTGACATAAAGAGGGCAATACTTCGGGGTGGAACAGAATCAAAAGCTGGATTGGCATTTTGACCTGCGGAATACAACTACTTTGACCCAATCCTCGAAATGGACAAGGTACTATAGTTTTTTTCTCCAAGTCATTCTAGAACATAATGGCTTGACGGACCACAAGAAAAATGGGCATCGATGAGGACGAGAGCACGACTACTCCTGACTATCAACTGATAGACGCGGATCGGAATACAACTAAGGAGGAACAACTCGAGGAACATATAACTTTTCGAGTTGTGGAGGCATGGATTAGTATATCGAGCAAAGCTCAACATTTCTCCCGGATAACCCATGCAGAGAAGGTAGAACTGGCAGAGTCACAATTATGAATGGAGAACTCTTCAAGAGTACTATGATTGCGATCTTTAGGCTCAAGAGGAACTTCTGCCATAACTAGTTCATGGTATTTGGAAGAAGGAAATACCATGGACCTCGAGGACTATCGCAAAGTTACTAATATCCTAAAGGAACTAGCAAATACTAACAACATGAAGTAGGGTGAATCTGGGTTCAAGAACCCAGGAATAGAATGCCTACTAACTAATAACATCACGGGATGCTTTCAAGAATAATGGCCAGAATCATCACAGTGGGGATACAAAAGCATTGCTAAATTGCTAGGTGACTTCCTAAACACCTAGGGTCATAATAATAGCTCCAACATCTACGCCGAGGCAACAAAATACCTCAACTTACCGATTAGTGTGCTTATTCTGACCAAAAAGGACATCGGGAACGGAAGGAAAGGATTTGCAAATGCATCAGACTATTTAGAGACCTGGGATGACTCGGACAGCATAACGGTTGTAAATGCTCAAAAAGATTTGAGACATCATGCAAAATGGTGGCATAGCCACTTAACAACATCATATCAATGTTCCGAGATCAACAGTTAACATATAGAAATAGTAGGAACTGAACTAAGGCTTGAAACCAACAATCTTAAAAGTCTATGGATTAGTAACACGTCATCCTGATAGAAAGATGAGAAGCCTAGTTCTTAAACCCCGTAGAAGAGAAGAGGATGACTCAGACTAGAAGGCCATGAGGTATAGGGAGTAAAAAGAGCCTTACGTTCCCTTCCACAATCAATTCCCTTATATAACTAAAGCATTTCTAGACACAACTTCGACCAGTTTGGCTTGGTAATCCTACAGGCAGTCAGGCTCTGATACCAACGCTGTCAGGACCCGATTCCAAGTCACATCGACCTAGCCGGTAACACCTCATATCACTTTGCGGCCTCACGCACGGTATTCCCACGGTGTCGCCTTACCATGGCCCGGGACCGTTTATGCCTTTTGGCTCACGATATGATAGTGTCGCTAGCACCCATATGACAGAGAACCGGGCCGACATGGCTAGTCGTGAACCCAAAGCGGCGCTAACCCATGGGGACAGGCATACATGAATCACATCGAGCATGTCGGTCATCAGCGATGAATTGGGCTGTAGCACTGGGCTAACAGGACTCCGGTATCCCGGCTGTAGCAGCTAGGCAGGACTCGAATATCACCAAGTGACATTTCCCGAGGGGACGTACATAGGAATGAAGTGAAACACATGCCGCCACCAAGTGTCCAAGCAGTAGTCTTTGGGCTAGCGAGGACTCCAGTGAATCGGGTTGTAGCGGACTACTATCGCTCGAAAGCACGAGACTACATTTCCCCATATGAGAGGCTGCCAAGGATAAACAACTAGATTGTCGGATCCCACACATACCAAGCATTTCAAACATACACACAATATGCTCGATATGTGTAAATACAACATGGCATCACAACATAACTCTCGACTCAAGTATTTATTCATTAAGCTCTGAGGAGCGAGATATTACAAACATGGGTCTCATGACCCAACACTCAGAGCATACAAGTCAAAGCACAAACGGAAGCTTAACATGTCTGAGTACAGACATGTACAAATGAAAAAGGCTGGGAAGCCTGACTATCTACCACATCCTGCCGAGGGCACAAGATCGTACCTGAGGTAACAAGCTAAACGTCGAAGTCCACGTGGAACTACTAGCGAGACTGACGTCTCTCTGCAAAACATAAAATAAGCAAACGTGAGTACAAACGTACTCAGCAAGACATATATCAGAACTAACTACATATGCATCATTATCAACAAAACGGGGTGGTGGAGTTTGACTGCAGCAAGCCAGCTTTGACTCGGTGGCTATCCTAAACTACGACTGCAAGTAACTCTTTTGAGGTGGCGCACACGAGTCCACATATTCACCAATCAATACACCACTATGGATTCGATCCCGTCTTCCTACGAGAACGCCATCCATAGCACTCACGCTTATCTTGCGCATTTTAGAGTATCCACTTTCACTTGTCTATGAACTGATATAGGCAACCCAGAAGTCCTTTTTCGCGGACACGGCTATTCGAATAGATCATTTATAACCCTGCAGGGGTGTACTTCTTCACACACGCTCTCACCACTTATCGCTGTTTACACGACATGTACTCGGCAACCTTCAAGCGGAATCCCAGCGAGGGTGTCGGCCACGGCCTACCTAAACACTCAAGTCCCTAGTCCAGGTTTATCGCCTATTCGGGTTCCATCCATGAGGAGTCCGCCGAGGTTTCCACTAACGGCCCCGAACGATGTGTGCAGGATTCCCAGATACCAAGCGGGCATTCGGTTTTGCCGGCCACGGTGTATCTACCGCATCATAGCCCACCCCTAGGGTCAGCGCTTCGCACGGCCTCCAACACATATCCTACAAACACCAGAAACTAGTTGCAACTCCTGGACAGAGAACAAGGGTGGTTAAGAAGCCGAGAGAGTCAATTAAGGATCCCAATGTGTGGTAGTAACTGTTTCAAGGATCACAAACACAGAACTCAATTCCTGAGGACGGCTTCAATGAGACAACCCACCATGTACTCCTACATGGCCTCTCACCGCTACCTTTACCAAATCGTGTTCACACACTTAGCTCACACACAGTAGGACATGTTCACACACCATTCCAATTCATTCCCGATGAATCGACCTGACTCAACTCTAAGCGAGAGCAGGCATGACAAACAAGCATGAATGAGTAGGCACAACAGGGCTCAAACAACTCCTACTCATGCTAGTGGGTTTCATCTAATTACTGTGGAATGACAGGTCATGGAGTGGATAAAGGGGTTCAGCTACCGCAGCAAGTAACACATGAGTCGTTGTTGTCCTAATGCAGTAAAATAGAGCAGGAGCGAGAGAGTGGGATTATATCGGAATGAACAAGGGGGTTTTGCTTGCCTGGCACTTCTAAATATAATATAGTTCTTCATCCGTGTCATCGAACTCATCGTCGGAACATCGTCTACTGAGAGGGGATGATTATCGGCAAACACAGAAGGACACAATCAATGCAATGCGACAATATGATGCATGCTATGACATGGTAATATGATGTGTGATAGGTCTAATGCAACTTGGGGACAGAAGGTTTGAGTCCATTTGAACCAAGGATTCAAATGATCACCCAAATAATAAGTGATATAAGTGCATTAGCTTGTTTCACCTAAACAGCAAGGTTAAAGTGTTCGACATGCATGAAACTAGTAAAGATGGAAAGATTGGATTTTTCTGATCATTTTCATATATAACTTAATTCATTTGGAGTTACGGTTTAATTTCTATGATTTTTAGAAGTTTAGGTATTTTCTCAAAATAATAAATCATTTAAGATTTATTTAAATTCCGAAAAGGAATTAATGCGTCGGCATGACCTCACAATCTTTGTCGAGGTCAATGACTCGGTCCAGGTCAAATCTGATGTGTGGGGTCCACACGTCAGTGACACAGTTAACTAACCTAATTTTAATTAGAGCCTGGGCCCGCATGTCAGTGGGTCAGGGAAAAGTCAAACCCCGGTCAAACGGGCTCAACCCCGCCGGAGTTGACCCGCGGCTTGCCGCCGGCGAGGCCAGGGATGGCGGAGGGCTTCGGGATCGCTCCTCCGGCCACCAAAAGCACGGCGGAGGGCATCTACGCGTTGCCCGTGCTCGTCCGCATCGGCAAAGGCAAGCAGCGAAGGGCTAGGGCGGCCAGTGGCGGCGGCAACGGCGACAAGTGTGGTGGCCAGAGCTCGGTGGTGCACGAGCGCAGGGCTACGGCTCGCCCTCGAGGGAACCAGGTAGCTAGGCCGCATCTAGGGGGCCCTAGGAGCACGGTGGACAGCACAGCTGGGCGTGGTAAGCTCAGCGGTGAGCAGGAGGTCGGCCATGGCGGACGGCGGCCTCGGGAGCTCGTGGGGGCGGTGGCTAGAGGAAGCTAGCGAGAGGGGGAGGTGAGGGGAAAAGCTCAGGGGCTAACGGTGATGTCGTAGGGAGGCTCAGCGCGCTCGAGGACGGCTCAGAGGCGACGGAACGGCGATGACGATCTCCGGTGTCCCGAGGATGAAGACGGGTCGATGGCGACGAAGCAGAGCCCTCCGGCTCATTTCCTTCGGCGTGGGGATGGGGTGCTCGATTTCGGAGCTGCTGGACATGGTCATGGGACGAGGGGACGGCGGTGGTCGCGCCAACGACGATTGGCGGCGACGGCTGCGCTCGGGCATGAGAGGAGAGAGAGCAGAGAAGGGGAAGAGCTCGAGAGAGAGTGCGAGGCGGTCGGGAAGGTTGCGTGGCGCCTCCGGGTCGCGGGAGCAAGCAGGAGGCAGGAGGGGTGGAAGCAGGAGGTGGAGCTCGGCGCCACAGGCGTCGACACGCCGACGCCCTTCAGGCGCAAGGAGGAGGGTGACTGCACGGGCAGTGGGGGCCCGGCCCAGCTGTAAGTGGCCTCCTGCCTTTCTCTCCCTCTCTTCTTTTCATTTAGTTTGCTTTCCTATTTTCCTGTAATGTTGGGCTTTATTAAAATACTAAAACATTTCCAAAATCCTGCAAATAAATGTGGGCTCTGTGGGGATTATTCCTAATAGCCCACACTTAAATTCAGAATTAATTGAGCACTTAAAATAATATATAGCATTTAAATGCCCAATTGCAAATACTAAAAGATTTAATTCAGTGACCAAATATGTCATGGAAAATGTGCAACACCTCTGGTTATTGTTTCCAGATTTCCCGAAATGATGAACATTTTGAAAGCCATTTGGATTACTGAAAATATTTTAGGTGAACCTAGTGAATTCCTGTGATGCTAGGGGTTTAGGCAATCCCCATTTCAGATTTCCATGAAAGTTAAACATGATGCAAGCAAGATGCAGACACTAGGCAGCACCAAAAGCTAGGGATGTGACAATAAACCAGAGGGCTTTAGTCTTCAGGGTTAGAGCAACATGCAATATCCCCTCAACCTAGGGTTTAGTTCGCCCGATCTCGAGGTAGATCGACTCTATAATCATACCAAACTCATCAATATAATCAAGCAGGACGTAGGGTTTTACCTCCTAGAGAGGGCCCAAACCTGGGTAAACACTGTGTTCTTCATCCTGTGTTCCCCATAGATCCTAGACCCACAGCTCGGGACCCCCTACCCGAGATCTGCCGGTTTGGACACCGACATTGGTGCTTTTATTGAGAGTTCTGATGTTGGGTCGCTGAAGGATCAATGGCTTGTTTGATCATCAGAGATGGCATCAATTCCGGGGGCCTCTTTGTCCCTGGCCAGCTCTTTGCGTTTGGCGGCATCGTGTTGCACGCTAACCCAACTGGTCATCTAGACCAAATCAACAATTTCGCCCCCAAGCATCGAATTAGATTCGGCAACCTAGAGTACATCACGGATGCTCGAGGTGATATGGCTTTGCCAGATTCGCAGCCTCACCCGGTACCTCCATGGTCCCGCAGGGCTTGCTCCGGATTCTTCTCTCGATCTGATCTACGGATCAGCCTCAACCACTCAGCCGGCCTCGATCTTGGACATCTTCGCCCTATCCGGGGACCAGGAATCCCCTTCGGCCACACCAACGATGCCCTCCAAAGACACCAAGAGTCACTCTCGGCCGAACCCTCTCCCCATGTCACAGATCTAGCCCCGAGCCCTAGTGACGGGTCAACGTTCGGAAATCAGGAATCATCCCCTTGCCAACTTGGCCTCGAGCCCCAACATGGAGGAAGCATCCAAAGACCAGGTTTCATCCTCGGTCTCTCCTGCCTATGCGGCCCCGAATCCGACCCCGAGCCTCAAGGTTGATTCAGCCCTCAGAGACCAGGATTCAGTCCGGACCTGGATCACCCTTCTCCCTGCAACAGCGGAGACCGGTCCTGGACGACCGCCACACGCCAGCTTGGCAAGCCTCGCTTTGTTAAACGAGGCGCTTGACCAAATTTGGATGATGGCCATTCGAGAGGACTCGCCCTCGGCCAGCGTTCAGCAACCCCTCGAGGTGAATTACAGGGAATTTTACGACCCACCCACCACCCACCTAGTGGCCACAGTCGAGGACTTAACCAACATGTTGGACTACACCTCGGAAAACGCCGATTCCATGGACGAAGATAGCGGGGCCACGTCCAACACTGACGCCGCTCCCCCGTCACCGGCCACTGGACGGCCACGTCCACTTATGATGTTTACATGGTGAACACTCCGAAAGACGACGACGGCACCCCCAGAAAGGGTAACGTCAAAGCCGCCAAAACGCAGCAGACAACACCATCGCTCCAAGGCACATCGAAGCCACATGAGCAACATGGATACCGGAGAGAACGACACTCCAGTCCATGCGAACAACCTCGGCGACCACGGAGCCGATGAACAAGCACAAGACGACCACAAAGAGCATGAGGACCCACTCAATCTCAAAGACCTCAATGACTCCGAAGACAGTAACTACCTCCCCCTCTCCAAAGAGGAGTTCATTTTGGGTGAAGAAGATTTCACCGTCCCCGAGGACCCGCTGGATCAAGAGTGGTTCAAACTGCAGTTGATTGCCACCGCCCATATCCTGAAGAAACATCGGCAAAAGATAAATGCCGAACAAGATACCGTCAACGACAAATAGACTAAAGTCCTAGCCGCCAAAGAGGAGTACGTCCACGAGCGACAGACTAAAAGCTACCCGATGCGAAGACTAGTGCCGCAATTCGACGATGAGGCCATAGAGCAAGCACCTCCAAGGCACACCTAGGCTAAATAGCCGGACCATCCCCCTCGAGGATGGGACAGGACAACTGATAAAGCCGAACAGCCTCTCGCTCCACCTCGCCGTCAAGGCAAGGAGCCACTACGGCCAGTTTCTGAGTATGACCTATGACGCGACCTGGACGCTCGGGAAGGTCTGGCGAGGCCCATTTATGGACCCAAAGATAATCCTCCCATTAGACGGGGCGGATACCAAGCCTGGCTAGACCGAAATGATAGAGCCCGGGAACAGCAACGAGTCCGGATGACAAACGGTCTCCGGCATGATGTAGCCCGAGTCAGGGGAGCCGCTCACCCTCTGTGTTTCACATATAGGGTGGTGCAGCACCAATTCCCGAAAGGCTTTAAGCCTGTAAATATCGAGCCATACTATGGGACAACAGATCCGACCGTATGGATTGAAGACTTTCTGCTGCACATTCATATGGCACGAGGAGACGACCTCCACGCCATCAAATACCTACCATTATAGCTCAAAGGTCCAGCCAGACACTGGCTAAATAGCCTCCCCGAAGACTCCATAGGATATTCGGGGGAGCTTGAGGATGCCTTCCGAGCTAACTTTCAGGGCAATTATGTCTGGCCCCCGGACGCCAATGACCTGAGTCACATAATCCAGCAGCCCGGAGAGTCAGCCCAGCAATTTTGGAACCATTTTTTGACCAAGAAAAACCAGATTGTCGATTGTCCGGATGCTGAAGTTATACCACCTGTAGGCATAGTATTCGAGATGAATGGCTAACATGACAGCTCGGCCAGGACAAGCCGAAGACGATGTCTGCACTCACCTCCTTGATGACCTGCTTCTGCACCGGAGAGGATAGTTGGCTAGCTCATAGAAGCACCAACCCAGAAGCCCCCGGCACCACTGAAGTCCGGGATGGGAGCGGAAAGCCACGGCGCAACAAGAACAAGTGTTGCCACAAGAACGTTGAGGTTGAAGAGCCGGCAGTAAATGTCGGATTCCGCAATCCGAAGTCCGGATCACGAAAAAAGCCTTCAAAAGGCAACCAGGATGGACCAACCAAGTTAGATGCAATCTTGGACAGGCCCTGCCAGATCCATGGCACCCCAGATAAGCCTACCAACCACACCAACCGTTGCTGTTGGGTAATAAAGCAAGCCGGCAAGCTCATAGCCGAGGACTCTAGCAAAAGCCATTGGAGCGAGGACGATGAGGAGCCCCGCAGGCAAGACAGTGGGGGTCCAAAAACCCTTCCCTCCATTGATCAAGACAGTGAATATGATCTACGCCACCCATATACCAAGAAAGGAGAGGAAGCGCGCGTTGCAAGATGTTTACGCCATCGAGCCCATAGCACCAAAATTTAACCCATGGTCAGCTTGCCCTATCACCTTCGACCGCAGGGACCACCCGACCAGTATCCGTCATGGAGGATCGGCGGCCCTGGAACTCGACCCCATTGTCGATGGGTACCACCTCACAAGAGTCCTCATGGACGAAGGCAGTAGCCTCAATCTGATCTATGCAGACACAGTGAGGAAAATGGGGATCGATCCGTCAAGGATCAAACCCAGTAACATCACCTTTAAGGGGGTTATTCTGAGCGTAGAAGCCCGCTGCTCAAGGATGGTGACTCTGTAAGTGGTATTCGGCTCGCCGAACAACTTCCGCAGCGAAGACTTGATCTTTGATATCACCCTTTCCGCATCGGCTACCATGCCCTCCTCGGCCAAACGGCGTTTGCTAAATTCAACATCATCCCGCACTATGCATGCCTCAAGTTGAAGATGTCTGGCCCTTCGGGCATCATAACGATCAATGGCAACATGGTGCGCTCACTCCGGACCGAGGAACACACCGCGGCCCTGGCAGCCGAAGACCCAGCCAGCGCCAGCGGGCCTCAATACCAGCCCGGAGTAAAGGCCATAGATACAAGTAAATGGGCTTGAACCCGGTCCCCGTCATGGGAGCCCGCCTGCGCTCGTCACAAATAGGGACACGCACCCCACGGCACGCCCATCCTAGCCGCGCTCTATGTGCCTCGTCAGCCCAACTTTGCGCTCAAAATACCATGGGCGGCCGTGGGGGCCTATATCAAACAAACAACAACATATGTTCATTTCAACCGAACTATGAGATTACCACGTCCCCGGATAGCAACGGGCACAACTCCAGATTCGCCCAGCATCAAGTTGTGACAACACGGCTACCTCTCAAGGTTCCTATTCAAGGCCCCCTCTACCTACCAGAAGCAAAGGCGCAGACATGCAGCAGGGCACAGTTGAGGCTTCGACCCACACATAAAGGCCCTGTGTAAACCATTCCTCTGTAAATTTTCATTTTTTACTCATAATAAACCCCTCGGCGGTTTGAATTGTATGGATAGACGTCCTGAGCTTACGGAAAACAAAAACACCTTTTATGGTGTTCGGGCACCTGTATTGTCTAGCCCTTCTTTTTTCCTTTATCCGCTCTTCGAACAACTCGGCATGCGCACATTGTGTAACAAATACAAACCGGTTAATTGACCAAGGGCTTGATCTCTTCATCAGCTCTACGTACTAAGTCCGGCACCACTTTCCATTGCATGTCCGACATCTTGGATATTGCACAATATGCATTAGTTCTTAACTATGTCTTGGGTCAATAGTTGGGTTGTCCGACTCCTATGTTTGCCTTCTTACGTTCTTCACGTTCGCTAAGAAGGTAAAGGGAGAACCTATGTGATTGTACTTCTGGCTAGCCCAGTTAAGCACCTCAGGGAGAAAGCCGAAAACTGACAGTCATAGTAGGCGTGAACTGGTCAGTGATCCGATGACAAGAGTTAAACTAAAAAATCGCTGGTGTTTTCTCCATGTCATACGCAGGGTTTGTCCTAGTACAAACCATGTGATTGCAAAGGCATGCCTCGGCTTCCCCGTACATCACAAAGCATTGGGGGCTAGTCATTAGCTCCCGCAGTCAAGCTCCTATGGCCAAGTGAAAGTAATAAAACCGCATAGTCTGATTGCCTAGTCTCTCTCATGCACTACCACCTTTGGGCACCGAGACGTCGGCTAAGGGTAACAGTGCAGAGACGAAACACCCCTCATATTATTCACTTGGGGACTGAAGCCGATGACTGGCAACTTTCAGAATAACAAACATCCGCACAGGAGTCAAAATAAAATCACCATAGTATAAAACATACAAATGGGCCGCATTATAAAGTAAAAGGTCCAGTTGACAACTTAATACAATCAATCAATGATTACATCTTTGGAACACTAGCCCTCTATCGCCCGCGCACCATCCATAACATGTGGGAAGTACTGTTCGGGGCGGTGATGCTCTTTTCCAGCTGGCGGGGGACCAGTGGCCATATCCATTGGCTTGATCTTAGGCCAATGAACCATGGTCTTTGCAAAGGCCAGCCTCGCTCCCTCGAGGCATGTAGAGCGCTTCACTACGTCAATCTGGGGCGAGAGTGCTCTGTCACATCCGCCACACTCATCGGAAGCTCGGCGAAAACGTCTGCGGAGTGCCAGACTCACGCCAGCAAAGCGAACGTGTTGCCACTAAATACACTCTGCAGTAAGTATGGCTTACCATATGCAATCTGTCTCCCAGAGTTCTTTCTCCACCTTGGATAGCTCGGAGGATTGTTTTTTTTTTTGCTTATGCTCAAGGTCCTCACATTTCGTGACGGCAGCCTTGAGCTCATGTTGCACTTCGGCCACTCGAGCCTCGTGTTTCTCGCTGGTGGTCTCTGCTGTCTCGAGTTTGGCCACCGCCTTTTCGACAACCGCCTTCTTCTCGGCCGCCTTGGCCTTCTTCAATTCAGCCTTGAGGCCCTCGACCTCTGCGGCAGAAGCTGCAGCCACCGGACACTGTGTGCTCCGCATACAATCTGGAACATAATTATCTGGCGGTATTCACTATGCCTTTCAAATAGGGGCTTACCTTGAGCCTCATCAAGCCGTTTGTTGACAAGGTCAAGTTCTGCATCAGAGCGTTTGAGCTTCCGATCCATCTCCTCCAGCGCCGCGGCATTAGTAGTCGCCGCCAAGGACGATGCCTGCAATATGAAATCAATCACGACGCCTCAACCTACTTCCCTACTGATATATTGACTGAGGGAGTCCCGGACTAGGGGGTGTCCGGATAGCCGGACTATCGTCACGGCCGGACTCCAAGACTATGAAGATACAAGATTGAAGACTTCGTCCCGTGTCCGGATCGGACTTTCCTTGGCGTAGAAGGCAAGCTTGGCGATACGGATATGTAGATCTCCTACCATTGTAACCGACTCTTTGTAACCCTAACCTATCCGGTGTCTATATAAACCGGAGGGTTTTAGTCCGTAGGACGAACAACAATCATACCATAGGCTAGCTTCTAGGGTTTAGCCTCCTTGATCTCGTGGTAGATCTACTCTTCTACTACCCATATCATCAATATTAATCAAGCAGGAGTAGGGTATTACCTCCATCGAGAGGGCCCGAACCTGGGTAAAAAACATCGTGTCCCTTGTCTCTTGTTACCATCCGCCTAGACGCACAGTTCGGGACCCCCTACCCGAGATCCGCCGGTTTTGACACCGACAATGGTGCTTTCATTGAGAGTTCCTCTGTGCCGTCGCCATCAGGTAGGATGCCTCATCTCGTCTTTAAAGACGATACCATCGCCAAAGGAGGCTTAGCCACCGGTCGACTCTTCGCTAGGCGGTTTTCTCATGATCGCTAGTTCGCCGTCGCATACCGACGATGACCTCTCGAGTCATCGAAACCAATCTCCATGTCAGTTCGAACTTGCGAACAGTTAGATCCGATCGAGCTCTCCTCCAGAACGAGCTCTTGGATCGCATCGCCGCCTCGAGTCGCCACAGACACGACCGGATCGGGACTAAAACCGATCTGAGAGAGATCAACTCTCCCCAGGCTACCCATCATATGGCTGTGATAGAGGAGCAATGCGGCGACTCTTCTTCTCTCTTAAGGACTAGCTACGTCCGGATTCCCGATCCCTCCATGCCGGATTCCTGCGGAGGGACGGATGTCGATCAAGCCCTAAACTTAAAGTCAGGCGGCGGGTCGGACTCATTGGATAGCACTCAAAAATCCAAGCTTCCGAGTTCGGAAACTTCCCGGCCCTTGAGTCCTAAATTGGACGGGGTTTCGGATTTAGTGCCACCCGCCCACCCAAACATTAGCAATCTCTCTCGAATTCGGCAAGAGCCCGCCGAAACAGTACATCATTACTGGGCCAGATTCCTCCTGGTTATGAACAGGATAAAGGACTGCCGAGAGGAGGACGCAATACCAATCTTCTGCAATAATTGCACGGACAAGGGAATCCTAAACGCCATAAGTCATCGCGAAATCACACGCTTTTCGACTTGGTGACCATCATACAAAAGTATCTTATGCGATGGAGAGCGCTGGAAAATGAAGTAAATTTTGGGATAATCCGCCCCAATACATCCCTAGTCCGAACAAAAGGGTGCATCACTATCAAGCACCGGGTTGAATACCAAAAACCAAAACCCCTAAAGGGTACGGAACCGTCTTGAGGGTTGGCTAAACGGACCTGCAAAATTCATAGCACGAGGGCGCCACTCCAACTCATAGCCTTCGAGCATGTTGGATACTACGGCAGGTGGCCAAAAGTGGCGAGAGCTTCTAGCTTCGAATCCCAGCCCAAAGAACACCAAGACGGTGTTAATAGTCTTGAGACTTTTGCATCAAATAACATGCAAAACGACAACTCCGCAACCTTGCGAAGTCTACCAAGTAGCAACAATAAATCCATGGAGGACACAGCTATTACCTTCAATGCCTGATTTAACCTAAATTCGAACTGCCCGGCACCACCGCATTGGTCCTCACCCCGATAGTAGATTTGCTTTACCTTACTAAGGTACTCATGGATGGCGGCAGCGACTAAACCTCATCTATGAGGAAACCCTACGAAAAATGGAAATAGACTGGAACTGCATTGAGCGAAGCAGCACAACCTTTAGAGGAATAATCCTCACCGGAAGCATGCTGCACAGAAAAATCACGATGGACGTAGTGTTCGGCTCGCCGAACAATTACAGGTCCGAGGAGGTCACATTTCAAGTGGCCCCGTTCAACAGCGGATACCATGCTTTATTAAGACGAGAGGCATTCACAATTTTTCAAGCTATACCCCATTATGGGTACATGAAGCTTAAAATGCCCGGTCCCAATGGAATCATCACTCTTGCTAGTGATCCGAACATAGCACTCCGCGCCGAAAATAAGACGGCCGCACTAGCCCTCGAGGCACTATCCGAAGCCCTAGCAGCCGAGGAACTCACCGCGATGCGCTCCACGGTGAACAAGGACGATGTGATACTTGATAAAAGATCCAAGTCCACCTCTTTTAAACCAGCGGACGAAATAGTCAAATTCCAAGTCCACCCAACGGACCCTGCAAAGACGGCCTCCATCGGGGCACAATTAAACCCTGATGTAGACGCCGCCCTACGAGAATTTCTACAAGAAAATCGGGACATCTTCGCCGCTCCTTCGACATGCCAGAATCCCACGTCAGCTGGCTGAGCACAGCCTAAACATCCTAAAAGGATTCAAGCCGGTCAAACAGGCTCTTCGGCACTTTTCCGAACCCAAGAGACAGGCCATGGGAGAGGAGCTAGCCAAACTTTTGGAGGCCGGATTCATCAGAGATATAAAACATCCGTACTGGCTAGCAAACCTGGTGATGGTACCAAAGAAAAATAAATCATGGCGCCTATGTGTTGATTTCAAAGACCTTAATAAGGCTTGCCCAAAGGATCCCTTCCCCGTCCCTCGAATTGATCAAATCATTGATGCTACAGCAGGACACGACTCATTGTGCTTCCTCGACGCGTACTCCGGCTACCACCAAATCAAGATGGCGGAGCCGGACCAAGCTGCAACAGCATTCATCACTCCATACGGCCCGTTCTGCTTCAACACAATGCCCTTTGGGCTCAAAAACGCCGGCGCAACATATCAGCGCATGATTCAGACATGTCTGGCAAACCAGTGGAAGCATATGCAGATGACGTGGTCGTCAAAAGCAAGCACGTCGAAACTCTAGTAGACGACTTGAGGCTCACATTCGACAATCTTTGAAAATATGACATCAAGCTCAATCCGGAAAAATGCGTCTTCGGCGTTCCAGCCGGAAAGCTCCTGGGCTTCATTGTGTCCGGTAGAGGAATTGAAGCAAACCCAGCCAAGATTCGAGCTTTGTCACAATTGGATATTCCAAAAGACCTCAAACAAATACAAAATTGACGGATGCGAGGCGGCTCTAAGCCGCTTTATCTCCCGCTTAGGAGAAAAGGCATTACCTCTTTACCGCCTCCTCCGCCGCACCGAACACTTTGAGTGGACGGATGCCGCCATGGCCGGACTCAAAGAAATAAAGGCCATTTTGGCAACAAATCCGTTCTCATCAGCCCAACGTGGGCGAACCAATGCTATTATACATCGCCGCAACACATCAAGTTGTCGGTAGCGGTGCTCGTTGTCGAACGAGAACGGACGGACACCGTTCCCTATTCAAAACCGGTTTATTATGTGTCCACCGTCCTAACTCCATGCAAGTCCCGCACCCACACTATCAAAAGATAGCATACGCGGTGTTCATGGCATCCCGGAAGCTGCGACACTACTTTCAAGAGTGTTCGATAACGGTAGCCTCCAAAGTA
The DNA here is from genome assembly GCA_021605205.1 of Aegilops longissima. Taxonomy (NCBI): domain Eukaryota; kingdom Viridiplantae; phylum Streptophyta; class Magnoliopsida; order Poales; family Poaceae; genus Aegilops; species Aegilops longissima. Next base: position 112,470,822 of record CM038680.1, read on the forward strand.
CCTCTTAATGACATTATAAACAACCGCGACGCAACGGGCCGGATTGCTAAATGGGCCATAGAGCTCCTCCCATTCGACATAACTTATAAGCCACGACGAGCTATCAAGTCGCAGGTTTTGGCCGACTTCGTGGCCGAATGGACTGAAGCCGAACTCCCTAAAGAGTACGGCGCATACTCCAATTGGATCATGCACTTTGACGGCTCCAAAATGTTGGCTGGCCTGGGGGCTGGCGTCGTCCTGACGTCCCCAACCGGGGACACAGTCCAATACGCCCTTCGATAATGTATACGAACTCCAACAACGCGCCGAATACGAGGCCCTCTCGCACGCCTCCGGATGGCGGTCTCCATGGGCATTAAACGCCTAGAGGTGCGCGATTCAAACCTTGCAATATCCCAAATAAACGGAGACTTTGACGCCAAAGATCCGAAAATGGCAGCATACCGCAACGCGGTCCTAAAATGTCAGCACGGTTCAAGGGCTCAATTTCATCATATAGCCCGGATAACAACCAGCGGATATATTGGCGCCGCATCGGTGCAAAACGCGATGCCGCCCCACCCAATATCTTTTGGAACGGCTGTTCAAGCCATTCGTATTATGGGAAGGGAGTCCGCAATAATAATCCGACCCAACCGCACCACCGACGCCAACACTCGACACAACCGAGGCTCCGCCCGAGATAACACCCTCGCTCACGAAATAATGGCGGTTATCGCCCGTGGATCGGAACCATTCCTAGCCTACCTAACTAGGCAGGAACTCCGAGAAGACCAAAATGAGGCACGCTGCATAGTACGGCGCCTAAAGCCTATAAAGTCCATGAGGGAGAGCTTTATAAGAAAAGCACTACCGAGTCCTTCAAAGGTGCATCTCCAAGAGGAAGGGCGAAACCTCCTGGCTGAAATTCATGCCGGACTGGGTGGGCACCACGCCGCAGCCCGGCCCTTGTAGGCAAGGCCTTCCAGACAGATTTTATTGGCCGACGCCCAGCAGATGCGCAGGACTTAGTCCAACGATGCATCGGTTGCCGCTTTTTGCTAACTAAAGCCACATGCCACCCACCGCCTTAAAACTATACCCATCACCGGCCGTCATGTCCAGGGGCTTGACATGGTTGGACCCTCAAGGAGGAACCCACAAGCAAAGATACCTATTGGTCATGGTGGATAAATTCACCAAATGGATCGAGGCCAAACCTCTTAAAACGGCTGAATCCGGACCAGTGATAGACTTCATATCAGGGGTAGTGCACCGTTATGGTGTCCCCCACAGTATCATTATTGATAATGGCACCAACTTCACGGCCGATGAGGTCAAATCATGGTGCAAAAACATGGGCATCAAGCTCGACACGCCTCGCCTATCACCTCAAACCAACGCCAAGTCGAACGGGCAAATGGTCTAATAATGAGCGGCATTAAACCCAGACTAGTGCGGTCCCTCAAGGAATCTAACACGCACTAGGTTGAGGAGCTCGACTCCGTACTCTGGGGGTTGCGGACCACGCCGAATCGTACCACCGGATTCACTCCATTCTTCATGGTGTACGGCGCAGAGGCAGTCTTGCCCTTCGACATAATACATGACTCACCTCGATTGCGCATGTACGAAGAAAGAGAAGCCGAGCTCGATCGGCAGGACAGTTTGGACGCATTGGAGGAGAAGCGCGAGGTGGCAAAAGCTCGTTCCGCATTCTACCAACAGCAGGCTCGAAGATATCAAAGCAGGGAAGTATGGGCCAAAGCTTATAACATTGGCGAACTAGTTCTACGCCTGCCGGACAAGAAAAAGGACAAACTCAAGCCCAAGTGGGAAGGTCCCTTCATCATCGACCAGGTCCTGACCGGCGGAGCATACCGTCTGCGAAATGCATCGAATAACCGACTCGAGCCGAACCCATGGAACGCAGCCCGTCTACGAAGATTCTACGCCTAAGTGCCGGACTCCAAGTTCGTCTCCTTCCTCCGTCCGCATTCTTTATTTTTTGCTTTTTGCTGTCTTCTATTTCTCTCCTTCCCCCTTCTTCCTCTTGTAGCCTCTAGAGGCTCGTTCGCGCTTTTTTCGCACACACTTGACGCGCTGTCCGCTCCATTATATATTCGGGGCTTTTTAATGAAGCTTATTTATACGGGCTTATGCCCAACACATGCTTAAACTTCCGCATGTGCCTTTTATTCACCATTATATGCATCGATATGACTTAAGTTTTGGCCAAGCTGGGTTGCTCGCTCCTGTGCTTACCCCTACATTCCCGATTGTTCGCTAGGAGGTAAAGGAGCACCTCTGCGATTGTTACTCGCTGGTCAGCCGGATGTGTACCTCGACCGGGTGAAGCCGAAAGCTAGCGTTCTTAAGGGAATATTCGGTCGGTGAACTAAAAGATGATTTTTGACTATTTACACATCTGCCCCTAGATGATTTTCTGCTTTTATAGCAGCTCTGACATGCACTTTAGGTCATGCATCCCAGCGAAAGGAACCCCTAACGGAACTATTCTCCCGGAAGATGTTTCTTACTACCCATGTAATATAACATAACTAGTTGGGCACTTGTCCGACACAGCAACAATGACCCCTACGCCTGGTCTCCATGCATACCACGGTTCTTATATAACCGCTGGTATTCGGACACACTCCGGACTATTGGGTCCGGAGGTCGGGTTAAAAGGTCCGCTATGACAAACGATCTACAATCCGCTAGAAGACATTCTTTCATGTCATATTTTACATAGTCAACTCGACTCATTGTATTCCTCCTCAATGCCATCTAATAGGCTATCTAATTTATAATATTGTTGGAATACTTGGCGCCAATTCTACTTGGCCAGACACTGCTTATAGGGATCTCCATCCCATCCGCCCCACAGGTCCGACTCGCCCATGTGGTTTGGGTCAGCCTTTGTGTACCGCGTCTTCACCATGGCCTGTGCCTCCTAGCGCCTTCACAAAGAGCCGATATCTTCCATAGCCGGAGCGCCGCCGCGCTCCTTGAAGCCGCTTCCACCAGCTCCCCAACGCCTTCGGCAGGGAGATAGATGGCCACAAGGCTTGGCCGATGCCTTTCATCACCGTCGGACTCGTTCGTGCAGTGACGCAATTCGGGAAGAAGATCACCCAAGAACTGGGCATCTCCTCCTCAGACGCGACTCTGTGAGCAAACCTACAAACATGTTTATGTTAGTGGCCTTCCTCGCCAACTCTTTTCAAAGTTCGCCAAGCACTTATCGAAAATGCCGCGACGGTTACCGATTCTCCTTTACGGAGTCAGCTAACCGGGCACGAACGCCCTTAGTTCCTCACCCAGCTTGGTGTTGGCGCCTTGGAGGTTATTCTTCTCCCCGCACCCTCGTAGCACGCCTCGCCGCCTTTAACCAGCGTAGAGCTGTTGCTTGTCCGGATCTAGTCCGCGCCATCTGCAATGTTTTTGTCGATTACACACCCGCCGCACTTCATAAATTATTTATCTTCCAAGCGATATTACCGTGAGGGGTCTCGTGGCTCCCCGTGGCGGCTTGTGCAGCCTCAAGTTGGGCCTGCACTCTTCCAGCTCTGGGGACAGTCGGGTATTCTTTTCTCAGAAGATCTCAGATAACAAATGATCCTTAAATCAGTTATTCTAACTATTTTAAGTCTCGGGCTACCGCATATATAATCACAAATTTCCTTACCAGATGTCCTTCACATACTGCTCTGTGGCTCGCTAGACCATCTTGAGCGGCACGGAGATGCGATCTCCGAATCAAAGGCATTCAGGGCCTCCGGGAGAAACATGCGCCACGAAGAACCGTCCCGCGGCGCTGTGATTCAAAGCGCTCTCCACCTCGGAGTTGGTGGCGGACAACCTGTCGGCATCCTCTGTCGGAGGAGCATCCGACGACGCCTCGTGCTCCCCTCAGCCTCCGGACCCGCTTTGATGCTTGTCCGTGAAGGTTCGACGGCAGCCTCCGGCTCGGGCCGCGAGCGCTTTTTCCCGAAAAGAGCATCAGCGTTAGTACGCCTTCCGGAATCAATCCTGGAAGTATGGTGACATGCCATACCGCTGCGGCGGAGTTTCGATCCGACCGCACTTCTTTTTACCGCGGGAGCCAAGATCGCCTTTGTTGGCCGATCGCCCGCTGGCTCGGCTTCCTGCCTTGAAGGTACCTCCTGTGAAGCACCATTGGTATACGGCGATAAAAAATAAGCACAGATGGGTCATTAGCAGGGTTTTGGGATCTTGGTCTTAGTTACCTGTGGGGCTGGAAGTATTCCGGGGTAATCGGCCATAATGGCTACCAAAGCATTGTCGATGCTAAGTTGGTAGAACGCCCCGTCGATCAACTCCACTGTTATATCCGGATCCTCTTCGGAGATCGGATCGAGGGAACGCTCCGGATCCTCGGGTTGTGGGGGCGGGCTGTGTATCTTCTCCACAGTCCGGCGGAGTTCCTGCGCAAAAACCATGAAATGAGATATTTAACTACGGGAATATGGATCGGATAGGTCACAAGGATGTTTGCTTACCCAGCTTCGAGGATTATTCGAAGAAAACTCCTTCGGTGGGTTGACACGGAGGAAATCCTCCTCCTCTTCTTTGTACATGGCAGACAAGATCTTCACCAGTTCGGTGACCGATCCTGGCCCTTTGCGGCCATGGCGGTGGCATCGCCCTCCCCGCTGAAGTCCCACATGGGTGGCCCTCAGATTGAGCGGCTGCACTCCCTCATAATGCAGATTGCCATGACTCTGCCATGGTCACCCAAGATGAGCCAAGAACCTTATTCGCTCATCGATAACGGACATCCCGGTCATCTTCTCTCCGGGGCTCCGAGGGCGCTTAGCTTAGGCGCTTCTTCGAGGAGCATTGCTGAACTCCGGAAGGCCGATCCAACAGATCCGCAGCGGACGCCCTCCATATAAAACCATTCCAAGGCCAATCTTGGACGCTTTCTTTGGGGTTCCGGACAGGTATCCGTCCCGGCGATGCGCCATAGCTCGGCTCCGCCCACTTGATATATTGACCTCATGAGAACGGGGAACTAGGCAGAATATTCTCTTCCACAGCCCAAATGAGCTTCGACGCCAGAACAGTTCGCAAAGGGCCATGAAGCCCGCGATGCAAGATGGAGGCAGGAGTAAGATGGTGCAGTTGGAGGTCGTAGAACTCCAAGAGCCCCGGAGAAACGGATGGATTGAAATCCGATTCCTCTTACTAGATAAGAGATTTAAGCAAACCCGCCTCCTTTAGAGGGATCGGGACGCCTCCGCTTGCTTTCCGCCTTGTAGGTGGCAAGTCCAGCTCGAACCGAATCATGAAGGTCGGAGGAGAAATCCTTGGCTTGGAGTATAACTAGCTCGCTATGCGGGTCTCGAGCATCTCTCCCAATTTCCTGGCTGGGGCTGGGAGCACGAGAGGAGGAGCCGCGTCGACCGTCCCATGATGGAATGGGCTTTGGTCGAGGCGCCCGATGAAAGCTCATGAAGGGGAATGGTGTGACTCAGATCTAGATCCTTGCCCCTTTATAAGCGGCCCTTTGCCGGCTAGGGGAATATTGTAAAAGTACCACTGGCTTTTCGATTCATTCAAACACGTGGAAGATGGCCATTATTGGGCGAGAAGCCGAGGAGCGCAGCATTTATCGAAGCGGACACTATTCGACAAGTATATGGAATTTGGAGAAGAACCCGCCTCGCAATGCCGAAGACAATCAACGCGCCGGACTCATCGTCATTGAAGTCTGGTTCGGGGGCTACTGAGGGAGTCCCGGACTAGGGGGTATCTGGATAGCCGGACTATCGTCATGGCCGGACTCCAAGACTATGAAGATACAAGATTGAAGACTTCGTCCCGTGTCCGGATGTAACATCCCAAATTTTCAATTTGGCATGTTATACATAGGTCATCCATGCATACCATATTTATTTGCATTCTCGTTTGCCATCCTCGAAAATCCTAAGCAACTCAAGGACCCTCGGAGAGAGTTGGGGATTTTTCAATTTTCATATTTGATTTTATCAAATAGTGAAGACGGGGATATTGGATTTTAATTATTTTTCTCCGAAAATATTTCATTTTAAATAAAAAAATGAGGGGAGATAATATGACTTCTCCAAAATAATTGAAATAACGGAGGAAAAATGTTAAAATCATTATTTGGTTTTTTATTTGATTTTATTTGGAATTTTAATTGCCCTGGAAAAATTTACACGTTTTAAAAAGTTGCATTTTAGGGGCCAAGAAAAGTTCATCTAGTTCTAAATATTTTATTTAGACGGAGGAAAATTATTTTGGAATTTTTAGATTTTTATTTAATTTTTCTAGGAATTTTTCTTTCGTCGGAATAATTTAAAAAAAGCGGACCCATACTCGACCGGGCCAAAGGCCCACTGAGCCAGCCCGACCCGAGCGAGCGCCGCCGCCTTCCCAAGGCCGTCAGGCGAGGCACGGACGCCGAGGGCGAAGTCCGAGCGGACTCCACCCCGGCGCCTCTTCCCAAGCCGAGCCACCTCGCCTATAAATGACGCCACCCGCCACCACACAACCACCTCCCGCCACCACCTGAGCCCGCGCCGCTGACCACGGAGCCCGAGCCCCGAGCCGCCCGAGCCCCGATCCGTCGCCGCCCCCGCCGAGTCGCCGCCGACCCCACCCCACCCGAACTCACGGAGCCGCCCGCCCGCCGGACGCTGCCACGGAGGTACCGAACCCGCCGCGGTTATTTTTAGAAAACCTTCGTTTTTTTTTAAAAACCCTAGATCGTTTTTTTATATAGATCGGTTTATTTTTCGTCGGTTTATTTACTTAGCGAACGTCCGTTCGTCTGCTTCGTTCTAACGAACGCGTTCACTGTTTAGGTTTCGTTAACGAACGTTCGTTCGTTTAACAGTTCGTCGCTTTTTCTTTTATCAGATTTACTCCACGGTTATTCTGATCGCGATTTCTGAACCGTTTTTCAAACCTGTTTATCTTTTCGCTCGTTTATCGGAATCAGGCGATTCAAGCGCCTGGAGTTTCATCTCGAAACCCTCTTTCCGAATAATCAACTCAAACCAGTTTTTATCCTTGTAAAATTTGACCCTAGTTCAGATTAGTAAACGGACCCTATTTCATTCACCGTTTGAGTTTCGTTGTTTCGTTTGGTTTGATTCTTTTTGCAAACCGGAGTTCTTAAGTTGAACTCTCCGGTCAACCCCCTTTCAGTTGAAGTTTCGTTTGTGCATATTTGTTTATTGCTTATGTATGTATTGTTTTCTTGCGATAGAATTCCCGGAGTGCGAAGCGTGTTACTACGAGTCTCTAGGATTCACGGATCGTCAGCAAGGCAAGTAACACTTGATCATATCTTTTCATACCCAGTTTTTATGCATTAGCTCAACCCTCCAACATTGCATGTTTAGGATGGCATTAATTTGTGGGTTGGGAAGTAGATGATGAGTTAGAACCTATTGCCCTGTTACTATCAAACCCTTGGGAGTTACTTCTACGTTATGCTTATATTGCCATGTTATGCTCGTAGACGTGGTTTGGGTTTGAGAGATATTCACGACAGATGTGAGATTGTTAATTAATGGTTTACTTTAAGGTGGCAACTTAAATACACATCCGGGTGGATTGAGGCACCGGGGAACCCAAAGGTTGTCTGTTTTTTTTTGGAAATCCTGGGTACCCGTGTGATCTTCCTATGGACCGCCACCTAGGCTCAAAGGAACTGAGATTATTCATGCTAGAAACTTCCGTGTGCAGCCACAAGCTATTATGGGCTCTAGCATAGTTGAGTAAGTTACGTGAAGCTCTCAAGAGGTAGGTCACAGGTAGTGGGTTTTATAGGTTTGGTATGATCTATCCGGAGTAGAGAGTTAATGTTTCGAAAGATCGTGTCTCGGTTATCCGCTCTCTCAAACACCATGCAAAGCGAGAAACCAACGGAGGCGATCGAGTCTTGTGGGTAAAAGTGCGCAAACCTCTGCAGAGTGTACAATCTAATCATGGTTAGCCGTGTTCCCCGGTTATGGACAAATCTGAGTATCTAGTACTTGAGTATTCACATGTATCTCATCACTCTAAATTAATACTGTTGGGTTGTTAATCACTTTAATTGGGATTGTGTTGGGGTTACACCTTCTCAATGATGTTTCAACCACCATGATAGTTAAAGTAAAAATTATTCCTTTGATGTAGGAAAAAATTGGCTTTTCGCAAAACTGTAACCATAGAGCTTTCCACCAACCATATATGCATGTAGTATAGCTTGTTCTTTCACTACTCTATGTGTGTTACATTGCCAGCATATTCCATGTGCTGACCCGTTCTCGGGCTGCAACGTATTATGTTGCAGACTTTTCAGATGAGGAGTAAGGATCGTAGGTCGTTACCGTGCAGCTCAGTTATGCTGTTGGAGTTGATGGACTCACTTTATCTTCCAAGCCTTCCGCTGTTATCGCATTAGATGGCCTTAAGCCATATTATTGTAATAAGTTCTCTTTGAGACACTTCGATGTAATAAGTGTGTGATTGCTACTCTGTTATAAATCCTTCGAGTACTGTGTGTCAAGATTACCGATCCGTGGATGACACGTAGCACGTAGACTTGACCATCTGAGGTCGGGTCGCTACAAGATGGTATCAGAGCACACGCTGAGTGTAGGACACGACCACTAAGATAAAACCATAGGTCACTCCTCTCTACTCATTTCTGACCTCTCTCCATTTTTCCACTCTTTAGGATGACGGAGATGAAGTACAAGTTTGCTCAACCGGATGAAGACACACCTTTCGGACGCCACTTGAAGGAAGTCACTAGGTACCTGAATATTGGAATACCAAGCTTCACCGGGACGCATAACGCCACCTTACCGTAAGAAGAATGATGGAAGATTCAAGCTCTAGTTCCCTAAGGACGCTTTGCGCCAAGCACGAGCCCATAGTATGTGTTTTCAATGCACCAACATGGAGTTTAGGAAAGAGTATGGCAGCTCACATTACCATGGGACGCATTGGAGAAGTCTACAGTAAGGAGCTTAAAGACACCATATACCAAATATGTGGGCGCCGAGACGAGTAATGGGAGGTAATTAGCACCAAGAAGGATAGATCCATTGCAGCTTACATCCAGGAGCTAAACCAGCACATTCGACGTCATGAGAACCAGATGTCTTGCAGACATGCTGGATTTGAAGAAGGCGAAAACTAAGATCATCGAATTGGAGGAAGAACTCAAGTCTACACGCGATGGATATGAGGAAGAAATCAAGATACTCTCGGAGAAGAACGACGACCTAGTCAAGAAGATTGGAGTTTTCATGGGAGGACCAGCACCCAAGGAAGAGGAGCAAGAAGAGGAAGAAGACCCCGCTTGTCTAGACAACTACATCATCATCGATTTACACCGACTCAGATCCAAGTGATGATGACTATGAAGACGGTTGGAGCAGACATCATGGAGTCTTCCACCGATCAAAATTTCTAGATGACCACCAAATATTAGTAGTATTTTCCCCATGTAACTAGTAGTAGTTGAGCACTTATGCGATAGTCCTAGATCGTTTGTATGCCCTTGTTTGTTTGATTGAATGAATGTGTGTTTTGCCTCATGTGCATATGGGTAGTGTTTTCACTAGACGCCTTTCTATTTCTAATCTCTCCTCTAAACCCTCGATGCCTCCGAGACGTGACCCCGGTTTTGCTTTCCCACCGAGCTCACTCATTGATCCAACAGCGAGAATACTTTGATGCAATTACTAGTTCGTAACCAGGGCAATGCCAACAACAACAACAACCCGCCGCCAATGGACAATTTAGCCCGCTTTACGAGGTTACAACCGCGGTGTTTTCCAAGAGCACCGAGCCAATAGTTGCGATGACTGGTTACGCCGTATTGAAGGAGTTAACCACCGCAGGATGCACGGATGCTGAAGGAGTGTGCTTTGCCGCACATCAATTGGATGGACCAGCAGCCGCATGGTGGGAGAATTACACGCTACTTTTCCTATAGCCAATGTCACTTGGGAGCAGTTCCAACAAGCTTTTCAAGACGGCCCATGTTTCAACCGCAGCCATGCAGATGAAGAAGCGTGAGTTCCGCAACTTACGCCAGGGGAACCGTCTTCAGGCCCAATCGACGGATGAGTTTAGCAAGTTATCACGCTATGCCCCTAATGATGTGGCCACGATGCCGCAAGCAAGAGAAGTTTATGGAAGGACTGAATGATGAGATGAGTATGCAGTTGATGGTGGCAACTTTAACAACTACCGGAGTTGGTAGATAAGGCCCTAATGATTGAAGGAAAGCAGCAGCAAATTGAGAGTCGTAAGAGGAAGTATGGACAAGGGAAGTATAACTCAGGAGCTCACCAGAAACCTCGCTTAACCCCGAACTCGGGAGGACTAGTTCATAATCATGGAGGACACAACCATACTGGAGGAGGATCACATAATGGTGCAAAGAATGGGAATGGAAATGCAGCCAACAATAATCAGGATCGCTCTAACCCAGCTACACCCGCTAAGAGAGACTTGAGCCAAGTTATTTGCTTTAAGTGCGGGAAGACAGGGCACTATGCCAATGACTGCCCTGAAGGTAAGAATGGAAACGGAAATGGGAGCGCTGGGAAGAAGCCTAATCCATTGAACAAAGGACAAGTGAACCACATTAACGTGGAGGAAGTTGAAGAGCAGCCGGATGCGGTAATTGGTAAGTTTTTGGTTCAGTCATTTACCGCTATTGTTCTTTTCGATACGGGTGCATCGCATTCATACATATCAAGGGGATTTGCGGATAAGTTTAAGATACCAACCCAGACCCTTAGGACCCCTCTTTTAGTGAGCTCGCCTGGAGCAGAGTATATGGCTAGCAGATGGTGCACCCAGATACCCCTGATCATTGGCACGCATGTTTTTCCGTCTGACCTAATTATCTTGGAGTCGCAAGGATTGGATGTGATATTAGGTATGGATTGGATGTCAAGTTTGAGGAGGTATCGATCGTGCTAGCAAGTCAATTTATCTTACCACCCCGAGGGAAAAAGGATTATATGTATCTAGGCATGTGCCTAGGAGGAGCTAAGTGAATACCCTCACGGAGTTGTGCAAGAGGAAGTACCAGAGTGAAGGATTATCCAGATGTTTTTCCGAAGAGTTACCGTGCATGCCACCGGATCGAGACATCGAAGTTTCGATAGAGCTAATGCAGTGCAGGGCCAATATCAAAGAGACCCTATCGGATGCCCGCAAATGATCTGGAGGAAATTAAGAAGCAGATCAAGGAGCTATTGGAGAAAGGTTACATTCGTAGAAGTTCATCACCTTGGGGAGCTCCAGTACTTTTGGTGGAGAATAAGGATAAATCCCTAAGGATGGTTGTTGATTACCGAGCTCTGAATGAAGTAACGATAAAGAACAAGTATCCCTTACCGATGATTAATGATCTGTTTGATCAGTTGCAAGGAGCTAAGGTGTTTTCTAAGATTGATCTACGATCAGGATACCATCAGTTGAAGATCCGAGAGAAGGATATACCAAAGACAGCATTCACCACTCAATATGGATTATATGAGTATACGGTCATGTCGTTTGGATTGACTAACGCCCCTGCCTATTTTATGAGTATGATGAACAAAGTGTTCATGGAGTATTTGGATAAGTTTGTTGTGGTGTTTATCGATGATATTATGGTTTACTCGAAGAACGAAGAGGAGCACGCAGAACACCTACGTTTGGTTCTTGAGAAACTCAGGGAACACCAATTATATGCCAAATTCAGCAAGTGCGAGTTTTGGTTGAAGGAAGTTGGATTTCTTGGGCATGTTATATCGGGAGAGGGTATAGCAGTAGATCCCAGTAAAATTCAGTCAGTCACTGAATGGTTGGCACCCACTTCAGTCAGCGAGATTCGCAGTTTCCTTGGACTGGCAGGGTATTATCGGAGATTCATTGAGAATTTTTCCAAGATTGCTAAACCATTGACAGAGTTACTATAGAAGGATACCAAGTTCAAATGGACAGAGGATTGTGAGACAAGCTTCCAAGAGTTGAAGAAACGGTTGACTACAGCCCCAGTGTTGACCTTGCCGGATATACATAAGGAGTTTCAAGTGTATTGTGATGCCTCTCGCTTGGGACTTGGATGTGTTCTTATGCAGGAAGGAAAAGTTGTTTCAGATGCCTCACGCAATCAAGCCTCATGAGTTGAACTATGCCATGCATGATTTGGAGTTAGCAGCTGTAGTACATGCGTTGAAGACACGGAGACATTATCTCATGGGGAACCGTTGTGATGTGTACACGGATCATAAGAGTTTGAAGTACATTTTCACACGTATGAGTTAAACCTCGAGATGAGGAGATGGCTGGAACTTATAAAGGATTACGACATGAAGCTACACTATCATCCAGGAAAAGCCAACGTTGTAGCAGACGCTTTGAGTCGGAAGAGTTATGCCAATAACCTTAAAGGTAGAGGACTGCCAAAGGAGTTAGCAGAGGATGTTATGGAACTTCAGTTGGAGATTGTTCCAAGAGGTTTTCTTGCAACAATGGAGGTTCAGTCGACCTTGTTAGACAAGATTCGAGACGCTCAAAAGGAGGATAAAGAGATTGCCGAGATAAAGGAAAAGATGGGCAAAGGAAAAGCCAAAGGTTTTCGCGAAGATGAGCACGATACCTTGTGGTTTGAGGATCGGATTTATGTGCCCAACAATTTGGAGATCAGGAAGTTAATACTTGAAGAGGCTCATGACTCACCATACTCGATTCACCCCGGAAACATCAAGATGTATTTGGACTTGAAGGAACGTTTCTGGTGGACTGGTATGAAAAAGGATATTGCCGAGTATGTAGCCGTTTGTGATGTATGCCAGAGAGTGATGCCAGAGCACCAAAAGCCAGCAGGACTGTTGCAGCCTATGCCAATACCCGCATGGAAGTGGGACAAACTTGGCATGGATTTTATCACGGATTACCCGTAACCAAAGCAGGATATGATTCAATATGGGTAGTAGTGGATCGGTTGACCAAAGTAGCTCACTTTATCCCAAAGAAAACAACTTATACAAGTGCCAAGTTGGCCAAGATATATATGACCAGGATCGTATGTTTGCATGGAGTTCCGAGGAGCATCGTGACGGATAGAGGAACCCAGTTTACTTCAAAGTTTTGGCATCAACTACACCAGACTTTGGGTACCAGATTGGAGTTTAGTACGCGCTCCACCCACGAGCGGATGGATGACAGAGAGAGTCAATCAGATTTTGAAGGACATGTTGAGAGCACATGCGCTAGATTATGGATCCAGTTGGGATGACAATTTGCCGTCGCAGAATTCTCATACAACAACAGCTACCGAGCCGGTTTGAAGATGGCACCGTTCAAGCTCAGATGGACGCAGATGTAGAACACCCTTGATGTGGGATGAGGTTGGAGACCGTCAGTTGTTTGGACCAGATTTGATCAAAGACTCAGAGGAGAAGGTTAAACTGATCAGAGACAGGCTAAAGATTGCTCAGTCTAGACAGAAGAGTTACGCAGATTCAAAACGCAAGGAAGTAACCTATGAAATCGGAGACAGAGTATATCTGCGAGTATCACCCCTGAGGGGAGTGAAACATTTTGGAGTAAAGGGAAAGTTAGCCCCAAGATTTGTAGGACCGTATCGTGTTTTGGAACGAATGGGAGAAGTTGCCTACAAGCTGGAGTTACCTGAAGGACTGTCAGGAGTTCATGATGTGTTTCACGTGTCGCAACTGAAGAAGTGCCACGCTGAGATGGCTGACATACCACTAAAGGATACAGTACCCCTGGAGGCGATACAATTGGATAATAACTTGACTTATGAGGAGAAGCCAGTAAAGATTCTCGAGTTTGATAGCCGAGTCACTCGCAACAAGGTGATCAAGTTTTGTAAAGTTCAATGGAGCCACCATACCGAGGAGGAAGCCACCTGGGAGCGAGAAGATGATATTCGCAAGGACCATCCGCACCTATTTTCTAGTTAACCCGAATCTCGAGGGCTAGATTCATCTTAAGGGGTAGGTTTGTAACATCCCAAATTTTCAATTTGGCATGTTATACATAGGTCATCCATGCATACCATATTTATTTGTATTCTCGTTTGCCATCCTCGAAAATCCTAAGCAACTCAAGGACCCTCGGAGAGAGTTGGGGATTTTTCAATTTTCATATTTGATTTATCAAATAGTGAAGACGAGGATATTGGATTTTAATTATTTTCTCTCCGAAAATATTTCATTTTAAATAAAAAATGAGGGAGATAATATGACTTCTCCAAAATAATTGAAATAACGGAGGAAAATGTTAAAATCATTATTTGGTTTTTATTTGATTTTATTTGGAATTTTAATTGCCTGGAAAAATTTACACATTTTAAAAGTTGCATTTTAGGGGCCAAGAAAAGTTCATCTAGTTCTAAATATTTTATTTAGACGGAGGAAACTTATTTTAGAATTTTTAGATTTTTATTTATTTTTCTAGGAATTTTTCTTTCATGAATAATTTAAAAAAAGCGGACCCTTGGTCGACCGGGCTAAAGGCCCACCGAGCCAGCCGGCCATGAGCGCCGCCGCCTTCCCACAAGGCCGTCGTGCGAGGCACGGACGCCGAGGGCGAAGTCCGAGCCGGACTCCACCCCGGCGCCCCTTCCCAAGCCGAGCCACCCGCCTATAAATGACGCCGCCCCGCCGCCACACCACCACCCCGCCACCACCCGAGCCCCGCCGCCCGGAACCCGCAGGAGCCCGGAGCCCCGAGCCGCCTCGAGCCCCGATCCGCCGTCGCCGTCGCCCAGCGCCGCCGCCGCCCTCCCGCCGAAGTCGCCGCCACCTCGCCGACCCCGCCCCACCGGAACCGCCGAGCCGCCCGCCCACACGGACGCGCCACGGAGGTACCCGACCCCGCCGCCGGTTTTTTTCCTTCGGGTTTTTTAAAAACCCTAGATCGTTTTTTTATATAGATCGGTTTATTTTTCGTCGGTTTATTTACTTAGCGAACGTCCGTTCGTCCGTTCGTTCTAACGAACGCGTTCACTGTTTAGGTTCTGTTAACGAAGTTCGTTCGTTTAACAGTTCGTCGCTTTTTCTTTTATCAGATTTATTCCGCGGTTATTCTGATCGCGATTTCTGAACCGTTTTTCAAACCTGTTTATCTTTTCGCTCGTTTATCGGAATCAGGCGATTCAAGCGCCTGGAGTTTCATCTCGAAACCCTCTTTCCGAATAATCAACTTAAACCAGTTTTTATCCTTGTAAAATTTGACCCTAGTTCAGATTAGTAAACGGACCCTATTTCTTTCGCCGTTTGAGTTTCGTTGTTTCGTTTGGTTTGATTCTTTTTGCAAACCGGAGTTCTTAAGTTGAACTCTCCGGTCAACCCCCTTTCAGTTGAAGTTTCGTTTGTGCATCTTTGTTTGTTGCTTATGGATGTATTGTTTGCTTGCGATAGAATTCCCGAAGTGCGAAGCGTGTTACTACGAGTCTCTAGGATTCACGGATCGTCAGCAAGGCAAGTAACACTTGATCATATCTTTTCATACCCAGTTTTTATGCATTAGCTCAACCCTCCAACATTGCATGATTAGGATGGCATTAATTTGTGGGTTGGGAAGTAGATGATGAGGTAGGAACCTATTGCCCTGTTACTATCAAACCCTTGGGAGTTACTTCTACGTTATGCTTATATTGCCATGCTATGCTCGTAGACGTGGTTTGGGTTTGAGAGATATTCACGACAGATGTGAGATTGTTAATTAATGGTTTACTTTATGGTGGCAACTTAAATACACATCTGGGTGGACTAAGGCACCTGGGGAACCCAGTGTTGTCTGTTTTTTCTGGAAATCCCGGGGTACCCGTGTGATCTTCCTATGGACCGCCACCCAGGCTCAAAGGGAACTAACATTATTCATGCTAGAAACTTCCGTGTGCAGCCACAAGCTATTATGGGCTCTAGCATAGTTGAGTAAGTTACGTGAAGCTCTCAAAGAGGTAGGTCAGCAGGTAGTGGGTTTTATAGGTTTGGTATGATCTATCCGGAGTAGAGAGTTAATGTTTACGAAGATCGTGTCTCGGTCATCCGTCTCTCAAACACCATGCAGTCGAGAAACCAACGGAGGCGATCGAGTCTTGTGGGGAAAAGTGCAAACCTCTGCAGAGTGTACAATCTAATCATGGTTAGCCGTGTCCCCGGTTATGGACAAATCTGAGTATCTAGTACTTGAGTATTCACATGTATCTCATCACTCTAAATTAATACTGCTGGGTTGTTAATCACTTTAATTGGGATTGAGTTGGGGTTACACCTTCTCAATGATGTTTCAACCACCATGATAGTTAAAGTAAAAATTATTCCTTTGATGTAGGAAAAAATTGGCTTTTCGCAAAACTGTAACCATAGAGCTTTCCACCAACCATATATGCATGTAGCATAGCTTGTTCTTTCACTACTCTATGTGTGTTACATTGCCAGCATATTCCATGTGCTGGCCCATTCTCGGGCTGCAACGTATTATGTTGCAGACTTTTCAGACGAGGAGTAAGGATCGTAGGTCGTTGCCGTGCAGCTCAGTTATGCCGTTGGAGTTGATGGACTCACTTTATCTTCCAAGCCTTCCGCTGTTATCGCATTAGATGGCCTTAAGCCATATTATTGTAATAAGTTCTCTTTTGAGACATTCGATGTAATAAGTGTGTGATTGCTACTCTGTTATAAATCCTTTGAGTAATTGTGTGTCAAGATTACCGATCCGGGATGACATGTAGCACGTAGACTTGACCATCTGAGGTCGGGTCGCTACACCGGATGGGAGTTTCCTTGGCGTGGAAGGCAAGCTTGGCGATACGGATATGTAGATCTCCTACCATTGTAACCGACTCTGTGTAACCCTAACCTATCCGGTGTCTATATAAACCGGAGGGTTTTAGTCCGTAGGACAAACAACAATCATACCATAGGCTAGCTTCTAGGGTTTAGCCTCCTTGATCTCGTGGTAGATCTACTCTTGTACTACCCATATCATCAATATTAATCAAGCAGGAGTAGGGTATTACCTCCATCGAGAGGGCCCGAACCTGGGTAAAAAACATCGTGCCCCTTGTCTCCTTTTACCATCCGCCTAGACGCACAGTTAGGGACCCCCTACCCGAGATCCGCCGGTTTTGACACCGACATTGACCATCTGTAAGGTTTCTGCAATCTTCACAGAGTCTCGGGGGCTATTATGTACAAGGCGTACTCCAACTCTATCTAAAAGCTAAAATCGTTCTGCGTGGAAAGAGCATTACTTGACTCACCTTGAAGCCTATTAAAAGGCCTTGGACAACATCATTCAGTCTAGTATTGATGGACCGAACACTCTGTAGAACCGCACCCATAAGGGCGCGGTGTTCAGCGATGATGACAGAGTTGTTCACTAACTCCTCCATCGTGTTTGGTCAGCCTCCCACCGCCCAATTGTTGGTGTTCGGCGCGGGCGGCGGGACCTCGGCTCCCCCTTCGTTGGAAGGTAGGATCGGCACCACTGAGGGCCTCGGGGGCTCCAGTGCAGCTGGTTGGGAGGGCCCGAATGGTCCGAACTTCCCTCCCGTGTTTGCCGAAAGGGAGGTTTCCTCCTGGTCTTCGGTGACCGAAGCATCAGCCTCGGCCATGATCTTGTCGCCGCTCTCCCCCGTGTTCGGACGGGGAGGGGTCCTTTGGGACAGCATCTCTCCGTGCTCTTTAGGGACCAGGGGAGGCGCCGAGCGGGATGCGGATCCGTTGTCCGCCAACTCGGCGGGCGGAAAAGTCCCCTTCGAGGTTGACTCAGTAAGGTGGCCGCGTGATAGGTTGTGATATCACACAGTCGGTCTCTATCAATGAGGGACTGGTAAAATGAGGTAAGCAAGAAATGTTGAAATTCATACCTTATGGTGGGGGCTTGACCCTGAGGACCTCTTCAGATGCCACAGACTCCTCATCAGAGTCTGAACTGTTGGGTAGAACCACCTTGGGCCGGCACTGCCTCTTCGGGGCCCGAGGAGGTTGCTCCTCCTCGATGTCTTCAGACGCTGCCCTCTTCTTTACAGTGGGAGGAGGCACTTTCCTCCTCATCATTGTCCTCGTTTTGGGAAGACGGGGCCGTAGCGACCCCGGCCTTGGTGTTCGGGCGACCTCTTGAGCGGAGGCCTTTCCTGGTCTCCGGCAGGTCTTTATTCTTCTTTCCCTTCTTCTCTGGTGCCTCGTAAGGTGCCATGATCAGCAGCTCCTCTAGTTGAGTTCATCAAGGCCCTTCGGGCAGCGGAGCCAGACTGGTGATCTTCTTGGCCTTCTCAAGCTAGCCCTACGGAGGCAATAAAAAGAAACTTTGACCAAACTTTGTGCAGTATGAGCATCCGAATACAAAGTAGGCAAAATATTAATTACCTTCTTCGGGGGATTTGCGGCGTCGACACCTATGTCTTCTTTCTCGGCTGGCCACTCCTCCTGGGGCTTGAACAGCAGCTTCCACACCTTGTTGTGGGTGGTGCCAAAGAAGTACTGCACGGTGACTGGGTCCCCGGACTTGTAAGAACACATCGGAGTGGCCTTCTGCTGGCAAGGAAGGAGACGGCGACTGAGCATTATCTGGACCACATTGGTCAGCTTGGCGCTAGTCTCCATCATGTTGGAAATGCGTTTCTGCAGCATCTTCACCTCATCAGCGGACCCTCGGTTAAGAATTTTCTTGGTCCATGAGGTCAATCTCACTGGGAGTCTAGGTCTGAACTCGGGAGCTGCCGCCCAGGTCGCATCCTGCGGTTCTGTTATATAGAACCATTCCTTCTGCAACACCTTCATGGTGTCGATGAATGTGCCCTTTGGCCATTGAACTCGGGTGATCTTGTTGATCATCGCTCCCCCCATAGTCCGCCTAGGCGTCGCCGACCACCTTCGGCCTCACGTTGAACACCTTCAGCCACAAGCCGAAATGCTTGGACTCGCAGAAGGGCCTCGCAAACGATGATGAAGGCCGAGTGTGGAGGAGGGGGTTGGGGCTAGATCGTGGAAGTCCAGCCCATAAAAGAACATCAACCCCTGAGCGAAGGGGTGTAACGGAATCCTAGCCCCCAGATGAAGTGGGGGAGGAAAACCACCCTCTCGCCTGGCTTGGGCGTGGGAACGACCTGGCCCTCCTCAGGGGTCCGGTGAGCGATGTCAGCCAATAGGTAGTTGGCTAGCTTCAGCTCCTCAATGTCGATGTTGGTGACAATGGAGGCCTCCCACTTGCCGTTGGCACCAGATTCGGCCATGGCGATCCTAAGGGGAAGCTGGGAAGGGATTCTCCGTAGAAGAGTAAGGCAGGGCGCTGGAGCTCTGGAGATTGGAAAAGTGACAACGGGAGGTGGAAGAAGGCGTAGGCTGGTAACTGTAGTTGTTCCCCTTTAATGGGCCGCGGAGAAGACAAGGGTTCCTTTTTCCCCGCCACGGGCCTCTCCACTTCCCGATATACTCGCGACGTTATGCAAGGGTGGGATGATTGAAATCATTGATCATATCCCCTAAAAAGCGGGGCACGATCTCTGCCTTGATGAGACACGCCAATGGAGGTGTGGCTCGATCCGCGCATCAAGGATTTCCAACCGTTTGGTGTTATGACCGGACGTGACCCTTCACTGAAAAGTTGTCAAATAAGGGCACTTTTCACACTGGAATGCTTTGGCTTTGAGGGCTAAGTAAAGCCAATGCTCTGGACTCCAAATACTACTCAACTCCAAGCGCGCATGGGATTGGATGGAGAACTCGCCTCGCAAGCCGAAGACTGCGGGGGAATGCGGATGCCGATCACAGGCCCTGGCATTCGAGGCTAGTTCGGGGGCTACCGAGGGAGTCCTGGATTAAGGGGTCCTCGGGCTGCCAGCTCCTTGCTTATGGGTCGGATTGATGGGCTGCTATGGAGCCAAGCTAGGCGTGGACCCGTGACCGGATAGAAGATCTTCGGAGCCGTGGTGTGTCCTCCAAGTCAAGATTCAGTGTGATCTTTCCCTTATTGTAACCAACCGTGTGTAACCCTAACCCTACTGGTGTCTATATAGACCGGAGGGCTTTAGTCTTCAGGGTTAGAGCAACATCCAATATCCCCTCCACCTAGGGCTTAGCTCACCTGATCCCGAGGTAGATTGACTCTGTAATCATACCAAACACATCAATACAATCAACCAGGATCTAGGGTTTTACCTCCTAGAGAGGGCCCGATCCTGGGTAAACACCGTGTTCTTCGTCCTTTGTTCCCCATAGATCCTAGACCCACAGCTCGGGACCCCCTACCCGAGATCTGCCGGTTTGGACACCGACACCGATCCTTGCCGTGTATCATATGCCAGTCTAGTCGGTTGCGCATCCACACAGCCCTTTCGGCTAGGGACATTTTATGACAGTCATCATACAATGCATAGTCACACAAACAAGTCACGTGCTGCTTGTTGATACACATTATTGATAATGTCCAAGGACTATCTTTATTGATAAACACATAGAAAATATTATCAGACATGATTGCCTCTAGGGCATATCTCCAACAATCTCATGGGTCATCCTAACATTAAAGACCCAACATTTCTGAACACATGAAAAAAACCCGGCTTACTTCTAAATCTAAGCACAAGAGTAAAAGCAAAATAAATAATGCTCTAGTTTGAAACAATGGTTACTAACAATCATGCCTAAATAAAAATTACAAATGAACATAAACCTCAGGCACAACCTTGTATATCAGTGTCGTTGCTTTCATTAAGGACATCTCTTCATCACTGCAACATGCTAGTTTAAAATTTCCAATGATTATTGGACCTAAATTTTCAGCTGCGATCTGTGAAGAAAAAGGCCATCGAAGAAAAACACCTATAAGAACCTGTAGAAACTTTGAAGACCACATACACCACAAAAGTCGGTCGAATCCGGTCATATCCACTGAAAATCTTAACCAACCGGGTCCCAGGAGACCCACCGAAGAGACAGCTCCACATGCCCTCCGTCGGTGAAAATCACACGGGGATCGGGGATAGGGTGAGGAGAACATTACACCTACCTTGGGGCAACGCCGCCACTTCACTACCCCAAACCAAATATGAAGACTCCCACCCAAGTGTGATGTTGAGATCGCCACTGTCTAGAACCATGCATGAACGCCCTCTTCTCTGATGGTCCAACTAGGTCGGAAAACCGATGAAGATTTTGCGTCGAATCCCTCCGGCCACCGCCGGCTTCACCAACACTGCCTTCGTGCACCGACTGAGAAGGTCGCCGCTCGAGCACACATCTCCTTCGCCATCCCACATCAACCCTCCAATGCTTCCACAATAGGCCCCTCGATCCGGACCTCGTCGGCATCACACGGGCTTTGCCTCGCGAGATGTGTAGGATCGAAAGTATGTCTAGAGGGGGGTGATTAGACTACTTGACCAAATAAAAGCTTATCCTTTTCCCAATTTTAGTCTTTGGCAGATTTTAGCTAACTTAGCACAAGTCAAGCAATCTTAACACAATTCAAGCAAGCATGCAAAGAGTATATGAGCAGCGGAAAGTAAAGCATGCAACTTGCAAGAATGTAAAGGGAAGGGTTTGGAGAATTCAAACGCAATTGGAGACACGGATGTTTTTGTCGTGGTTCCGATAGGTGGTACTATCGTACATCCACGTTGATGGAGACTTCAACCCACGAAGGATAACGGTTGCACGAGTCCACGGAGGACTCCACCCACGAAGGGTCCATGACGAAGCAACCTTGTCTATCCCACCATGACCGTCGCCCACGAAGGACTTGCCTCACTAGCGGTAGATTTTCACGAAGTAGGCGATCTCCTTGCCCTTACAGACTCCTTGGTTCAACTCCACAATCTTGTCGGAGGCTCCCAAGTGACACCTAGCCAATCTAGGAGACAACACTCTCCAAGAAGTAACAAATGGTGTGTTGATGATGAACTCCTTGCTCTTGTGCTTCAAATGATAGTCTCCCCAACACTCAACTCTATCTCACAGGATTTGGATTTGGTAGAAAGAAGATTTGAGTGGAAAGCAACTTGGGGAAGGCTAGAGATCAAGATTCATATGGTAGGAATGGAATATCTTGGTCTCAACACAAGTGTAGGTGGTTCTCTCCCAGAAAATGTAGGTTGGAAGTGTAGGTCCGTTCTGATGGCTCTCTCCACGGATGAAGAGGAGGTGGAGGGGTATATATAGCCTCCACACAAAATCTAACTGTTACACACAACTTACCAATCTCGGTGGGACCGAATTGAAAAACTCGGTCGAACCGATTCAGCAAATCTAGTGACCGTTAGGATTTTCGGTGGGACCGACATGCAAATCGGTAGGACCAATATGGTTAGGGTTAGGGCATAACGTAATCTCGGTGTGACCGATTACACAAACTCGGTGAGACCGATTTTGGTAATAAGCTAACCAGAGAGTTGGTCAGGTAAACTCAGTGGGACCGATTCGCTCATTTCGGTGAGACCGAAATGTTACAAAAGGGAAACAGAGAGTTTACATTGTAATCTCGGTGGGACCGATCGCTCATCTTGGTAGGACCGAAACATTACGAAGGGAAACAGAGAGATTACAATCCCATCTCGGTGAGACCGAGATCCCTATCGGTGAGACCGATTTGCCTAGGGTTTGTGGCAGTGGCTATGACATCTGAACTCGGTAGCGCCGGATAGAAAGAATCGGTGGGGCCGAGTTAGACTTTTGGTTCAGGTCATATGTGGATGTGGGAAAGTAGTTGAGGGTTTTGGAGCATATCACTAAGCACTATGAAGCAAGAACCTCATTAAGCAACACCTCATCTCTCCTTGATAGTATTGGCTTTTCCTATAGACTCAATGTGATCTTGGATCACTAAAATATAAAATGTAGAGTCTTGAGCTTTGAGCTTGAGCCAATCCTTTTATCCTTAGTATTTTGAGGGGTCCACTTTTCTCATCCATGCCATGCCATTCATTGAGCTTTTCCTGAAATATTTATCTTGGAATAATGTTAGCTCAATGAGCTATATGTTGTTAGGAATTACCAAAACCACCTAGGGATAGTTGCACTTTCAATCTCCCCCTTTTTGGTAATTGATGACAACATATAGATCAAAGCTTTGACAAATGATAATAAGAGTGAAAAACATTGTTGCTTTGAGAAGTATGTGAAAAGCAAGAGCTCCCCCTAAATTTGTGCATAGTTTAAGATTTGCTTTGGACTGCAAATGCACAAAGAGTTAGGCTCATGGATTACTCTTCCATGTCACATACATCTTGGTGGAGCGCTCAAAATGATAACAATAGAATACATGCACTCATCACCAAGCAAAGTGAATGATCATATAGAGATAAAAGGATAATGTCATCCAACAAGCATTAATGTAGCATATGATCAAACACATGATCATCCAAGTATCACACAGACAGAAGGTATCTCAATCAAGCAAATAAAGTTCAACCACCAAAGCAAGAGAGAATAAAAGGCAACGCTCTCTCTCGAAGCCTATGATCTATACATTTTTCTCCCCTTTGGCAACAAGTTAACAAAAAGTTCATAGAAAATGCATAGCACTAGATCGTCTCTCAGGCTTGATCTTCAGGTGGTGGTGTAGAGATGGCTCCTTGGACGAAGATTTCAGTAGATGTGGATGGAGCTGGTGGAGTAGGTCTTGGAGCTGGTTGCCTTTGGGGCTGTAGCTGGTGCGGATGAAGTTGCTCGTGTGTGCATCACTTGCACTGCAGCTGACCTCTGAGCTCTAGGCACTCTGGCAAATGCCTCAGTGGTTGTGTTGCCCTTCCTCTCCTGCATATCATCCTGGAGTTGCTCAATAACAGACTGGATCTCAGTTACCTTCACATCCAAGTCATAGAACTTCTGCTCCATGATCCTCTCCAGGCTCTCCTGGTTTTGAGTCAAGGTGGCCAGCCCCTTCTCAATCCTCAGAGTGGATGCAATCAAGTAGCCAAGCTGATCATGTTTGCTCTTCAAGAAGTTCTGAGATGCCTCTTCCATTTTTGGCATCTTGGCAGCCTTCTCAGTCCTTGCCTTCTCCTTCTTTGCTTGTGCTTGCACAGAAGATGGTTCATCTTCATCCATAACCACTTGGTTGTCCTCAAAATCTGGATAGATAGGCATATGATCCTTGTCCAACAAGTATGTTCCAGTGCCCATCTTGGAGTTACTCAGCTCCTGGATCTGTGGGGCATACCCACAACTTCTCTTTTGGTCAGCAGCTGTCCTCTTGATAGTTTCAACTATAAGATTCATGACCTTGAACTTTTGTGGCACATCAAATAAGTGTAGCAGATTTATTGCATGGCCTCTGATCATGTTGTGATCACCTGACTTGGGCAAAAGAGTGTGCCTGAGGATCCAGTTGTTGGTTGACAGTCCTGATAGAAGGTAATGTACTGATCCAAACTTGTGTGTTTGAATAGCAGCATCTGGGATCTCCTTGTACATATGTGCCATAGTGTTGTGATCCATCTTCTTCTTGGCATAGACATCCAAGTCATCCTTTTTCTCCTTAGGTGCATTGATCAGATTAGCCCATTTTTCAAATGATGATTGGTACCTAGTACCTTCAGACATCCATACTATCCTGCCATCTGGATAGAAGTGTGTTGTGGAGTAGAATTGCATTATTAGCTCATCATTCCACTTTGTGAGCTTCTGCCCAACAAAGTCTGCCACTCCACAAGCACTGAAGCTATCATACACACTAGGATAGTGTTCTTCATTCTCCTTGATGTATTCCCAGTTCACCCATCTCATGTCACACACTATTGTCTTCTTGTCCAGCAGCACTGTCTCATAGAAATCCTGTTGTTCCTTTGTGTGGAACCTGTAGTCTACAGCAGTTCTCCTCCTGGCTGTATAAGGATCGGTCAACCTCCATTGTCTGAGTCCTGCATCCTTTCTCAGCTTCATGTTCTCAGCTACAGGATGGGCATCATTATGATCTAGAATTTTAGGCTTCAATTTTCTCAAGACATGCTCTTCATCATCTTCCTCTTCAGCAACAGTTTCAGGCACTGGGGTCTCAGCAGCTGGAATGCTCCTGGTATTCCTCTTAGGTGCAGTCTTGGGCTTGGAGGCAGCCTTGGGTGCTTCTTTGGGCTTTGATGAAGCAGCCCCTGACCTGACGGCATCACTCATAAGCTTCTGAGCTTTGGGTGCTGGTGCAGCATCCTCTTCTTCTTCCTCCTCTTCCATCATGGAAGGCTTTCCAACAACCCTTGCCATGGTCTTCTTGACCCTTTCCTTCCTCTTCTTCCCTTCTGCAGTAGCCTCTTTGGGTTCAGCTTCCAAAGATGCTTGAGTGGAGGCTCTGGCTTTAGACATGGGAATCCTTTTGGCAGGTGCTTTGGTCTTCATACCAGACTTAGTGGCTGCAGCTGAGCCATATTCTTTCTTGAGCACCTTCTTCTTGGAAGTGGACTCATCCTTAACAGCCACATAGTCTTCATCCTCAGATTCTGAGGTTCTCTTCTTTCTGGCCCTGGTGGCAGCTTTGGGTAGGTTGCTTGGGGTGCTCCTGCTGCCATCATCATAGCTGCTAGAGGGACTAGTGCCCTCACTCACTTGAACCTGCTCCTCTTCCCTGTTCTGGCTGTCACTTTGATCATACATATTGCAAAGTCTGACAACAGACCCTGTGAGTAGATATAGATGGGATAGAGTGGATGAGCATCACAAAATACAGAGGTTTTTGCAAAAGAATGAGTCAAAAACTTAGTTTTAGTTTTTCACAGAAAGCATTTCGGATCTACCGATTTGTAAACTCGGTGATGCCGAAGCAGCTTTTGGAACCTAAACTAGTGAACTCAGTCAGACCGGGTCACAGTTCGGTGGCACCGAGACTGCTAGGGTTTCACAAAGTCCTGAACTCAGTCACGCCGATTTGCAATTCTCGGCCAGACCGAGAATTACATGTGCAATGGCCTTAGCCGAATCGGTGGTACCGAGTTCTACAACTCGGTTGTTCCGAGAT
This sequence comes from Aegilops longissima, assembly GCA_021605205.1. Lineage (NCBI taxonomy): Eukaryota > Viridiplantae > Streptophyta > Magnoliopsida > Poales > Poaceae > Aegilops > Aegilops longissima. The sequence goes on from CM038680.1 coordinate 112,496,787, forward strand.
GGTTTCGGCGGAAACCTAACCCTAAATTTTCAATTCATCTCTAATCTACGGAGTGTTTTGACTAGATAAGATAGTTTCAATCGTGGCAAGATTCATGGCGAACACAATGTGCTAGGAATCAGATAGGGATAGCACAGTGATCGAGTTCATACCCTAGTTCGGCAATGAACTCGCTACGGCGGCAACGGTGGGGATGATTCCCGTTGACGGCAGCGGAGACCAGCGGCAGGAGGCAGCTGGCGACGAGGAGGACGATTATTGAGACCCTGGAGGCAGAGCGGGCTGAGCACGGGCGAAAGAGTTCGGAGAAAATTTCCAAAGTTTTGCCCGTGGGTATATATAGCCCGACCCTGTCGGTGTGACCGAGTGGAACAACTCGGTGGCACCGAGATGCATAACTGCTAGCAGTTACAACAACTCGGTGTGACCGAAAAGTTCAAATCGGTTGCACCGAGATTGAAAACCTAGATCGACTCAGTGATCTCGGTATCACCGAAATGGGAATCAGTCAAACCGAAACGCACAAAGAAGTTTTGTAAGTTTAAGTCTACGACGAATTGGGGACTACAAGTGCTCCTCACACAGAGTGGTTCGAATCTGACTTGATCAAATTTTGTGATGTAGCATGAATAGAGTTTGAGACAAGAAAAGCATAGATAGCTAGAGAAGGTTCTTAGGCATTCTTGTCCATCCACTTGGCAAAAGAAAAAGAAACCAATCAATCAAAACAACAAGTGGATGTCCTCGAATGAGTAAAATATGCAACCAACATGCTCACACAATAAAATGGCAAATGAAATATGTGGCGAAGCATGCACAACCAATTCTAGCATCTATCAAGCAATTGGCGATGACTAGTCATCTATATATGAGTATATTGACTTAGGAGTCAAATGAGAACATTTGATCATAGGTCATACTCATCGTTTAAGCTCAAGTGGGGTTACCACTTTTACATAATGCATTGTTGTTTTCACACCATTAGAGTTGCTTTAGCTCAATTATTAGAGTAAAGCTCCCCCTAGATGTGAGATCCCCCCTTAGAGGGATGAACTAACCTTGGGTTTTGTCGATGATGACTTCATGTAGGTGTTGAAGATGTGGATGCTCAATGTTGATGTAGATCATTTGGAGCAATCCTTTGGAGTGAGTTGCACTTTCATACCTACACGGGTTGGTCCCACAAGGAACAAACAAGGATATCCATAGACATAGAGTGATGCACACACAAGATGATGTCTATGAGAGCATTAGGTTACCTTGTCCCTTGTCTTACCAACAAGAGGGTTTGTGACTCCTTGAACTAGTGCAAGATGTGGAAGTAGTGCACTAGCTATTTCCAAAATGATATGAGTGAAATATGTTGGCGGAGTCACCCTCAAGAACTCTCTAGTTCTTCTTCTTCGGGACCCACATCATCTTGAAAGGAATCCTTGGAGTTGTAGTTGTACTAGATGAAGTAAAGCTTGACGTAGTCTTGGGAACCCACTTGACCAAGGCCTTTGGAGCTTCTTCAAATGCATCAATCTCTTCTTGAAGCTTGTCCTTACCTTTTTGCTTGTGGTCTTGTGGTGGAAGATCATCTTGGGCTTGTGTCCCCTTGAAGGAAGTAGGATCATACTTCTCTTGTTGAGGAACAAACTTCATCTTGGGGTATTGATCTTCTTCCCACTCAACTCCATTGGCATTGAAGTTTCGTTCAAAACCAACACCTTGATTCTTCCGGTGCCTTCCTTGCTTGCGTACAATTTCCTCAAATTGCTTACTCCCGGCAAGGCTCTTGTAAACACCTTTCTCTATAATTCCCTTCAATAAGCTATTTTCTTGCTCAAGTGTAACTTGGCTAAGAGAATCATTAGTGGAATCAAGAGAACTACTAGAAGCAACAACATTGGATTTATCATGATTATTGTTACTACTAGAGGAAGAATCCTTCTCGTTCTTGTTACTAGACTTGACTTGAGGCATGTAAGTAGATAAGAGTAAATGCTTGGCAATGTAAGAAGAACTTTTCTTACGAATATCATCATTGATTGCCTTTAAGAACTCATGATCTTGCTCAAGGTTGAGCTTTTCAAAGCGTAACTTCTCATGAGTCCTCGAAAGTTCTTGATGATCTTCTAAGATAGTTTCATGAGCTAACTTAAGAGTGTTTAGTTCTTTAGTTAGAAGCTCAATCTTCTCCTTATCATTGTTATTCGTGTTATCTTGATTAGCATGATTAATTGACGTTTCATCATAGTATTCATCACTAGAGTTGTCAACAAGTAAATCATCATCACCTAACAAGTCATCTTCATCACTATTGAAATCAACATACTCGGGGTGTGATACCTTTGGACCTTTGGCCATGAAGCATCTTCCAATTCCTTCATTTGGTGAATCAAATATGTCGTAGGAGTTGGTTGACACAACTGCTAGACCGGCAACACCTTCATCTTGTGTATATTCGGAGTCGGAGTGATAGCTTCTCTCGGAGTGATTGTCGGAGTCGGAGTCGGATACCCATTCACTAACATGAGCTTGATGTCTTCGTTTTGTGTAGCTCCTTGATGACTTGTCCTTCCTTTCCGAATCCTTGCTTCTCCGGGATGTTCTTCGATCATCTCTACTCCTCCTCTTTCTTGGTGGTGAATCTTCTCTTCTACTTCTCCTCTTAGGTGATTCTTCTCTTCTTTTGTAGGGTGTCGTACACTCATTGGAATAGTGTCCGGGTCTTCCACAATTGTAGCAATTACGCTCTCGACTAGAAGATCTTTTGTCATTGTAGGACCTTGACTTGGAGCTTCTCTCTTTGCTTCTACTCTTGTAGAATTTGTTGAAGTTCTTCACCATTAAGCTCAATTCTTCATTGAAGGTTTGTTTCTCACTTGATGATGTGGGGGCTTCACATGAGGCTTTGTAAGCACCACTTGATTTGTTGTGAAGTTCCTCCTTATCCTTGAGTGACATCTCATGAGCAACAATTCTTCCAATGACTTCCGTTGGCTTGAGATCTTTGTAATTGGGCATCATTTGGATCAATGTGCACATGGTATCATATTTTCCATCCAAGGCTCTTAGGATCTTCTTGATGATGAATATGTCGGTCATATCTTCACTTCTTAAGCCGGCGATCTCATTTGTGATAAGAGCAAGCCTAGAGTACATTTCAGTGACACCTTCACCATCCTTCATTTTGAACTTGTCAAGTTGACTTTGAAGCACATCCAACTTGGATTCCTTGACGGAGTCGGTACCTTCATGCATATCAATCAAAGTATCCCAAATTTCCTCTGCATTCTCAAGACGGCTGATTTTGTTGAATTCTTCGGGGCACAATCCGTTGAAGAGGATATCACAAGCTTGAGCGTTGTATTGCAGCATCTTCAACTCTTCCGCGGTAACTTCATAGTTCGGTTCTCTCCCATCAAAGAATTCACCTTGCAAGCCAATACACACAATAGCCCAAACGGCGGGGTTATGTCCAAGAATATGCATTTTCATCTTATGCTTCCAACTAGCAAAATTAGTACCATCAAAGTAAGGACCTCTACGGTGATAATTTCCCTCGCTAGACGCCATACTCTCCTAGGTTGTGAAACCAAGGCTATGACTACCAAAAGCTATGGAAATGAAAGCAAATAGAGACCAAAGCTCTGATACCACTTGTAGGATCGAAAGTATGTCTAGAGGGGGTGATTAGACTACTTGACCAAATAAAAGCTTATCCTTTTCCCAATTTTAGTCTTTGGCAGATTTTAGCTAACTTAGCACAAGTCAAGCAATCTTAACACAATTCAAGCAAGCATGCAAAGAGTATATGAGCAGCGGAAAGTAAAGCATTCAACTTGCAAGAATGTAAAGGGAAGGGTTTGGAGAATTCAAACGCAATTGGAGACACGGATGTTTTTATCGTGGTTCCGATAGGTGGTGCTATTGTACATCCACGTTGATGGAGACTTCAACCCCCGAAGGATAACGATTGCGCGAGTCCACGGAGGGCTCCACCCACGAAGGGTCCACGAAGAAGCAACCTTGTCTATCCCACCATGGTTGTCGCCCACGAAGGACTTGCCTCACTAGCAGTAGATCTTCACGAAGTAGGCGATCTCCTTGCCCTTACAAACTCCTTGGTTCAACTCCACAATCTTGTCGGAGGCTCCCAAGTGACACCTAGCCAATCTAGGAGACACCACTCTCCAAGAAGTAACAAATGGTGTGTTGATGATGAACTCCTTGCTCTTGTGCTTCAAATGATAGTCTCCCCAACACTCAACTCTCTCTCACAGGATTTGGATTTAGTGGAAAGAGGATTTGAGTGGAAAGCAACTTGGGTAAGGCTAGAGATCAAGATTCATATGGTAGGAATGGAATATCTTGGTCTCAACACAAGTGTAGGTGGTTCTCTCTCAGAAAATGTAGGTTGGAAGTGTAGGTTCGTTCTGATGGCTCTCTCCATGAATGAAGTGGAGGTGGAGGGGTATATATAGCCTCGACACAAAATCTAATCGTTACACACAACTTACCAATCTCGGTGGGACCGAATTGAAAAACTCGGTTGGACCGATTCAGCAAATCTAGTGACCGTTAGGATTTTCGGTGGGACCGACATGCAACTCGGTAGGACCGATATGGTTAGGGTTAGGGCATAACGTAATCTCAGTGTGACCGATTACACAAACTCGGTGAGACCGATTTGGGTAATAAGCTAACCAGAGAGTTGGTCAGGTAAACTCGGTGGGACTGATTCGCTCATTTCGTTGAGACCGAAATGTTACAAAAGGGAAACAGAGAGTTTACATTGTAATCTCGATGGGACCGATCGTTGATCTCGGTAGGACCAAAATGTTACGAAGGGAAACAGAGAGATTACAATCCCATCTTGGTGAGACCGAGATTCCTATCGGTGAGACCGATTTGCCTAGGGTTTGTGGCAGTGGCTATGACATCTGAACTCGGTGGCGCCGGATAGAAAGAATCGTTGGGGCCGAGTTGGACTTTTGGTTTAGGTCATATGTGGATGTGGGAAAGTAGTTGAGGGTTTTGGAGCATATCACTAAGCACTATGAAGCAAGAACCTCATTAAGCAACACCTCATCCCTCCTTGATAGTATTGACTTTTCCTATAGACTCAATGTGATCTTGGATCACTAAAATATAAAATCTAGAGTCTTGAGCTTTGAGCTTGAGCCAATCCTTTTATCCTTAGTATTTTGAGGGGTCCACTTTTCTCATCCATCCCATGCCATTCATTGAGCTTTTCCTGAAATATTTATTTTGGAATAATGTTAGCTCAATGAGCTATATGTTGTTAGGAATTACCAAAACCACCTAGGGATAGTTGCACTTTCAAGATGCCCTACCGTGACAAGAGGGGTAGATGATGGGTGACGACTGTGGTTCAATGGTCGAACGCCTCGTCGCCTCATAGTGGGAAAACGATTTGACAAACTTTCTTCCATATTCACTAGTGGAAAAATGGCTAGCCACAACTTTCTTGATGGCACGCCATTTTCCATCAACCCCAGCACTATTTTTTTCAAATATTGCTGGTGTCGGCCAAATCAGCACGTCAGCTTTACATGCTTAGTGCTGGCGTGGATTTTTTTAGAAACACCACAAATCTGTTGGCCCATATGCACTCAGCGTTTGGAATGCAATCGTGGCGTTGGTTTTCTTTGCACATCATAGTTAATTTGTTAGTGATGGCGTTCATTTTCTATGAACACGAGAAACACTTTTCCATTAATTTGATCAAGTGTTTTAAGTATTTGTTAGGAATTTTATTTCTTTACCACCAGTTCTAATTTTGAGTTTTTTATTTTGTTAAGCCTTTTAGTATTTTTGAGTCTCTTATTTTGTTAATTTTACATTGTTTTAAATGGAAATATTGATGATTTTAAATTTACATTATTTTAAATGGAAATACTGATAATTTCCAATTTATATTATTTTAAATGGGAATACTGATTATATTAAATTTACATTCTTTTAAATGGAAATATTGATCAATTTAGGACATTTTTAGTCTTTTATCAAAATATGTACTCATCATTATTATTTTTACTGTTTTTATCAATTTAGGACTTTTATTTCTTTACTACCAGTTCAAATTTTGAGTCTTTTATCTTGTCAACCCTTTCATTAACCTTAGTCTCTTTTTATTTGGCCTATGATTAGCTATTTCGTTGCCCTTTTATCCAACGCCAGCAATAACCTATCTAAGTCAACTTAGTAAAAGACCAAAGTCACCGCTCTCTCTCATTTCACACCCCACCCGGCCCGGTCGTATACACAACTCCACCCCCTGGACCAAAGTCGCCGCCGCCGCGTTGCCGCCCCGTCGCTGCCCCTCACCGGCACCAAGGTTAGATCCACTACTCCTTAGTTCGCGGACACGTCACACGGCCGGGATCCATTGGGATTTGCTTTGTGTCATGTAGATTCCAAAGTTAGTTGCATGGATTGCTTTGTGTAGAAATCGTAGTGATAATCTGATTGCTAGTGTAGAATTTATTTACTTGTCTGTCTCCCTCCGTTGGCGGATCTGAGCTAGTTTAGTAGAAATTGATATATTTAGTAGAAATGGATAGAATGTGTTATGTGTAGAATTTATTTACTTGTGTGTGTCTCCCTCCGTTGGCGGATCTGGGTAAGTTTAGTAGAAATTGATATATTTAGTAGAAATAGATAGAATTTGTTATGTGTAGAATTTATTTACTTGTGTGTCTCCCTCCGTTGGCGGATCAGAGCTAGTTTAGTAGAAATTGATATATTTAGTGGAAGTGGATAGAATGTGTTATGTGTATAATTTATTTACTTGTGTGTCTCCCTCCATTGGCGGATCAGAGCTAGTTTAATAAAAATTGATATAGTTAGTAGAAATGGATAGAATGTGTTATGTTTAGAAATCAGGGCACTTGTCGAGCTTTTCTATGGATTGATCCTCTATAACCAACATATCTAGTTTGCTGTGCAATTTGCTGTTGTAGGTCACCACATGCTATCTAGTTTAATTAGTTCTATACATTGCAATATTTGAACTACTTTACACTGGTGTCAATATTCAGCGATATGAAATTGCATATTATCTTGATCGTATACGCGTTGTGTTTGGACGTCATGGCCAATTTTGAAGGCAACAACGAGTCAGTGTGCGATGTGGACATGGCCAACAATGAATTCTTAAACACTTGTGAGTATGTCATCAAGAGCGTGCAAGGGGCAAATGACGAGCTAAAGGGGGAGATTAAAGAGCTACGCAAGGAGACTGTGCGGCTCGTTCAGGAGACTAATCAGCTTAGGGACAAGAGGGATAAGCTCGTCGAGAATCGGGATAAACTGAAGGAGGAGAGGAGACTCCTCAGGGCTGAGAGGATTGACCTGAAGATGGACATAGATCATTAAAGCAGAGAAGGAGAGGGGGATAGAAAGAAGCTTCGCCAGTTGGGCATACTCCTTGATGAAAATTAGTTTTTGGCAATGACGCCATATTAGTGGTATCGTGTGTCTACGTCAGCAAGGCTGTTTTTGGCACGCCATAGCTAGGCTTTTCTCCACTAGTGATTGTTCTGTTGCATGGTTTGATTTGTTCAACCCTCTAAACTAATGGTGATGGATTGCAAGCCTGTATTGTGTGGGGTAATGCTCCAACCGATGTTGCTTCAACTATCTCTGGATCTCGTCTCAAGGGGCAAGTGGCTATTGTGTTTTTTCAGAACCTGGTATGGTGAGCAATGGTTCAGTAGCGCGAGTTGTCTATCTTTTGTACTAACTTCAGTTTTTATTAATACTCTTTCCTTTTTTATTTACTCCACATATTAGTTTTGGTCAAAGTCAAGCTTTACAAACTTTGACAAAGTTTATAGACAAAAATATTAACATATACAATAACAAATCAATACCATTAGATTGGTTGTTAAATGTACCTCCACAACATATAGATTTCTTATGTTAAATATTTATATTCTTTTCTATAAATTTGGTCAAACTTTACAAAGTTTGACTTCAGTCAACTCTAATATGCGGAGTAAATAAAACGAAGGGGGCAAATTTTCTCAACATTAATCAAATCTAAGATGCCTTTGTGTATCTTCTTTTCAAAAGTAAATAAATAAGGGTTTTCTAAATCATTTGTGATTTTCCATATTATATTGCTTGGGATTTTGCGCCCTTCCCTTTGTTTCCATTTGGTAACAAAGATTGGAGGCATTTCCCCCTCAAGGGAGGGGCATAACATGCACCCCTTCAGAATAAAGGAGCAAAGCCTGGAACAAACTTATATGAATCACTAAGGCCTTGTTTGGCAGGAAGGGATAATTTGGGATTACAAGGGATTATCCCCCGAGGGATTTGGTGAAACTCGTGTTGTTGAATGTACTTCCACAACATATAGATTTGTTATGCTAAATATTTATATTCTTTTCTATAAATTTGGTCAAACTTTACAAAGTTTGACTTCAGTCAACTCTAATATGCGGAGTAAATAAAACGAAAGGAGTATATTTTTGCAGGGGCAAATTTTCTCAACATTAATCAAATCTAAGATGCCTTTGTGTGTCTTCTTTTCAAAAGTAAATAAATAAGGGTTTTCTAAATCATTTGTGATTTTCCATATTATATTGCTTGGGATTTTGCGCCCTTCCCTTTGTTGCCATTTGGTAACAAAGATTGGAGGCATTTCCCCCTCGAGGGAGGGGCATAACATGCACCCCTTCAGAATAAAGGAGAAAAGCCTGGAACAAACTTATATAAATCACTAAGGCCTTGTTTGGCAGGAGGGGATAATTTGGGATTACAAGGAATTATCCCCCGAGGGATTTGGTGAAACCCGTGTTGTCACCCAATCCCCATACTCCCCACCAAACCTCATGCGACTACGGGGCGTGCAAACTGCGAGGGCTACCTCGGCATTTCCCAGCGCCTGTTACAATGCAATTTGCAAACGGGCGCCTGCAGCAGTCTAAGGTGGGCCGACCCATTCTATCATTCTCCTTCCAGTTTCCGAAACGTCAAAAAGAGTGCAAAAGAGTCGGGGCATGCGAACTGCAAGGGCTACCTCGGCATTTCCCAGCGCCCGTTACAGTGCAATTTGTAAACGGGCGCCTGCAGCAGTCTAAGATGGGCCGGCCCATTCTATCATTCTCCTTCCAGTTTCCGAAACGTCAAAAAGAGTGCTTGGAAGGGGGTTCGAACTCGTAACCCATTTGTTGGTTACGCTCGGCTCTAGCCACTACGCCACCCACTTGCGTGTGTAAAGCTAGTTCGTTTTATTCTTTTTATTTTGTTCTTCGGTTCGGTTTATTCCTTTTCTTCTGTTCTCATTTTCTTATTGCGCGCTTTTCAAAAAATCATGAACTTTAATAAAATCTATGAACTTTTTCCTGAATCGTTGGATTTTTTTAAAATTCGATGAACTTTTTTCAGATTCAATGAAAATTTCCAAATTCGATGAACTTTTTCCTAATCCGATGAACTTTTTTTAACATTTGATGAACTTTTTTCAAGATTGGTGAATTTTCCCTTCAAATTTGTGAACTTCTTTCAAAATTGATGAACTGTTTTCAAAACCGATGAACTTTTTTCAAAACCGATGAACTTTTTTTGAAAACGATGAACTTTCTAAACTTTTTCGTAAAGTTGTTTTCCAAAATCGGTGAACCTTTTTAAGTTTGTGAACTTTTCTTAAAAAATGATGAACTATTTCTCAAAATCGATGAACTTTTTTTAAGTTTGTGAACTTTTGTCTCAAAAATGATGAACTATTTCCCAAAATTGATTAACTTTTTTTTAAGTTTGTGAACTTTTGTCTCAAAAATAATGAACTATTTCTCAAAATCGATGAACTTTTTTTAAGTTTGTGAACTTTTGTCTCAAAATTTGTGAATGTTTTTGAATTCACGATTTTTATAAAAATAAATAAAAGACTAAATGATAAACAAATAGTGCGGTTTATGTACATTATCGCTCTTCAAAATCGCAAGTGTACTATGGCCGTTGTGGTCAGCTATTCTTTTCGCGTTTTTCTTGGCGATTTTTCTTCGGTTCGTTTTTCCATCGCGGGCCTGCCCAACAAGGCGTTCCAGGTCCAGCGGGCGCCAGCTACCTGTTCGGGCGCTTAAGGCGCCGAACAGGAGCTCCCGGCTGGATGAGACTTGTCTGTTCCCTGCGCGTGCTCCCATTCATGCTCCCGCGTACGTGGCTTGATTTGATTGGAACAAAATAAGGAGCATGAGGAGGGAGCAGGCAAGCCGGATCCCTCCCGGCTACCTCGATGCTCAGAAACCCCGTGGAACAGAGGGGAAACCGAGGGGACTCCAGGGGCTGGCCTGTTCAAGCCCTCCGTACCAAATGTTGGAAAACGGCCAACTCAGACTCGGCACGCACCGTACCGCCCGCTCACCACGCGGTGATCGTGGCCTCTCCCCGCTCCCCGCGTAGCTAGCGCACGTCTCTCCTGGAGACTAGCTCCCTTCAGTTGTAACCAACCCAGCACATGCGCGTGCTCACCCGTGTATATAAGGCTATGCCTTCCTCTGTAATCAATACACTGAGAGATTCATCCTTCTTCTTGGCACCAGAGCCATCCTTCCTCCCTGTCCCCCATGGCCGGATCCCATGCCTCTGACGAGGGCTCCGATTCCGGCGAGCAGCCTGGCGCCGGCGTCAACTCTGGCAGCACACCCCTCCCCAGCTCCACTGCTCCGCTGCCCACCCCTCCCACACCACCTACCGACCAGAGCGCTCCTCCGGCTACAGCTCCGCTGCACCTCACCGTCGCGCCGCTCGGCGCGGTGGCCTCCGACGCTGCGTCGTCCTCCACGGCGCCGCCACCTTCCATCCACGCCGTCAACGTCGGCGCCCACATCGACTTCAAGCTGGACGCCGTCTGCGGCAACTACTCCAAGTGGAGGCGGATCATGTCCTTCATCCTCCGCAAATCGGGCGTGGAGAGCCATGTCCTCGTCAACCTCGACCCGCGCACACAGACTGCGCAGTGGCGCCACGACGATCTCCAGATCCTCCTCATGATCTACGGTATGATCACGGACAAACTTTACGATGTCATTTCTGCCAAAGATGCCACTGCCTATCATGCCTGGTTCCTCCTCGACGCCTTCTTTCGCGATAATCTCGCGGGCCGGGCCATCCACGTCGGCGCCGAGTTTCGCACCACCGTTCAAGGTGACATGAAGATTGCCGAGTACTGCAGGCGCCTCAAGGCGCTCGCGGACTCCCTCGATGACCTTGACGAGCACGTCACCGACAAGACCCTCACCCTCTAGCTCATCCGCGGCCTCGCTCCGCGCTTCGGTGTCATGGCATCCCTGCTGCCAATGCAGGTGCCCTTCCCCACCTTCGTGCAAGCCCGCTCCCGACTGATGCTAGAGGAAATCAGCCTCGATGCACGCGCACGGAGGGGGCCACCGCCCTCATCGCCACCCACGGAGGCGGCTCCGGCGGCGGCGGTGGCAGCTCCGGTAGCTCCAGCGGCGGCGGCGGCGGCTCCGCTTCCACAGGCGGCACCATCCAGCGGCAGCGCGATCGCTCCTCGGACCGCGGCGGGCGTGGTCGCGGCTCCGGTGGCCGCGGGGGGGCCTCCAGCGCCTCCCCCTTCGTCCCAGCAGCCCTGGATGGGCTATTTCGCCCCGTGGGGCGCGCCCTTCCCACCGGCCGGCCGTGCACCGTGGGTCCCACCAAACGCCGCCGGTGTCCTCGGTCCATGCCCCGGGGTCCCTCACCACGCCTACCCCATGATCTACAACGTCAACACCCCACCGACGTATGGCGCCGCTCCTCCAACCTACGGCACGCCGTCCGCCTACGCGCCTCCGCCTGCTTCATGGGACACTTGCCACATGCTCAACGCCGCCATGTCCAACATGTCCCTCCAGGCACCAGGCGGCGGTGGCGAGTGGTGTTGGGGAACGTAGTAATTTCAAAAAAATTCCTACGCACACGCGAGATCATGGTGATGGCATAGCAACGAGAGGGGAGAGTATTGTCCACATACCCTCGTAGACTGTAAGCGGAAGCGTTATGACAACGCGGTTGATGTAGTCGTACGTCTTCACGATCCGACCGATCCAAGTACCGAACGACGGCACCTCCGAGTTCAGCACACGCTCAGCTCGATGACGATCCCGGGCTCCGATCCAGCAAAGCGTCGGGGATGAGTTCCACAAGACGACGGCGGCAGTGGTGGCGATGATGATGCTCCACCGCGCAGGGCTTCGCCTAAGCTCCGCGACGATATGACCGAGGTGGAATATGGTGGAGGGGGGCACCGCACACGGCTAAGGAACAATCCGTAGATCAACTTGTGTGTCATGGGTTGCCCCCCTGCCCCCGTATATAAAGGAGGGAGGGGGAGGTGCGGCCGGCCCTCATAGGGTGCGCCTGGAGGAGTCCTACTCCCACCGAGAGTAGGACTCCCCCCCTCTTGCCTTGTTGGAGAAGGAAAAGGGAGAGGGAAAGAGGAAGGCGCCCCCTCTCCTTGTCCTATTCGGACTAGGGGGGGCGCGCGGCCTGCCCTGGCCGGCCCTCCTCTTCTCCCTTATGGCCCACTAAGGCCCAACATCCCCCGGGAGGGTTCCGGTAACCCCCCGGTGTTCCGGTAAAATCCCGATTTCACCCGGAACCATTCCGATATCCAAATATAGGCTTCCAATATATCAATCTTTATGTCTCGACCATTTAGAGACTCCTCGTCATGTCCCCGATCTCATCCGGGACTCCGAACTCCTTCGGTACATCAAAACTCATAAACTCATAATAAAACTGTCATCATAACCTTAAGCGTGCGGACCCTACGGGTTCGAGAACTATGTAGACATGACCTAGAACTATTCTTTGTCAATAACCAATAGCGGAACCTGGATGCCTATATTGGCTCCTACATATTCTACGAAGATCTTTATCGGTCAAACCGCATAACAACATACGTTGTTCCCTTTGTCATCGGTATGTTACTTGCCCGAGATTTGATCGTCGGTATCCAATACCTAGTTCAATCTCGTTCATCGGAAAGTCTCTTTACTCGTTCGTAATGCATCATTCCGTAACTAACTCATTAGCTACATTGCTTGCAAGGCTTATAGTGATGTGCATTACCGAGAGGGCCCAGAGATACCTCTCCGACAATCGGAGTGACAAAACCTAATCTCGAAATACGCCAACCCAACATGTACCTTTGGAGACACCTGTAGTACTCCTTTATAATCACCCGATTCGTTGTGACGTTTGGTAGCACCCAAAGTGTTCCTCCGGTAAACGGGAGTTGCATAATCTCATAGTTACAGGAACATGTATAAGTCATGAAGAAAGCAATAGCAATATACTAAACGATCAAGTGCTAGGCTAACGGAATGGGTCATGTCAATCACATCATTCTCCTAATGATGTGATCCCGTTAATCAAATGACAACTCTTTTGTCCATGGCTAGGAAACATAACCATCTTTGATAAACGAGCTAGTCAAGTAGAGGCATACTAGTGACACTATGTTTGTCTATGTATTCACACATGTATTATGTTTCCGGTTAATACAATTCTAGCATGAATAATAAACATTTATCATGATATAAGGAAATAAATAATAACTTTATTATTGCCTCTAGGGCATATTTCCTTCAGTCTCCCACTTGCACTAGAGTCAATAATCTAGTTCACATCATCATGTGATTCAACACTAATATTCACATCTGTATGTGATTAACACCCATAGTTCACATCGTCATGTGACCAACACCCAAAGGGTTTACTAGAGTCAATAATCTAGTTCACATCGCTATGTGATTAACACCCAAAGAGTACTAATGTATGATCATGTTTTGCTCGTGAGAGAATCTTAGTCAACGGTCTGTCATATTGAGCCGTATGTATTTTGCAAATATTCTATGTCTACAATGCTCGCACGGAGCTACTCTAGCTAATTGCTCCCACTTTCAATATGTATCCAGATTGAGACTTAGAGTCATCTGGATCAGTGTAAAAAGCTTGCATCGATGTAACTCTTTACGACGGGCTCTTTTATCACCTCCATAATCGAGAAATATTTCCTTAGTACTCACTAAGGATGTTCTTGACCAATGTCCAGTGATCTACTCCTAGATCACTATTGTACTCCTTGCCAAATTCAGAGCAAGGTATACAATAGGTCCGGTACATAGCATAGCATACTTTATAGAACCTATGATGAGGCATAGGGAATGACTTTCATTCTCTTTTCTATTTTCTGCCGTGGTCGGGATTTGAGTCTTACTCAATTTCACACCTTGTAATACAGGCAAGAAACTCTTTCTTTGATCGTTCCATTTTGAACTACTTCAAAATCTTGTCAAGGTATGTACTTATTGAAAAACTTATCAAGCGCCTTGATCTATCTCAATAGATCTTGATGCTCAATATGTAAGTAGCTTTACCGAGGTCTTTCTTTTAAAGATCTCCTTTCAAATACTCCTTTATGCTTTCCAGAAAAATTATACATCATTTCTGATCAACAATATGTTACTCACATATATTTATCAAAAAGGCGGTAGTGCTCCCACTCACTTTATTGTAAATACAGGCTTCTCCAAAAGTCTGTATAAAACCGTATGCTTTGATCAAAGCGTTTATTCCAACTCCGAGATGCTTGCACCAGTCCATAGATGGATCGCTGAAGCTTGCACATTTTGTTAGCTCCTTTAGGATTGACAAAACCTTCTGGTTGCATCATATACAACTCTTCTTTAATAAATCCATGAAAGAATGTAGTTTTGACATCCATTTGCCAGATTTCATAAAATGTGGCAATTGCTAACATGATTCGGACAGACTTAAGCATCGCTACAGCTTGAGAAAATCTCATTGTAGTCAACACCTTGAACTTGTCGAAAACCTTTTGTGACAAGTCGAGCTTTGTAGATAGTAACACTACTATCGTGTCCGTCTTCCTCTTGAAGATCTATTTATTTGACATGGCTTGCTGATCATCGAGCAAGTCAATCAAAGTCCATACTTTGTTCTCATACATGGATCCTATCTCAGATTTCATGGCCTCAAGCCATTTCGCGAATCTGGGCTCATCATCGCTTCCTCATAGTTCGTAGGTTCATCATGGTCTAGTAACATGACTTCCGAACATGATTACCGTACCACTCAGTGCGGATCTTACTCTGAAGACCTACGAGGTTTGGTAGCAACTTGATCTGAAGTTTCATGATCATCATCATTAACTTCCTCACTAATAGGAATCACCGAACTGATTTACGTGATGAACTACTTTCCAATAAGGAGAAGGTACAATTACCTCATCAAGTTCTACTTTCCTCCCACTCACTTCTTTCGAGAGAAACTTCTTCTCTAGAAAGGATCCATCTTAGCAACGAATAACTTGCCTTTGGATCTGTGATAGAAGGTGTACCCAATAGTTACCTTTGGGTATTCTATGAAGACGATTTCTCGATTTGGGTTCGAGCTTATCGGTGAAAACTTTTTCACATAAGCATCACAACTCAAACTTTAAGAAACGACACTTAGGTTTCTTTGTTAAACCATAGTTCATACGGTGTCGTCTCAACGGATTTAGACGGTGCCCTATTAACGTGAATGCAGCTGTCTCTAATGCATAACCCCAAAACGATAGTGGTAAATCGGTAAGATACATCATAGATCGCACCATATCCAATAAAGTGTGGTTACGACGTTCGGACACACCATTATGCTGTGGTGTTCCAGGTGGCGTGAGTAGTGAAACTATTTCACATTGTTTTAACTGAAGGCCAAACTCGTCACTCAAATATTTTTCCTCTGCGATCATATCGTAGAAACTTTTATTTTCTTGTTACGATGATTCTTCACTTCACTCTGAAATTCTTTGAACTTTTCAAATGTTTCAGACTTGTGTTTCATCAAGTAGATATACCCATATCTGCTCAAATCATCATGTGAAGGTTAGAAAATAATGATACTTGCCACGAGCATCAACACTCATTGGATCGCATACATCGGTATGTATTATTTCCAATAAGTCAGTAGCTTGTTCCATTGTTCCGGAGAACGAAGTCAGTAGCTTGTTTCATTGTTCCGGAGAACGGAGTTTTAGTCATCTTGCCCAAATGGCACGGTTCGCAAGCATCAAATGATTCATAACCAAGTGATTCCGAAAATCCATCTTTATGGAGTTTCTTCATGCGCTTTACACCGATATGACCCCAAACGGCAGTGCCACAAATAAATTGCACTATCATTATTAACTTTACATCTTTTGGTTTCAATATTATGAATATGTGTATCACACGATCGAGATCCAACAAACCATTTTTATTGGGTGTATGATCATAGAAGGTTTTATTCATGTAAACAGAACAATAATTATTCTCTAACTTACATGAATAACCGTATTGCAATAAACATGAGCAAATCATATTCATGCTCAACGCAAACGCCAAATAACATTTATTTAGGTTCAACACTAATCCCGATAGTATAGGGAGTGTGCGATGATGATCATATCAATCTTGGAATTACTTCCAACACTCATCGTCACTTCCCCTTCAACTAGTTTCTGTTTATTCTATAACTCCTATTTCGAGTTACTAATCTTAGCAACCGAACAAGTATCAAATACTCAGGGGCTACTATAAACACTAACCCCGATAGTATAGGGAGTGTGCGATGATGATCATATCAATCTTGGAACTACTTCCAACACTCATCGTCACTTCCCTTCAACTAGTCTCTGCTTATTCTCAGAACTCCTGTTTCAAGTTACTAATCTTAGCAACCGAACAAGTATCAAATACTCAGGGGCTGCTATAAACACTAGTAAAGCACACATCAATAACCTGTATATCAAATATACCCTTGTCACTTTGCCATCCTTCTTATCCACCAAGTATTTGGGGTATTTCCTTTTCCAGTGACCATTTCCTATGCAGTGTAAGCACTCAGTTTCAGGCTTTGGTTCAACTTTGGGTTTCTTCGTGGGAGTGACAACTTGCTTGTCATTCTACTTGAAGTTCCCCTTTCTTTCCCTTTGCCCTTTTCTTGAAACTATTGGTCTTGTCAATCATCAACACTTGATGCTCTTTCTTGATTTCTACCTTCGTTGATTTCAACATCACGAAGAGCTCGGGAATCGTTTTCGTCATCCCTTGCATACTATAGTTCATCACGAAGTTCTAGTAACTTAGTGATGGTGACTAGAGAATTCTGTCAATCACTATCTTATCTCGAAGATTAACTCCCACTTGATTCAAGCGATTGAAGTACCTGCATAATCTGAGCACATGCTCACTAGTTGAGCGATTCTCCTCCATCTTTTAGCTATAGAACTTGTTGCGCACTTCATATCTCTCAACTCGGGTATTTGCTTGAAATATTAACTTCAATTCCTGGAACATCTCATATGGTCCATGACGCTCAAAACGTATTTGAAGTCCCGATTCTAAGCCGTTAAGCATGGTGCACTAAACTATCAAGTAGTCATCATATTGAGCTAGCCAAACGCTCATAACGCCTCGCATACGCTCCTGCAATAGGTCCATCACCTAGCGGTGCATTAAGGACATAATTCTTCAGGCAGCAATGAGGATAAACCTCGGATCACGGATCCAATCCGCATCATTGCTACTAACATCTTTCAACACAATTTTCTCTAGGAACATACCAAAATAAACATATGAAAGCAACAAACATAGGGAAGCAACAACGCGAGCTATTGATCTACAACATAATTTGCAAAATACTACCAGACTAAGTTCATGATAAATTTAAGTTCAATTAATCATATTACTTAAGAACTCCCACTTAGATAGACATCTCTAGTCATCTAAGTGATCACGTGATCCAAATCAACTAAACCATAACCGATCATCACGTGAGATGGAGTAGTTTTCAATGGTGAACATCACTATGTTGATCATATCTACTATATGATTCACGCCGACCTTTCGGTCTCCGTGTTCGAGGCCATATCTGCATATGCTAGGCTCGCAAGTTTAACTGAGTATTCTGCGTGTGCAAAACTGGCTTGCACCCGTTGTAGATGGACGTAGAGCTTATCACACCCGATCATCACGTGGTGTCCGGGCACGATTTAACTTTGGCAACGGTGCATACTCGGGAGAACACTTCTTGATAATTAGTGAGAGATCATCTTAAAATGCTACCGTCAATCAAAGCAAGATAAGATGCATAAAGGATAAACATCACATGCAATCAATATAAGTGATATGATATGGCCATCATCATCTTGTGCTTGTGATCTCCATCTCGAAGCACCGCCATGATCACCATCGCCACCGCGCGCGACACCTTGATCTCCATCGTAGCATCGTTGTCGCCTCGCCAACTATAGCTTCTCGACTATCGCTACCGCTTAGTGATAAAGTAAAGCAATTACATGGCGCTTGCATTTCATACAATAAAGCGACAACCATATGGCTCTCGCCATTGCCGATAACTCCGTTACAAAACATGATCATCTCATACAATAAAATATAGCATCACGCCTTGACCATATCACATCACAACATGCCCTGCAAAAACAAGTTAGACGTCCTCTACTTTGTTGTTGCAAATTTTACGTGGCTGCTACGGGCTGAGCAAGAACCGTTCTTACCTCGCATCAAAACCACAATGATAGTTTGTCAAGTTGGTGCTGTTTTAACCTTCGCAAGGACCGGGCGTAGCCACACTCGTTCAACTGAAGTGAGAGAGACAGACACCCGCCAATCACCTTTAAGCAACGAGTGCTCGCAGCGGTGAAACCAGTCTCGCGTAAGCGTCGCGTAATGTCGGTCCGGGCCGCTTCATCTCACAATACCGCCAACCAAAGTATGACATGCTGGTAAGCAAGATGACTTGTATCGCCCACAACTCACTTGTGTTCTACTCGTGCATATGACATCAACGCATAAAACCTGGCTCGATACCATCATTGGGGAACGAGTAATTTCAAAAAATTCCTACGCACACGCCGAGATCATGGTGATGGCATAGCAACGAGAGGGAGAGTATTGTCCACGCACCCTCGATCAGTAAGCGGAAGCGTTATGACAACGCGGTTGATGTAGTCGTACATCTTCACGATCCGACCGATCCAAGTACCGAACGTACGGCACCTCCGAGTTCAGCACACGTTCAGCTCGATGACGATCCCCGGGCTCCGATCCAGCAAAGCGTCGGGGATGAGTCTCGTCAGCATGACAGCGTGGTGACGATGATGATGCTCCACCGGCGCAGGGCTTCGCCTAAGCTCCGCGACGATATGACCGAGGTGGAATATGGTGGAGGGGGGCACCGCACACGGCTAAGGAACGATCCGTAGATCAACTTGTGTGTCATGGGGTGCCCCCCTGCCCCCGTATATAAAGGAGGGAGGGGGAGGTGCGGCCGGCCCTCATAGGGTGCGCCTGGAGGAGTCCTACTCCCACCGGGAGTAGGACTCCCCTCTGCCTTGTTGGAGAAGGAAAGGGGAGAGGGAAGAGGAAGAAGGCGCCGCCTCTCCTTGTCCTATTCGGACTAGGGGAGGGGCGCGCCTGCCCTGGTCGGCCCTCCTCTTCTCCCTTATGGCCCACTAAGGCCCCCGGAGGGTTCCGTAACCCCTGTTCCGTAAAATCCCGATTTCACCCGAACCATTCCGATATCCAAATATAGGCTTCCAATATATCAATCTTTATGTCTCGACCATTTCGAGACTCCTCGTCATGTCCCCGATCTCATCCGGGACTCCGAACTCCTTCGGTACATCAAAACTCATAAACTCATAATAAAACTGTCATCATAACCTTAAGCGTGCGGACCCTACGGGTTCGAGAACTATGTAGACATGACCTAGAACTATTCTTGGTCAATAACCAATAGCGGAACCTGGATGCCCATACTGGCTCCTACATATTCTACGAAGATCTTTATCGGTCAAACCGCATAACAACATACGTTGTTCCCTTTGTCATCGGTATGTTACTTGCCCGAGATTTGATCGTCGGTATCCAATACCTAGTTCAATCTCGTTCATCGGCAAGTCTCTTTACTCGTTACGTAATGCATCATTCCGTAACTAACTCATTAGCTACATTGCTTGCAAGGCTTATAGTGATGTGCATTACCGAGAGGGCCCGAGATACCTCTCCGACAATTGGAGTGACAAAACCTAATCTCAAATACGCCAACCCAACATGTACCTTTGGAGACACCTGTAGTACTCCTTTATAATCACCCATTACGTTGTGACGCTTTGGTAGCACCAAAGTGTTCCTCCGTAAACGGAGTTGCATAATCTCATAGTTACAGGAACATGTATAAGTCATGAAGAAAGCAATAGCAATATACTAAACGATCAAGTGCTAGGCTAACGAAATGGGTCATGTCAATCACATCATTCTCCTAATGATGTGATCCCGTTAATCAAATGACAACTCTTTTGTCCATGGCTAGGAAACATAACCATCTTTGATAAACGAGCTAGTCAAGTAGAGGCATACTAGTGACACTATGTTTGTCTATGTATTCACACATGTATTATGTTTCCGGTTAATACAATTCTAGCATGAATAATAAACATTTATCATGATATAAGGAAATAAATAATAACTTTATTATTTCCTCTAGGGCATATTTCCTTCAAGTGGTACCTGGACACTGGAGCATCCAGCCACATCACCAACAATGCGGGTAACTTGGACACATCTTGTTTTTCTACAAAGTATCCTTCCATCTTAGTTGGTGACGGCTCCTATATGCCCGTCCTTGCCACGGGCACTGCTTCTCTCCCACCTCGCCCTTTCTCCCTTAATCATGTTCTCTTTGTGCCCTCTGTTGTCAAAAACTTGCTTTCTGTACGCCAATTTACTATTGACAACTCTGTTTCTGTTGAGTTTGACCCACATGGCTTTCTTGTGAAGGATCTGGCGAGCAGGACCCCTCCCATGAGGTCAAATAGTTCCACTGGGCTTTACCCTTTCTTCGGCGAATCACCCACGGCTCTCTCCGTCGACATTGGCAACTTGTGGCACAGGCGTTTAGGGCACCCTAGTCGTGCTTCTTTAGCAAAGTTATCTCATTTTCTTTCTTCATGTAATAAACCCCTACCCCCCTCTGCCACTTGCGAGGCGTGCCAATTCGGCCGACAGCCTAGGCTCCCCTTCCCCTCCTCTAGTTCCTTCACCACTTCCCCCTTTCAGCTTGTACATTGCGATTTGTGGACATCGCCTGTTCCTAGCTGTTCTGGATATGCTTACTACTTAATAATAATGGATGATTTCAGTCATTACTCCTGGACTTTCCCTTTGCGTCACAAATCCTAAGCTGCTGATATTCTCATACGTTTTTATGCCTACGCCCTCACCCAGTTTCATCTCTGCTACAATGCATCCAGTGTGATAACGGAGGAGAGTTTCTCAACACCCGCCTCCGCTTGTTTCTCTCTGCCAACGGCATCACCTTGCGCCTCTCTTGCCCTCACACCTCGCCACAGAACGGCAAGGCCGAGCGCGCCATCCGCAGCACCAACGATATCATGCGCACTCTCCTCCAAGCACACATGCCGCCTGAGTTTTGGGTGGAAAGCCTCAACACCGCCACGCACCTCTTAAACCTTAGTCCTTCACGCGCCATCGCACACAACACACCCTATTTCATGCTCCACGGCATCGCCCCCACCTACGACCACCTCCGCACGTTCGGCTGCTTTTGTTACCCTAACCTCTACGCGACCTCCCCTCACAAGCTCGCCGCCCGCTCGCGTCGCTGCGTCCTCCTCGGGCTCCCTCGAGAACACAAGGGCTACCGTTGTCTCGACCTGGATTCTCGCCGAGTCATCACTTACAGACACGTCATCTTCGACGAGAATCAATTCCCCTACACACCGGCCACACCCCCCGACGTGCCACCGAAAATCCCATGCAAATCCTACCTACCTCGTACTACCCAGGCGTATCCCCATCGGGATCGCCGCCTGCCCACGCGCCTCCCGCGGCCGCTCCTCAACCAACCCAACAGCCCGGCCCCACCCCGGTTCCCGCACCCGCGGATCCCACGCCCACCACTCCACTCTCCACTCGGTCCCACCCTGGCCCCGTCTTCCCCACCAATCCCAGCTCGACCGAATCCACCTGGTCGGCCACTCCCGCAGCGCACCGGAGTCCTCCCCTCCCACCTCGCCACCTGGCCGACCCCTACCACCGCGCGCCGTGCCCATCACCCCACGCCGCAATGATCACGCCATGCAAACCCGCAGCAAAGCCGGTTTTCTTCAACCAAAAAAACTCTACTCCCCCACTGCCCTCGCCGTTGTTCCCGCCTCGCCAGCCTTCTCACCCATCCCTGCCACATATAAACAGGCCCTCCAAGACCCAAACTGGCGCCGCGCCATGCAAGATGAGTTTGATGCTTTGTTGCAAAACAACACGTGGTCTCTTGTTTCCCGTCCTGCAGGTGTCAACACGGTGACGGGGAAGTGGATTTTCCGGCACAAACTCCACCCCGACGGCAGCCTGGCGCGCTACAAGGCCAGATGGGTTCTCCGCGGCTTCACACAGAAACACGGCGTCGACTTTGGTGAGACGTTCAGCCCGGTGGTGAAGCCGGCGACCATCTGCGTGGTGCTCAGCCTCGTCGTCTCGTCGGGGTGGCCGGTTCATCAACTGGACGTGAAGAACGCATTTCTTCACGGCCACCTCGACACGGTCGTCTACAGTCAACAACCCTCCGGCTTCGTCGACTCGCGCCACCCCACGCACGTCTGTCAGCTCCACCGCTCCCTCTACGGTCTGCGTCAGGCGCCCCGGGCGTGGTTCCAGCGATTCACAGCATACTTGCTCTCGCTCGGCTTTGTCGCCTCCAAGTGCGACACCTCGTTGTTCATCCTGCGCCGCGGCGCATCCACTGCTTACCTGCTGCTGTATGTCGATGACATACTCCTCACCGCCAGCACCGCCGCTCTGCTTCGCTCTATCATTGCTGCGCTCCACCGTGAATTTGCCATGTGGACCTTGGCGAGCGCCACCACTTCCTCGGTGTCAATGTGCATCGGACGGGCTGTTTTTTTCCCAGAACCAGTACGCGCTCGAGATCCTTGAGCGCGCCGCCATGAGCAACTGCCGCCCGATCACCACGCCCGCTGACACCAAACGCGAGCTCTCTGCACAGGACGGACCGCGCGTCTCCGATCCTTCCCTCTCCCGTAGCCTCACCGGTGCCCTGCAATACCTCACTCTCACGCGTCCCGACATCGCATACGCCGTCCAGCAACTCTGTCTCTTCATGCACGACCCGCGCGAGAGACACTTCACATACCTCAAGCGCGTCCTGCGCTATGTGCGCGGCACCGCTCATCTTGGTCTCCAGCTCCGGTGATCGCACGACACCAACCTGGTCGCCTACTCCGACGCAGACTGGGCAGGCTGCCCCGACACGCACCGGTCCACGTCGGGCTTCTGCGTCTTCCTCGGCGACAACCTCGTCTCGTGGTTGTCCAAGCGCCAGCACACCGTCTCGCGCTCTAGCGCGGAGGCGGAGTACCGCGCTGTCGCCCACGCCGTCGCCGACACTTGCTGGCTCCGTCAGCTTCTTCACGAGCTCCATCGCCCGCCGGACAGCGTGACGATCGTCTACTGCGACAACATCAGCGCCATGTACCTCTCCTCCAACCCGGTCCAGCACCAGCGCACGAAGCATGTGGAGATTGATCCTCCATTTTGTTCGCGAGCGCGTCTCCTTCGGCGACGTACGTGTCCTTCACGTGCCTTCGACGTCCCAGTTCGCCGACGTCTTCACCAAGGGCCTCCCGACGGCCGTCTTCTGCGAGTTCCGGTCCAGCCTCAACATTGTCGAGGACCCTGTTGCGGCTGCGGGGGGCTGTTGGAAAACGGCCAACTCAGACTCGGCACGCACCGTACCGCCCGCTCACCACGCGGTGATCGTGGCCTCTCCCCGCTCCCCGCGTAGCTAGCGCACGTCTCTCCTGGAGACTAGCTCCCTTCAGTTGTAACCAACCCAGCACCTGCGCGTGCTCACCCGTGTATATAAGGCTATGCCTTCCTCTGTAAATAATACACTGAGAGATTCATCCTTCTTCTCCAAACACCACAATAGGGATTTTGGGGGCTTTTTAGCCCAACAGGGAATATCCTCTCAAAGCCCCTCAAAACCTTGTCTACCAAACAATGCCTAAATGGGACAGGATATACAGGTCCAAACAGGGTCAAACAAACTATTAGTGTTACATTGTCAAAAAATTCAAGCCACAATCCTCTAAGCTGTCATGCATGATTTATGAAGCTCCTTAATGATTATGTGGGTCCATCAAACACCTTCCAACCGTTGTTTGCAACTTCTTCATAGGTCCATCAGCTTGCTGTCTCTGCTTGACTACTGTCTTTGGCGCTTCTCTTCCGCTTCCTAACCCTCTTTCGCTTTGCCTCGCCATCGGTCTTTGGGCCCTGAAGAAGCAAGTTCTCATCAGTGCTTGTTGCCATGAAATGTCCGTGTAAGCATCAGCAAAAGCGAATATGCAATGACTCTCACTGTCTAAGAGTATATAAGATTTAATTGTCACATTATTTCTCATCCGTAGGCAACTACAGCATTGCTTTTACAACATTAATTGCACAGATACTTATAGTGAGTGTGTTCCGAGTACTCCCTCCATTCCTAAATACTTGTCTTTCTAGAGATTTCAAATGGTCACCACATACGGATGTATATAGACATTTTAGAATGTAGATTCACTCATTTTGTTCCGTATGTAGTCACCATTTGAAACCTCTAGAAAGACAAGTATTTAGGAACGGAGGGAGTATTACATATACCTTACGGATGTCAAGCGATAATGCTGTGTAGTGATGATTAATTACCTGATTTTGAGCAGCTGATGGTTGGGGCTTTGGTTTCTTTTTCTTGCAGGAGAGTGGGTTTGGACCCTGCAGCACAACACACATTAACATTTGTTAAAGAAGCAGAGATGCCATCATGATCTCAAAATGTTGATTACGCCCACTAGATCAGAACAATGGGGTATCCAGAAAAACAGAAGCTGTAAATGTTAACCTTTGCTCTGTTTCTTTTAAACTTGCTTTTCTCTGCCACTCCGGGAGCGTTTCCATTGACGGATGTCTTTCCTTCGGATGACGCCTTTAATAGCTTCTTAAATTCTGATTTTTCCATATGTATACGCTTCTCCTCATCCAACTGAGCAAACTGACGTTGCTGCACTGAGGGTTGCTCAATAAACAGGGAGTTCTTCAGACCATATATCACAGGAACACAAGGAACCTACACCCAAGAAAAACATACATGAGCAAACTGAATGCAGAAGTAGCTTCTAAAATGGCTTAATAAATTCAGCTATATCATTTCTGTAAAGTAGGAGTAGATGATATGATACTTGTCAGTTGTATCATGTCCCTGAGCAAATTCCTTCACAAGTAACATTCAGGTGACTAAAATAAGGTAAAAGTAGAATGCTACATCCAAGCAGAACATACATGAGCTCATTGTGCAAAAGCAGTTTTTAAGATGGCATATAAATTCTGCTATCAGTGCTATGTCCTTTTAAGTCGATGCTATTACATTTGTGCCTTGTATTGTGTCCCTGAGCAGATTCTTTCACAAATAAAATCGAAGTGATAAAATGATAAAAGCACAATGCTAGAGAAAGAATCTTCATACCTCCCGTAGCTTTGCCCGGAGATCAGAATCCTGAGTGGCAACAAAGTAGTGCTCCGGATTCTTATCACCAACAAGTGACAGAATACAGTCAACCGCACTGACCACTTTGTCATGCTCACAGCTGAACACACAAATAAAAGTCCAGAGAACAAACTATCAGCGCCCCCGCCTCGAGCTCGTCATGTCATAAAAGGGTAAAACTATCCTGACTGAATGTAGTAGCAGTATTTCATACAAATCAAACTGATAAAACAAAACCAATGTGATCCAATTTCAGAACATGATTTGCAGTTGGGCATGGAAGCAAACAAACCAGTGCCAAATTACATGATTCAAAGCTGGAAATGAAGTTCCATTGGTTAATTGGTTTCACAGCCTACTTATTCTCAACTTGCATGCAACACCACTGTCCATCTATTTTTCTTTTCTTCATAAGAGTTACGCCCTCCGTTCCACAATGTAGCGCGTATAGATTATTTGAGAAGTCAAAATTTACAAACTTTGACCAAGTTTGTAGAGAAAAACATCTACATCTAGATTACCAAATACTCCCTCCGTCTCAGAATATAAGGTGTATTGGTTTCCGTGCAAGTCAACCATTTGAAAGTTTGACCAAGATTATAGAACAAAATAGAAACATCTGCAATACCTAATAGATTAAATATTAAACTAACTTTCATGATCGATCAAATGATATAGATTTCATATTGTGGATATTGATATATTTTCCTAAAAACTTGGTCAAACTTGCACTCGTTTGACTTTTGAAAAAACAAATACACCTTATATAAAGGAACGGAGGAAGTACAAATTATAAGATACTCCATAAGACATGTTTGCATGTTATATATATTTCGTATCGTAGTATAAATAATTTTATCTATAAACTTGGTCAAAGTTTGACTTTACAGAAAATCTATATGCACTACATTGTGGGACGGAGGGAGTACTTATTTAGTCTATTAGTGAGTGTGTTATGTATTTGCATGAGTGTGCCCAGTGTAAGAGTTGGCTGTTTGAGACATGGATGTAATTGGTTTGGATATTAAGAGAAGAAAAGAACAACATGGTGAGGCCATGCTTGTGCATCATTCATAGCGTTCCTCGTTGCCATATGTGTGAGTTACGACGAATCATATTTGTGTTTTCTCTAACTTACAGTAGAGTAGTAGGCGAGAGATAAAGGAATTGTTTTTATATATGTTGTTTTCTATATATAATTATCCGTGGCAACGACTGAGACCCAACTAGTTCCAGCTAGGTATTCAGATAGCACAAACCCAAATTGTCAAATTGAATCTACGAGGTACTAACCTCTGTTTCAGGAACAGAGGGAGTAACTAATATGACAGAACACAGTGATCCGCATTTAAAATTGCATCCACGACTAGTGCATATATGGCCACGGATAGAATGGAAGATATATATTAAGAGTGGTAAGGCTGTGAAACAAAAAAAATGGATAAGAGAATGGAAGAGAAGGAGGGAGAGGGACCTGGCGGTGGGGACGAGTTGGGCAGCGTCGAACGCCTCAGAGTGGGACTTGCCGAGGCGCCTGAGCTCGGCGACGACGCACTTGGAGGTCAAGAGCGGGGGCGCCCTGGACGCAGAGAGGAGCTCGCGGAGGGCGTCGTCGGCCGGGAGGAGTTGGTGGACGAGGAGGTGGTGCACGAACGTGCCATCGATGAGCACCTTGTAGGGCTCGCGGAAGCCGAAGCAGGTGGAGTAGAACTTGACCACCTTGCGGTGCCGCGATCGCCTCTTCACCCTCATCGCGGACTGGCGTACGCGGGCAGGCAGACGGCGTCTGCGGTGAGTCGGCGACGGTGGCTCTCCTAGACGAGCGGCGGCTGCCCTCCAGGACTAGCGGGCGGGAGGACGGGGTCACCGGACCAGCGGGCAGGCGAGGACTCTGTGTCGCCGGACGGGCGGGGTCGCTGGGCTGGCAGACGGCGAGCCGGCGACCCTCCTGGACCTGGACGAGCGGCGGCGGCGCAGCTCCAGGTCCTGCACGAGTGGGCGGCGGCAGACCGGTCTAGGGTTCGTCTCGTTCGGTCTGTCCGGTGCAGCTCGAATTTGTTTGCGCCTTCGTGGGCTGACTGCTTAAAGCCCAGATAGAGGGAAAGGCAGTGTGCTGCGCGCTTGCGCCCCCGGTTTTATCTCTTGAACCTTACGTCTAAATCACAAGCTGTTTTCAAAATAGATTCCCATATTAATCAGTTTTGACTAAACTTCATGAAAAAAGTAAACTGAAAACATTTTCTTTGCAGTAAGTAAACTGAAAACATTATAAACAAAAAACGAAAGCCTATTTTTTTAAAATGAGAAATCATTTTTCCCTTTTTTATTATTCCTTTTTTGGTTTTTATTAAAATATAAACTTTCCTCAAATTCATGAACTTTCTCAAATTTATGAACATTTTTTAAAACTCATGATTCAAAAAAATCACGAAAATTTTCAGATTAGTGAATTTTTTTAGATGCGTGATTTTTTAAAAAAACAATTGCAAAAAAATTGGAATTAAAAATCATGAAATTTTATGTAAATTCATGAGCTTTTTCAAATTCGAAATCATGATTCCAAATCCGCAATTTTTTACAAGTCGTGAACTCATTCAAATGGAGGAACTTCTTTCATCTCCATGAACCTTTTAAAAGTCAATGATCAAAGTTCAATGGGTCTTTTTTTAATGGAATCAATAGCCAAACGGTCAAATGGAAAATTAGCTAAGTTTTCTTCTTTAGCTGGTGGTCGCCACTTGTGGATGGATTTACCTTGTAAACCGTGCTTCTAGCAATCAATAAAGAATAAAGTGTGGTTTGCCCCTAAAAAAAGCGAGGCACATGAAGGGGAGCTACGGGTGCTACATAGGTTACCTGGCGTTGTATAGGTTAATCAAGCATTTGGAAAATATTAAAGGTGTATAGAAAAAACATTGACCTTGTATTCAAAAAATGTTAATATTTTATTTGTTGAGAGTTAATTAAAATGTATAAAAAAATGGTGACCATGTATTAAAAAATGTTAATCATGTAGTTGAAAAGTGTTAATCAAGAATTTTAAAATGTTTAAAATATGTATAGAAAATGTTGGAAATGTTATATATGTATTAGAAAAATTTTGTTGACAAATAAAAAAATTAGAATAAAAACAAAAAAACAAGGAAAACAAAAAACACAAACAAAAGAAAAAATGAAATAAAAATGTAGAAAGAATGCAAAAAAGAACAAAAAAAACGGAGAAGAGAAAAATAAAAGGAAAAAGAAAATGAAATGAAAAAAAGAAGAAAAAAAGGGAGAAAACCGGCTCGAATCGACTCAAGCGCACCCCTACTACTTACCACTGATGGGACTTGGGCGGAGTGGCTAGTAGCGCCCGTGATCTTCCTGGGGACCAGGGATCGATTTACTTTTAATTGTGCGTGTGCAAATAGGTGGCCCAATTACTGTAGAACCTTATGTGAGACTTTCTACCGACTCAAATGCAAGATATAGTCACCGCGGGTAGCGCGTCAAATAGGATGTCTTCCCCTGGGCGAATGCTCACCGGAGATATTTCCCACCTGATGCGAGAGAGACCTAACCTACCCGACAAGCTTATTATTGTATGTGGCGTGACCGCGTGAGTTTGTTAGTTGTAGTTTTCTTTGTCGCTTTTCACTAGTTTGCATGTTTTTTAGGTTTCTCCCTGTTTTCCTTTAGGAATTTTTCATACTTTTTTTTTCTTTTCTTTGGTTTTCACCGATTTTCGTTGGGTTTTTACTTTTTCTTTTTTCTATTTTTTTCTCCAACACATGTCTATTTTTCATACACATTATACGTTTTTTGTGTACAACAGGACCATTTTTATACACGGTTAAGGTTTGAAGAAAAACGTGATTAATATTTTTAACAGTTTTGATCTCTACTTTTTCACAGACATCATATATTTTTATATACATTTAAACATGTTTAACATTTTCTGAATACATGATTAATATTTTTAAGAAAAATGTTTTTGATTTCTTTTTCAAATACGTGTTAAACATGTTTCTATAACACTTTGAAACGTTTTTTTTAACTTTGTGATATTTTTAAAATTTTATAACCATTGGTTTAAATGGCAGAAACATATTTTGAAATGTGTGAAAAAAATTCTAAATGTAATGTACATTCTTTTTAATGGTACAATTTTTTAGTTGTACTAACTTTTTACATTGTATAACATTTTACATACATTTTTTTGAATGGTACAAACATTTTATAAAAGTTGTGCAATAGTTTTTTAGACTGCATAAACACTTTAAATGTGTGATGAACACTTCAAAAAATAACATACATTTTCTCGTCCACGATAGCTCGTCAATGTAGTTTTTGTTTCCAAAAAAGGTAATGGATGGGAGGGCGAAGCGAAGTTGTGGCACTAACACGACAGCGTGGTGCGATCGAGGGCGGCGCGCATGCGGGGCCAAGGAACAAAGGCTAGACCTTGGTCGTGGGTGGGAAGGTGACGCAAAGCTGTGGAACAGCACAGTAACGTGGCGCTGAAATGATGGCGTCGCTGCAAAATGGCGGCACCGTATAAAGAGGAGGTGCACAAATAAAATTATGCAATGCACATGCATCACCATGTGCTCTAGATCGTACTTGCGTCCAACTCATAGAACCGCTCATTATGTCACTGTTGGGGAACCTGGTACAAAATGAAAAAAATTACCGTACGTATGAATACACCCAGAAAAACTATGGAAATGCACGAATAGCGATTATATTACCACCAACAAAGTCCCCATGCAACAGAAATAGTTGATGGAGAGTCGGTGAAGCACGATTCCCGCGAGTAGGTAATACTTCCCAACCGTGAGTAATTTCCCTGATCAAGAGTCGAATGTACGACCCATCCACGGTATCCACGAATATTGTATTAGTGATTCAACAACAGTTAGCCGTAGAGAAAAAAGGCTACCGAAGAACTAGAGAAGGAGCAGACTTTCAGATGTGTGTGTGTGTGTGTGAGAGAGAGAGAGAGAGAGAGAGAGAGTTGGCACGAAGGGAGGAGGCGCAACCTTTGGAACTTGTGTGTCAGGGGGCCCTCCCCCTCTATTTCTAGATGGCCAGTGTAGGATCGAAAGTATGTCTAGAGGGGGTGATTAGACTACTTGACCAAATAAAAATCTATCCTTTTCCTAATTTTAAGTCTTGGCAGATTTTAGCAACTTAGCACAAGTCAAGCAATCAACCTACATATGCAAGTCTAAGAGTATAGCAGCGAAATGTAAAACATTGCACATGAAAGTAAAGGGAGGAGTTTGGAGGGAGCAAACGCAATGTAGACGCGGAGATTTTTTCTGTGGTTCCGATAGATGGTGCTATGGTACATCCACGTTGATGGAGACTTCGACCCACGAAGGGTAACGACTGCGCGAGTCCACGGAGGGCTCCACCCACGAAGGGTCCACGAAGAAGCAACCTTGTCTATCCCACCATGGCCATCGCCCACGAAGGACTTGCCTCACTAGGGTAGATCTTCACGAAGTAGGCGATCTCCTTGCCCGTACAAACTCCTTGGTTAAACTCCACAATCTTGACGGAGGCTCCCAAGTGACACCTAACCAATCTAGGAGACACCACTCTCCAAAAGGTAATAGATGGTGTGTTGATGATGAACTCCTTGCTCTTGTGCTTCAAATGATAGTCTTCCCAACACTCAACTCTCTCTTACGGATTTGGATTTGGTGGAAAGATGATTTGAATGGAAAGCAACATGGGGAAGGCTAGAGTTCAAGATTCTTGTGGTTGGAATGGAATATCTTGGTCTCAACACATGAGTAGGTGGTTCTCTCTCAGAAAATGTATGCTGGAAGTGTAGGCACGTTCTGATGGCTCTCTCCACAAATGAAGAGTGGGTGGAGGGGTATATATAGCCTCCACACAAAATCTAACCGTTACACACAATTTACCAAACTCGGTGGGACCGAATCATAAAACTCGGTCAGACCGATTTAGTTCAAAATGTGAACGTTAGACTTTTTGGTAGGACCAACATGTCAACTCGGTGGGACCGATTTCATTAGGCTTAGGGCATAACGTAATCTCGGTGAGACCGATCACATAAACTCGGTAGGACCGATTTCTGTAATAGGTACACAGAGAGTTGGTCAGGCAAACTCGGTGGGACCGAATCGCTCATTTCGGTAAAACCGAAACGTTAGGAAAGGGAAACAGAGAGTTTGCATTGCGAACTCGGTGGGACCGATCGCTCATCTCGGTTGGACCAAAACGTTACGAAGGGAAACAGAGAGTTTTCAATCCCATCTCGGTGAGACAGAGATACCTATCGGTGGGACCGAAGTGACTAGGGTTTCTGGCAGTGGCTATGTCAAATGAACTCGGTGGCGTCGGATAGATCAAATCAGTGGGGCCGAGTTTGACTTTTGGTTTGGGACATATGTAGATATGAGAAAGTGGTTGAGGGCTTTGGAGCATATCACTAAGAATTTTGAGCAAGCAAGCCATTAAGCAACACATCATCCCCTTTTAATAGTATTGACTTTTCCTATGGACACAATGTGATCTTGGATCACTAAAATGAAAATGTAGAGTCTTGAGCTTGAGCCAATATGTGTCCTTAGCATTTTGAGGTGTCCACATTCCTAATCCATGCCATGCCAATCACTGAACTTTCTGAAATGATCATCTTGAAATAGCATTAGTTCAATGAGCTATATGTTGTTAGGAATTACCAAAACCACCCAGGGATAGTTGCACTTTCAATCCCCCCCTTTTTGGTAATTGATGACAACATATAGATGAAAGCTTCGACAAATGATAATAAGATTGAAATACATCGTCGCTTTGAGAAGTATGTGATAAGCAAGAGCTCCCCCTAAATTTGTGCATTATTTAAAATTTGCTTTGGAATACAAATGCACAATCAATTAGGATCATGGGTTACTCTTCCATGTCACATACATCTTGGTGGAGCGCTCAAAATGATAGAAAAAACATGCACTCATCACCAAGGCATAGTGAATGATCATATATGAGATATAAAAGATAATATCATCCAAGCAAGCATTAAGGTAGAATATGATCAATCACATGATCATACAAGTATCTCACACACAAAGACATAAAGTATCAAACAAGCACACACAAGAGTATCAACCAAATAGCAAGAGAGACAAAGAAGCAAAAACACTCTCTCTCGAAGCCTGTGATCTATACATTTCTCCCCCTTTGGCAACAAGTTACCAAAAAGTTTGAAAATGCATAGTGTTATGCGTCTCTCTAGGCTTGATCTTCGGGAGGTGGTGTAGAGAGGACTCCAAGGACGAAAGCATCTGTAAATGTTGTTGGAGCTGGTGGAGTGGCAACTGGAAGTGGAACTGAAGCTGTAGCTGCTGGTGCTGATGTAGTAGCTCTAGTGTCAGCCATGGGCACTGCAGCAGATCTCTGACCTCTGGGCACTCTCTGAAAGGCATCCGTGGTAGCCTGCCCTTTCCTCTCCTCGGCTTCTTCTTGGAGCTGCTCAACAACTGTCTGCATCTTAGTTACTTTAAGATCAAGATCATAGAACTTTGTCTCAATGATCCTCTCCAAGCTCTCCTGATTTTGAGTCAGGGTGGCCAAGCCCTTCTCAATCCTCAAAGTTGCTTGAATCAGATAATCAAGCTGATCTTGTTTTGACTTCAGAAACACTTGAGATGCCTCTTCAACACTTGGCATCTTTGCAGTCTTCTTAGCCTTTGCTTTCTCTCTCTTTTCTTGTGCTTGCACAAATGTGGGGTCTTCTTCATTCATGACAACAGTGTTGTCCTCAAAGTCTGGTCTCAAAGGTAGATGCTCCTTGTCCAAAAGATAAGTGTCTGTGCCCATCTTGGAGTTGATGAGCACCTGAATATGTGGAGCATACCCATAAGATCTCTTATGATCTGCAGCTGTCCTCTTGATTGTTTCAACAATCAGGCTCATAACTTTGAATTTCTGAGGCACATCAAATATCCGCAACAAGTTGATTGAATGACCTCTGATCATCTTGTGAACTCCAGATTTGGGCAACAATGTATGCCTCAATATAGTGTTGATAGTAGCTAATCCAGGCAACAAGTAATGAACTGATCCAAGCTTATGTGTTTCCAAAGCTTTGTCTGGAATCTCCTTGTACATGTTGGCCATTGAGTTGTGGTCGTTCTTCTTCTTGGCATAGACATCCAAGTCATCTCCATGCCCTTCAGGGGCATTAATCAATTTGGCCCACTCATCAACGGTAGATTGGTACCTTGTATCCTTAGACATCCACACGATTCTACCATCTGGATAAAAATGAGCTGTGGAGTAGAATTGCATGATGAGTTCATCATTCCATTTTGTCAGTTTCTGACCCACAAACTTGTCAACACCACATGCTCTGAAGCTCTCATGCACACCTGGAAAGTGGTCTTCATTCTCAACAATGTATTCCCAATAAGCCCACTTCATATCACACACAATGGGCTTCTTGTCAAGCAGAATGGTTTCATAGAAATCTTGCTACTCTTTGGTATGGAACCTCTAGTCCACAGCCGTCTTTCTCCTCACAGCATAAGGGTCACTTTGTCTCCAAAGTCTGAGACCTGCATCCTTCCTGATGCTCATATCTTCTACCACTGGATGGCTGTCATCATGATCTGGAATTTTTGAATTAAGCTTCCTAAGCACTTGGGCTTCAGCATCTTCTTCTTCCATCTCGTGCACCTTTGGGCCTTGTTCTTTCTCGCACTGAATGTTCCTTGTGCTCCTCTTGGGCTTTGAGTCGGAGCAGAAGCTTTGGGGCAGTCTTGGGCTTTGAAGGAGCAGCCCTGCACTTGATGGCATCCCCATCGCTTTTGTGACTTGGGTGTCAAAAGATCTTCTTCCTCTTCTTCATCTTCATCAGATGAGTGCTTTTCAAATTCTGCCATTGGATTCACCTTCTTGCACCATCTTCCTCTCTTCCTTTCCCTTTTCTTGCCCTCACCAGCTGCCTCTCCTCCAGTTGACTTGGAGTTTCATGAGTGGAGGCTCTGGCCTTAGACATAGGAACTCTCTTTGCTGGAGCCTTCTTGTGCAGACCTGGTTTAATTGCAGCAGCAGTACCATATTCCTTCTTCATCACTTTCTTCTTGGAGCTCACTTCCTCCTCAGTAGCCACATAGTCCTCATCCTCTGAGTCTGAGGTTCTCTTCTTCCTTGATCTAGTGGATGCCTTGGGTAAATTGCTTGGAGTGCTCCTGTTGCCCTCATCATAGCTGCTAGAGGGACTAGTGCCCTCACTCATGTTCACCTGCTCTTCTGATTTGTTCTGGCTATCACTCTGATCAAACACACTGGCAAAGCAAACTAACAGCAGATCCTGTGAGTAGATATAGATGAGTTAGAGTGGATGAGTATCACAAAGTACAGAGGTTTTGCAAAACAGATGAGTCAAAAACTTAGTTTTAGTTCTCCACAGAAAGCATTTCGGAGCTACCGATGTGTTAAACTCGGTGACACCGAAGCAACTTTTGGAGTCTAAACTAGTGAACTCGGTCAGGCCGAGTCACAGTTCAGTGGCTCCGAGATTGCTAGGGTTTCACAGAGAGTTGAACTCGGTCACACCGATTTGCAATTTTCGGTCAGACCGAAAAGTGCAAGTGCAATGCCTAAGCCAAATTGGTGAGACCGATTTCTACAACTCGGTCGGTCCGAGATGAGTTCGACGGAAACCTAACAATAAATTTTTGAATCAAAATTAATCTAATGGAGGTTTCCTCTGGATAGATTGATCTCATACGTGGTAAAGAACATGGCATTAACCTTGTGCTCAGAATCAGAGGTAAAAAGAATGCACAAGGGGTCGAACTCATACCCTAGTTCGGCGGTGAGTTCGGTACGGCAGCAATGGTGGGGTAGAAATCCGCTGACGGCGACGGAGACCAGCGGCGGGAGGTCGCTGGCGACGAGAAGACGATCCGGAGACACGAGGCGGCAGAGCAGGACACGCGCGGGATGAAGGGTTTTGAAGAAATTTCCAAAATCTTACCCGTCGGTATATATATCCTGACCCTGTTGGTGTGACCGAGTGGAACAACTCGGTGGCACCGAGACGCATAATCGCAAGCGGTTACTGCAACTCGATGTGACCGAAAAGTTCTAATCGGTTGCACCGAGATTGAAAACCTAGATCAACTTAGTGAACTCGGTGTGACCGAAGTGGATGGATCAGTCAGACCGAAATGCACAGAGAGGTTTTGGAAGTTTAAGTCTATGACGAATCGGGGACTCCAAGTGCTCCTCACACAGAGTGGTTCGAATCTGACTTGATCAAACTTTGTGATGTAGCATGAATAGAGTTTGAGACGAGAAAAGCATAGATAGCTAGAGGAAGTTCTTAGGCATTCTTGTCCATCCATTTGGCAAAAGAGAAAAAGGCA
Source organism: Aegilops longissima (assembly GCA_021605205.1). Lineage (NCBI taxonomy): Eukaryota > Viridiplantae > Streptophyta > Magnoliopsida > Poales > Poaceae > Aegilops > Aegilops longissima. Next base: position 112,532,837 of record CM038680.1, read on the forward strand.
AACAATCAAAGCAACAAATGGATGTCCTCGAATGAGTAAAATATGCAATCAACATGCTCACACAGTAAAATGGCAAATGAGATATGTGACAAAGCATGCACAAACACTCTAGCATCTATCAAGCAATTAGCGATGACTAGGTCATCTATATATGAGTATATTGACTTAGGAGTCAAATGAGAAGATTTGATCATAGGTCATACTCATCGTTTAAGCTCAAGTGGGGTTACCACTTTTACATAAAGCATTGTTGTGTTCACACCATTAGAGTTGCTTTAGCTCAATTGTTAGAGTAAAGCTCCCCTAGATGTGATATCCCCCCCTAAGAGGGATGAACTAACCTTGGGTTTTGTCGATGACGACTTCATGTAGATGTTGAAGATATGGATGCTCAATGTTGATGTAGATCATTTGGAGCAATCCATTGGAGTGAGTTGCACTTTCAGTACCTACACGGGTTAGACCCACAAGGAACAAACAAGAATATCCATAGACATAGAGTGATGTTCACACAAGATGATGTCCATGAAATCATTAGGTTACCTTGTCCCTTGTCTTACCAACAAGAGGGTTTGTGACTCCTTGGACTAGTGCAAGATGTGGAAGTTGTTTGCACTTGTCCTCGCCAAAATGATATGAGTGAAGTATGTTGGCGGAGTCACCCTCAAGAACTCTCTAGTTCTTCTTCTTTGGGATCCACATCATCTTGATGGGAATCCTTGGAGTTGTAGTTATACTTGATGAATTAGAACTTGATGTAGTCTTGGGAACCCACTTGACCAAGGCCTTAGGAGCTTCTTCAAATGCATCGATCTCCTCTTGAAGCTTGTCCTTGCCCTTTTGCTTGTGGTCTTGTGGTGGAAGATCATCTTGAGCTTGTGTCCCTTGGAAAGAAGTAGGATCATACTTCTCTTGTTGAGGAACAGACTTCGTCTTGGGGTATTGATCTTCTTCCCACTCAACTCCATTGGCGTTGAACTTTCGTTCAAAACCAACACCTTGATTCTTCCGGTGCCTTCCTTGCTTGCGTACAATTTCCTCAAATCTCTTACTTCCGGCAAGGCTCTTGTAAACACCTTTCTCTATAATTCTCTTTAATAAGCTATTTTCTTGCTCAAGTGTAACTTGGCTAAGAGAATCATTAGTGGAATCAAGAGAACTACTAGAAGCAACAACATTGGATTTAACATGATCATTGTTACTACTAGAAGAAGAATCTTTCTTGCTCTTGTTGCTAGATTTTACTTGTGGCATGTAAGTAGACAAGAGTAAATGCTTGGCAATGTAAGAAGAACTTTTCTCGCGAAGATCATCATTGATTGCTTTTAAGAACCCATGCTCTTGCTCAAGGTTGAGATTTTCAAAGCGTAGCTTCTCATGAGTCTTTAAAAGTTCTCGATGATCTTCCAAGGTAGTTTCATGAGCTAACTTAAGAATGTTTAGTTCTTTAGTTAGATGCTCAATCTCCTTCTTATCATCATCATTCGTTTTATCTTGATTAGCATGATTAATAGCAAGTTCATCATAGTTTTCATCAGTAGAGTTGTCAACAAGTAAATCATCATCACCTAGCAAATCATCTTCATCACTATTGAAATCAACATACTCGGGGTGTGATACCTTTGGGCCTTTAGCCATGAAGCATCTTCCAATTCCTTCATTTGGTGAGTCAAATATGTCATAGGAGTTGGTTGACACAAGTGCTAGACCGGCAACACCTTCATCTTGAGTATATTCAGATTCGGAGTGATGGTCGGAGTCGGAGCCGGATACCCATTCACCAACATGAGCTTGATGTCTTTGTTTTGTGTAGCTCTTTGATGATTTTTACTTCCTTTCTGAATCCTTGCTTCTCCAAGAGGTTCTTCATTCATAATGATCATCTCTACTCCTCCTCTCTCGGTGGTGATTCTTCTCTTCTACTTCTCCTTTTAGGTGAATCTTCTCTTCTTTTGTAGGGGGTCGTACACTCATTGGAGTAGTGTCCGAGTCTTCCACAATTGTAGCAATTACGCTCACGACTCGAAGATCTTTTGTCATTGTAGGACCTTGACTTGGAACTTCTTTCCTTGCTTCTACTCTTGTAGAACTTGTTGAAGTTCTTCACCATTAGGCTCAATTCCTCATTGAATGTTTGTTTCTCACTTGATGATGTAGGAGCATCACATGAGGCTTTGTAAGCACCACTTGACTTGTTGTGAAGCTCTTCCTTATCCTTGAGTGACATCTCATGAGCAAAAATTCTTCCTACGACTTCCATTGGCTTGAGATCTTTGTAGTTGGGCCACATTTGGATCAATGTGCACACGGTATCATATTTTCCATCCAAGGCTCTTAGGATCTTCTTGATGATGAATCTATCGGTCATCTCTTCACTTCCTAAGCTGGCGATCTCATTTGTGATGAGAGCAAGCCTAGAGTACATTTCAGCGACACCTTCACCATCCTTCATTTTGAACTTGTCAAGTTGAATTTGAAGCACATCCAATTTGGATTCCTTGATGGAGTCGGTACCCTCGTGCATATCAATCAAGGTATCCCAAATTTCCTTTACATTCTCAAGACGGCTGATTTTGTTGAACTCTTCGGGGCACAATCCGTTGAAGAGGATATCGCAAGCTTGAGCATTGTATTGCAGCATTTTCAACTCTTCCACGGTAGCTTCACGGTTCGGCTCTCTCCCATCAAAGAATTCACCTTGCAAGCCAATACACACAATAGCCCAAACGGCGGGCTTATGTCCAAGAATAAGCATTTTCATCTTATGCTTCCAACTAGAAAAATTAGTACCATCAAAGTAAGGACCTCTACGGTGCTAATTTCCCTCGCTAGACGCCATACTCTCCTAGGTTGTGAAACCAAGGCTATGATCACCAAAAGCTATGGAAATCAAGGCAAATGGAAATCAAAGCTCTGATACCACTTGTAGGATAGAAAGTATGTCTAGAGGGGGGTGATTAGACTACTTGACCAAATAAAAATCTATCCTTTTCCCAATTTTAAGTCTTGGCAGATTTTAGCAACTTAGCACAAGTCAAGCAATCAACCTACACCGCAATTCTAAGAGTATAGCAGCGGAATGTAAAACATTGCACATGAAGGTAAAGGGAGGAGTTTGGAGGGAGCAAACGCAATGTAGACGTGGAGATTTTTTCCGTAGTTCCGATAGGTGGTGCTATTGTACATCCACGTTGATGGAGACTTCAACCTATGAAGGGTAACGGCTGTGCGAGTCCACGGAGGGCTCCACCCACGAGGTCCATGAAAAAGCAACCTTGTCTATCCCACCATGGCCATCGCCCACAAAGGACTTGCCTCACTAGGGTAGATCTTCACGAAGTAGCCGATCTCGTTGCCCGTACAAACTCCTTGATTCAACTCCACAATCTTGACGGAGGCTCCCAAGTGACACCTAACCAATCTAGGAGACACCACTCTCCAAAAGGTAATAGATGGTGTGTTGATGATGAACTCCTTGCTCTTGTGCTTCAAATGATAGTATCCCCAACACTCAACTCTCTCTCATAGATTTGGATTTGGTGGAAAGATGATTTGAGTGGAAGGCAACTTGGGGAAGGCTAGAGATCAAGATTCTTGTGGTTGGAATGGAATATCTTGGTCTCAACACATGAGTAGGTGGTTCTCTCTCAGAAAATGTATACTGGAAGTGTAGGCACGTTCTGATGGCTCTCTCCACAAATGAAGAGCGGGTGGAGGGGTATATATAGCCTCCACACAAAATCTAACCGTTACACACAATTTACCAAACTCGGTGGGATCGAATCATAAAACTCGGTCAGACCGATTTTGTTCAAAATGTGAACGTTAGGCTTTTCGATGGGACCGACATGTCAACTCGGTGGGACCGATTTCATTAGGGTTAGGGCATAACGTAATCTCCGTGAGACCGATCACATAAACTCGGTAGGATCGATTTCTCTAATGGGCACATAGAGAGTTGGTAAGGTAAACTCGGTGGGACCGAATCGCTCATTTCGGTAAGACCGAAACGTTACGAAAGGGAAACAGAGAGTTTGCATTGTGAACTTGGTGGGACCGATCGCTCATCTAGGTTGGACCGAAACGTTATGAAGGGAAATAGAGAGTTTGCAATCCCATCTCGGTGAGACCGAGATCCTATCGATGAGACCGAAGTGACTAGGGTTTCTGGCAGTGACTATGTCAAATGAACTCGGTGGCGCCGGATAGATCAAATCGGTGGGGCCGAGTTTGACTTTCGGTTTGGGACATATGTGGATATGAGAAAGTGGTTGAGGGCTTTGGAGCATATTACTAAGCATTTTGAGCAAGCAAGCCATTAAGCAACACCTCATCCCCTTTTAATAGTATTGGGTTTTCCTATGGACTCAATGTGATCTTGGATCACTAAAATGAAAATGTAGAGTCTTGAGCTTGAGCCAATATGTGTCCTTAGCATTTTGAGGGGTCCACATTCCTAATCCATGCCATGCCAATCACCGAACTTTCTGAAATGATCATCTTGAAATAGCATTAGTTCAATGAGCTATATGTTGTTAGGAATTACCAAAACCACCCAGGGATAGTTGCACTTTCAGCCAGGGGTGGCCGACTTGGAGGGGTTGCCTCCCCCTACGACTAACGCACCGAAGGGAGGAAGATCCTCCTAGGATCCCCTCCCGCCATGCATATTACCTCCCAAATAAATGGGTGTGCAGTAGGAGGGAGATCCTCCTAAAAGTAAATGGATAGACACTTCGTAGAGGGAAGTAGGGATTTGCAGAGGTGCCAGAACTCGAAGCTTAAATCAAAGATAAATATAATTTTGAGAGGCATGCCTTTCCTGTCAACGTCACGACCGAGAGTTTTCAATATCTTCCATGCTAAAAAAATTAGCGGTGGTTCCTGATACGTCTCCAACGTATCTATAATTTTTTATTGTTCCATGCTTTATAGTATCAATCTTGGATGTTTTATATGCATTTACAATATATCATTTTTTGGGACTAACCTATTAACTTAGTGCCCAGTGCCAGTTGCTGTTTTTATCTGTTTTTGGTTTTTTCAGAATATCAGTACCAAACGAAGTCCAAATACCACAAGACTTTTTGGAGATTTTATCCGGACAAAAGAGATACTAGAAGCTTTGGGAGAGGGCTAGAAGATGAAGCATGGGCCACGAGGCACCAGGGCTCGCCCAGGGGGTAGGTGCACCCTGGTGGCTGGTGGGGCCCACGTGGCTCCGTTTGACCTAACTCCGCCTCTATAAATTCTCGAAAATCAGGAAACCAACATTGAGCCAGCCAAAATACTTCTTTCGCCGCCGTAAATTCCTGTTCTCGCGAGATCCCATCTGGAGGACTTTTTTGGCACTCTGCTAGAGGGGGAATGTGATAGCCTGGTTTTTGCCTTCTCTCTTTTTCCGGACTTTCTTTTGCATTTGCTTTGGATTTGGATTTTTGAATCAATTTAAATGGACTTGAACACTTGGGCTTACCCTTGATTTTCACCCAAGTGACCCATCCACCTCTAACTCACTTTTCCTTCTCTGAAAAACACTCACCAAAGAAAAATATTCATTTTCTTCCCAGAAAATCACTTCAGAGAAGTGTGCTCCAAAGCAACCCCATTTTTCTTTGCCCACAAAAATCTGAGAAAATTTCCAATTATTCTTTGAACCCTAGGGCACCTCCCTGAGCAAAAATATTGCATAACTTTTTGTAATATTTTTGCTACAGAAAATCATTTTTGTTCTGGACCAAATGACCACTTTGTACAGCAAGTATATTTTTTCTTGATCTTTTGGGGCTGATCTTTTCTGAGCTTAACTACCCTCCTAAGAGATTACTAAACCCCAAAGCAGAACCCTTAATTCTCACTAGATTTTTCTCAGCAAAGCTCACAAGTTTCTGTCCAGAAACTTGCCAGGAAGAGAGCCACTCCCATAGTGCACCTGTGACCCAGCCAACTTTACAAAACGACCAAAACCACTAAGGACTAGCTGCCAGACATGGTGTTTAAGCTTAGCTCAGCCTGATGCCAAAGTTCGCGCGGTGACCAGGCGAGTCCAAGGTGTTTGGCATGCGGTCGACGCGCTCTGCGTGGCGCCAGCGCCTCTGTTGTGCGCGTGCTCGCTGCCCCGACCGCCGCACCTTGCCAAACCGTGCCACCATCTTTGTTTGAACCTCCATAACGGCACCCTGGCGCTCACCGACGCCGGAGCTCACCGCAGCGAGCACGGGCACGGCGCGGCCAAGGCAACAGTGCACCCGTGCCCCTGTGCTCGTCGCGTACTGCGCTCCTGTGCTCGTCGCGTATCGTGCTCCTGTGCTCGTCGCCGCTCTTCTACAGCCTCCGCGTGATCTCCGGTGTCTTCCCCCTCTCTCACTGACGCCATTCATCGCCGGGCGACGCTCCAGAGAGCTCCAGCGAGCTCTCGATCCCCGCCTCGGCCTCGCCTATATATAGCCCCCTCCCGAGCTCATTTCTCTCCACTCACACACTCAACACATCTCCACGACCCCATAGGAAGCCGCAGCCCGGCCGGGCAGGCCTCTGGCCGCCGTCCCCGTCCCGAGCTCGCAGGCGATCCCCGTCCTCTGCATCCTCCCTCTCCAGAGCCGCTCAAGCTCCACCAACCACTCCGGCGTGTTCGTGGTGGTTCACTGGTGCGAGCTGGTGCCGTTGGAGCTGCTGAACCAGCCCTGCCTCGCCGGAATCACCAACTCCGATGAGCCCCGCCCACTGCCGCTGCTGGAGAGCTCTGTTCCGACCCCGTATGGCCACCCCTAGCCACGCTACGGGTACGGGCAGGTGCGTCCCGATCTCCTCTCCCTTCCTATCCCTTTGGATCTGGCCAAGGAGCCCTCCTCGCGGCGTGAGCTCCGGCGGAGCCTCGCCGTGCTCCGTTTCCCTCTCTCCCCCTCCGACCTGACCAGCGGGGCCCGCTGTCAGCCACTCAGGCCGCAGCCGAAAGCGGTATGAGTGGTGGCGCCCAGGCGGTTTACGCGTTCGATGTCACCCCCCTGGTTTTTCTTTGTAATTCAAATTTAGTTCAAATTTTGACCAGAACTTTGACCAGCTATAACTCTTATTCTACAAGTCCAAATGAGTTGATTCTTTTTGCATTCTGTTCTTGCTGGAAAATCCTAGCAGCATACCCAAGATGGGATTTTTCCTTGCTGCCTAGAATTTTTGGTAATTTTCAAAAGTGTTCTTGATATTTTCTTTTTGTCATTTGAATTATTTCAGAAGGTGAAGCTTGTCTAGAAGGCATCCATGAGGAGTGTAAAGCTCCTCTGCACTAAGGCAAGCCACAACAACATTATCATGGTGTCTTTGCAATATTCATGATTTTCTACTTAATATATATGTTATTCATTGCATATAGTATTAAACTAAATAATGCTTGTGTTATTTAGTTTGTCATGATCAAAATGCTTAGTTAACAGAAGAGAATGCTGGAACTAGTGAGAGGTAGCTTGAGTAGATGATCTAAGTAAATTTGTTATGACTATGGTGATATGATTATCGGTATTATTTTTGGTTTATACATGCATAGATAATTTTTATTTGATTAATTTCAACTAAAATGATGAGTATGAATAACAAGTAGGAAAGGACCAGAAGTGTTGAGAGTTAAGTTTGTGCAAGTAGAACTTTGAATGAAGTTGATCTGTTATGATATGTGATGCATGTTATATGATTGCATAAGCATGGCATATATTGAATTGAGCATTTTATTTCAAGTTAAATCTGATGATAATTGAACTTGAACATAAAGTTGATCGGGTCATGGTGCCACTGAATCGGGCTGACAAGTGCAACCACATTTGCCTTTATGGGGAGGCCCTTAGTCGTCCATTGTCATGCCTTTTGTCGGTGTCTCCAACGAGGGAAGGTTATGGGCATGCGTTACCCTAGCCCGGTAAGTAGACATAATCTTGTGGACTCGTTGTTGTTATGGTACCGTGTCCTCGTTTGGGACTGTTTATTTGCCACGATGGTGGTAGTTTTGCCTTTGGTAGCCTGGGTCACCCAGGACTAAGCCCTGTGGAGAGTTGGTCGGAGTGGCCGTAAGAGTGTCATGGCAATGGGAGAGTTCTGTCGGAACGCCGTTGGTCCACCCGAATGGGAATGCGAGGCCATGGGTTCTGTGGTGTGGGTAAAGTGTGCTACCTCTGCAGAGTGTATTAATCTATCGATAGCCACGCCCGCGGATAAGGGCCCAGTTCATAAGTAAGTCACACCATGGATCAATTGTTAATAATAAATCTTGCACACTAATTTAATTGCATTGGACTGCTTGGATCCTGATGAGGTCAGTGAGACTGACCGTTGTGGAATCACTTATGATCCGGAAGTGATCACGGTTTGGTTACGAGATAACCAGCTGGACCAAGTATGGTTCCGTTTGTGCTTCGTCGTGAGCACGGTTCGGTCGTGAGGCGACCATGTTGGTAAGAGAGTCCGAGTGACTCAATGCACAAGTTTGGTTTCACTGCAAGAGTAGCACGATGTTGTTTGCATTTAACTTGATTAAATGTCATGATATTGTTTGTCATTATGGTTATGTTTCCTGTGAGCTTGCAAGTACATTCAATGTACTGACCTGGCGTGTTATGCCAGATTTCAGGAAAGCCTAACTAGATCGGAATGTTTCCGTGTCTAGACCGTGTCCACACACTACTGCAGGATGCTGCTAACGCGACACTATGATCAGAGACCCTTCGACAAACTGTGTGTGATGCAATAATCGCAAACGGTGCTGTATGAAAACCGTCAGAAATGACGCAAAACGTTTGCGATGAATGATACATCAAACACGGTTCAGATTATAGTTGCGTGTGCGATGAGGGGCATACGGTTGATCTGTACAAACTGTTTGCGACGAGACAGAACAACAGAAACAGGCAGCCAAATCAAGGTGTGTACGATATACGGCATATAGTTCACTCCGATGAACGGTTTGCGATGAGTGGGGTGAACACAAACGATTCGGCGTAACAAGATGTGTGTGATACCCGCAAATAGGTCGGTAATCAGAATTGTGTGCGATCATTATAGACAGCCCAGACGGCCTTTTTTTGTGAATTGTGTGCTCGTCAGGGCACACAGTTCAACAAACCAACCTATTGGCGATAATGTAGAAGATCTCTATAGAATACATATTACTAACCGTCTGCGATGAGATTGACATGATAAATAGAGATATATACAGTCTGCTTAATTTAGTCCTTCTTCTTGTTGTTCATGTTGGATGGCCCCGCGACATCGTCTTGGCGAGGACGCTTCTTGCTGCTGACGTTGGCTTTTCATCGCCGCCGCCGTCGTCATCGTCGTTGCTATCGTTGTCGTCCTCCTCCTCATTCGACCATTCCTCCTCCTCATCATCGGCGTCCTCTTCTTCGTCCTCTGACGGCTCCTCGTCTGTCTGGTTGTCGTCTGACGACTCCGGAGGCGGCGTCCCTTCCATGAACCAGATATAATCGAGGTCTGGGCTCGACGCCGGACTCATGGAAGATGAGCGGGATGATTCCGATGTTGACCTATCATTGAGCGCCAGACTGCTGCCGAACTGTGGTCCTCGCTATCGCTCGACATGGCTGCAGAGTGTGTGCTAGTGTGTAGCGCGGCCTGCCGGGGACGATGAAGATGGTGGACACTTAATAAGGGTATGTAGAGAAGAGGAACTGCAATTGAAGCGGGGATTGAAGCGGGGGTTGACGTATTATCTAACCGCTGATATAATCAACCGTAATTATTTGTACCCAGTCGCTCCAAATTCCCGGGGTTGCGCAGGACTCCTATTGGCTATTTGGCTGGTTTCCTTTTTCAGGACAAAAACAAGGAACGAGTTTTGGGATTATGCATCGGTACTGGTACGAACGGAGTAGGACAGTTGGTAAGCAATACACTGAGCTCTTCTTATTGATAAAGCCAGTAATAATCCAACTAGAAAGGAAAATAAAAAAGACAAATAAAAATATCTGCACGAATCTTCGCGTAACATCAATGTCATAGGACCTAGATGTGCATTACTTAGAGCACATCTAGATGTGCTTTAGAAATACTGTCAAACAAAACCCCTAATCATCATTGCAAACAGCGCATAGAACATGGCTAATGCGACAACCACAACTACACATGCTAGTTCCTTCTTGTCTCTTGCTTCCATCTGTTGCCTGTGATTGATTCTTTCTTGCTTCATCGTATTGATTGTACATTCCAGATCAGCCAATTTCTTCTTCAGCTTTACATTATCTTCTGCGAGCTTGGTGATAACACTCTGAGCCCTGCCATGCCATTCTTCATCCATCCAGTTAACAAAGGCACAAGCCTCATATCCCTGCCAATGTTAAATATTATTCTGGATGAGCGGTGGCATTAACTAAAGTAAAATGATGAACTTAATTAGCACTAACCTCTATGGGGCAACTGAGAAACCGCCTGCCAATGTCGAATTCCTTCGTGCATGCACGTCAAGCGGGAGTGTGCCCATGCACACAACTCATCTTTTGGTACTTCTCGATGGCGCAAAACTCAAAGTCAAACTCGCCTTGCGGGAGTCTGGAGTCAAGCTCCGGATCCAGTGGTAGATCGCTTTCCTGGGGGGGGGGGTCATTCAGGATAGATTCAGCAAGGAGCCATACTTTAGACATGCTAAAAAAGATCGGGATAGATTGGAACCTGACAGGACGATTCGGATCTGTAGTACACCTGCCTTCTGATGACCTTAGGAAAGTGCTCAGCGGCGATCGCTGTCGTGGCGGCGATACGAGCAGGAGCAGCCGCACCGAAACCATCAGCACCACTCGTCCGCATTCCCATAATGTCAGCGACACGCGAGGGAATTTGGAGGCTATGTAGGGATTTGGGGAAAATGGGGAAACTGTGGAGATAAGCTAACGGTCGGGAACTACTAATGGCACTATATATATGTTGTATACGGCACACTGTTTGTACATGTCGTTTGTTTTTGGGTATTACAACGTCACACACGATTTCCGCAGAAAACCGTGTGAGAAGACAACGTAGGTTAGACACGGTTGCCGTTACATAGCCGTATGTGATGTACTACCCTGTCCATATAATTGATTTATGGTGAGATACCGTGTAAACAGACGCTATGTGAATATCCGTAAAAAAAACAGCCGCTCTGCATATAGAGATGGAGGCAGCGGCCTAGGTAGCGACTACCGAAGAAGAGGTCAATCCTCGGTCGGTGGGTGGTGGCGGCGTCATAGGAGGTCAATCCTCGGTCTATGGCGGGAGATAGGAGGAGCTCAACCATCGAGGTCGGCGGCGGCGTGATTCGAGCACATCCATCGCGAACGATGGCGGGATAGTGGAGGTTGAACTTCAGGCGGCAACCGCACTAAGCTTTGCTCCTTCACCCTGCTGTCTCGGCATGCCGCCGCATCGTGCTTGTCTGTCTGCTGGGTGGAGTTCGCCGCGCGGCTAATTAATTAAGGTATTCTTTTAGTGAGTGGCTTAATTAAGGTATTCAATTCCTAAGTGTAGTGTCGTGCTAGTACTCTGCGTGTAAATTGACTAGCCATTAATTTTTGTCATTGCACGTCTGGATAACAACATGGAGCGCCCTCAGTAATTATTAAAATAAAACCTTGTGATTTATGCATGCATCTTTGGGCAACAGTTAATCCGTGTATTAATGTTGTTGTTTTGTTTTTAATTGCCATTCATCTGCTGTAGATGGAACGATCTCGATGGATGAAGAATCAGAAAACCGCGTATTTTATCAGTGGCGTGACAGAGTTCATGAATTTGGCTGAAAGTACAAAGAGGAGAATTGGTGATGCGGATTACATCCTTTGTCCATGTACTGATTGCGCCAATACAGTCACATGAAGTTGCAGATGTCCAGATGCACTTACTCTCTAGGGGATTCATGAATGGATATACACGTTGGACCAGACACGGTGAAGAGGAGGTCATGGATGAAGATAGCCAGGGCAGCGAGATGCCAAACCCCGATCAGTGTCACATGTATGTTGAATCTAACATCGGGGCAGAGGCGTCAAGCTACCAATGGAACACCGGAAAGCCAAAACACCCAATGGAAAACCAAGACGTTGACGCAGATGACCACGATCTTGATATGCCAGATTTTGCTGCTATGATTGCAGATTTCGAGGGCCCAGAAAAATATATGATTGGGTACAAGGATCTGCCAACCATTGATGCGGACTCCAAAAAATAATTGTATCCAAGTTGCAAAAAGAAATATTCCAGGTTGAGTGCCACCCTGGCGCTTCTCAGATTTAAAGCAACAAACGGTCTATCAAACAAGAGCTTCACAGAGATCTTAGGTATTTTCAAAGATATTCTTCGGGAAGATAATGTGCTCCCTAGAAGCACGAATGAAGCAAAGAAAATTGTTTGCCCATTGGAACTTGAAGTACAGAAGATACATGCTTGTGTGAACGATTGTATATTGTACTGTGGTGAGTACAAAGATTTTCGTGCATGTCCCACATGCAAGCATGCATGATACAAGCGCAGGAGAGCAAAGGACAAGTATAGATTGGACGACGAGATCAAGACAGGAATCCCGTTCAAGGTTGTTTGGTACTTGACTTTAATTCCAAGGTTGAGGCGTTGGTTTGCAAACCCTAGAGAGGCAAAGAGGTTGCGGTGGCATCATGATGAGCGAATTGTGGATAGGTTTATGAGGCACCCGAAAGATGGGGCTCAGTGGGAATTAATCGACAACAAGTTTGAAAATTTTGCCAAGGATCCTAGAAGTATAAGGCTCGGGGAGTGTACTGACGAGATGAATCCTTTTGGCGATATGAGCACCACTCACAACACATGGCCGGTGCTTCTGTGCATATATAACCTAGCTCCTTGGTTGTGTATGAAGAAAAAAAATACATTATGATGTCAATGATTATCCAAGGCTCGAAGCAACCTGGAAATGACATCGACATTTACTTTCAGCTACTGGTAGAAGAACTGCTGACAGTGTGGATAGATGCGCGTGCTGTAAAATGTTATGATGCTTACAGAAAGGAGATTTTCGATCTACATGCGATGCTGGTGCACACTGATACGTCTCCAACGTATCTATAATTTTTTATTGTTCCATGCTATTATATATCCTATTTTGGATGTTTAATGGGCTTTATTATACACTTTCATATTATTTTTGGGACTAACCTATTAACCCAAGGCCCAGTGCAAATTGTTGTTTTTTTGCCTATTTCAGTGTTTCGCAGAAAAAGAATATCAAACGGAGTCCAAACGGAATGAAACCTTCGGGAGTGTGATTTTTGGAACAAACGTGATCCACCGCCTACCCCCTGGGCGCGCCCTCCACCCTCATGGGCCCCTCGTGGCTCCACCGACCTACTTCTTCCTCCTATATATACCTACATACCCCGAAACCATCAAGGAGCACCACAAAAACCTAATTCCACCGCCGCAACCTTCTGTACCCATGAGATCCCATCTTGGGGCCTTTTCCGGCGCTCTGACGGAGGGGGCATCAATCACAGAGGGCTTCTACATCAACACCATAGCCTCTCCGATGATGTGTGAGTAGTTTACCACAGACCTTCGGGTCCATAGTTATTAGCTAGACGGCTTCTTCTCTCTCTTTGGATCTCAATACAAAGTTCTCCTCGATCTTCTTGGAGATCTATTCGATGTAACTCTTTTTGCGGTGTATTTGTCGAGATCCAATGAATTTTGGGTTTATGATCAAGATTATCTATGAACAATATTTGAATCTTCTCTGAATTCTTTTATGTATGATTGGTTATGTTTGCAAGTCTCTTCGAATTATCAGTTTGGTTTGGCCTACTAGATTGATCTTTCTTGCAATGGGAGAAGTGCTTAGCTTTAGGTTCAATCATGCGGTGCTCGATCCCGAAGGATGAGGGGAAACGACACGTATTGTATTGTTGCCATCGAGGATAAAAAGATGGGGTTTATATCATATTGCATGAGTTTATCCCTCTACATCATGTCATCTTACCTAATGTGTTACTCTGTTCTTATGAACTTAATACTCTAGATGCATGCTGGATAGTGGTCGATGTGTGTAGTAATAGTAGTAGTGTGCAGGCAGGAGTCGGTCTACTTGTCAAGGATGTGATGCCTATATACATGATCATGCCTAGATATTCTCATAATTATGCACTTTTCTATCAATTGCTCGACAGTAATTTGTTCACCCACCGTAATACTTATGTTATCTTGAGAGAAGCCACTAGTGAAACCTATGGCCCCCGGGTCTGTTTACCATCATATTAATCTTCCGTCAACAAGCTATTTCTTTCGCCGTTTATTTTGCTTTCTTTACTTTTCATGTTTATCATAAAAATACCAAAAATATTATCTTATCATCTCTATCAGATCTCACTTTTGCAAGTGGCCATGAAGGGATTGACAACCCTTCATCGCGTTGGTTGCAAGGTTCTTATTTGTTTGTGTAGGTACGAGGGACTTGCGTGTGGCCTCCTACTGGATTGATACCTTGGTTCTCAAAAACTGAGGGAAATACTTACGCTACTTTGATGCATCACCCTTTCCTCTTCAAGGGAAAACCAACGCATGCTCAAGAGGTAGCAAGAAGGATTTCTGGCGCCGTTGTCGGGGAGTCTACGCACAAGTCAAGACATACCAAGTACCCATCACAAACTCTTATCCCTCGCATTACATTATTTGCCATTTGCCTCTCATTTTCCTCTCCCCCACTTCACCCTTGCCTCTTTTCTTCGCCCCTCTTCCGTTTGTCCTTCTGTTTGCTCGTTTTACCATGTGCCTTCTATTTGCTTGCATCTTCGCTTGCTAAAAATCTATTGGTATGAATCCTCATCCTCTTGCTAATCTTTTTAAAAGATCCAATTATGATGAACCAATTGCTAGTGAGTTGAGTGCACTAGATTATCTTTATGAGGTTTTGCTTGCAATTCGTGAATCTGAAAATTGTGATAAAGTGCTTTATGAAGTGATTCACGATAGATCTTTGAATAAAAAGCATGATTGCAATGATGTTATTATAAATTCTATGAATGCCAATTATGCTAATAATATGCAAAACCCTAAGCTTGGGGATGCTAGTTTTTCTATGTCCACTACTTGTTGCAATGATCATGATTGGGGTGATTCTTCTTTTGATCTTGAAAATTTATTTAAGCCCCATGATGAATATGGGATTGATAATAGTTTTTGCAATATTATTGAAAGTGGGTTTGGAAGAGTGTCAACTCTAGATCCCACATATTTGGAGAATGTTCAATCTTATGAAGTTTTTGATAAAAGTGGGTTTGGAGAGGCCATGACTTTAGTTAATGTTAATCCCACTATTTTGGAAGAGTGTTAACTTTGCATACATGTGGATCGTGTTAAGAATATGTTTTCTGATAGCTATATTGTTGAATTTTCTTATGATCCTACATGCAATTATTATGAGAGAGGAAAATATGGTTGTAGAAATTTTCATGTTACTAAATTTCCTCTCGTTATGTTGAGATTGCTATTGTTTCTTTCCGCTTCCTTGCATATGCTAGTTTTTGCTTGCCTTGATAATTTGTTTCCCTATAAGATACCTATGCATAGGAAGTATGTTATACTTAGATTTGTTTTTCACGTATTTTATGATGCTCTCTTTGTGCTTCAATTCTTGTCTTTCATGTGAGCATCATTGAAATCTCTATGCCTAGCTAGGGGCGTTAAACAATAGCGCTTGTTGGGAGGCAACCCAATTTTATTTTAGTTTCTTGCTTTTTGGTTCTGTTTAGGAATAAATAACCCATCTAGCTTCTGTTTATATGTGGTTTTGTGTTTTAGTTAGTGTTTGTGCCAAGTAGAACATTTGGGAAGACTTGGGGAAAGTCTTTGCGATCTTGCTGTAAAAAACAGAAACTTTAGCGCTCACGAGATTAGCTTCAACTTTTTGCTGGAGAGTGCTATTTAGTTGATTATTTTTGAATATGATTAATAGATAAATTCCTCACGTACAGCAATTTCTTTTAGAATTTTTGGAGTTCCAGAAGTTTGCGTTAGTTACAGATTACTACAGACTGTTCTGTTTTTGACAGATTCTGTTTTTCGTGTGTTGTTTGCTTATTTTGATGAATCTTTGGCTAGTATCGGAGGTTATGAACCATAGAGAAGTTGGAATACATTGTGTTTAACACCAATATAAATAAATAATGAGTTAATTACAATACCTTGAAGTGGTGTTTTGTTTTCTTTCGCTAACGGAGCTCACGAGATTTTCTGTTAAGTTTTGTGTTGTGAAGTTTTCAAGTTTTGGGTAAATATTTGATGGATTATGGAACAAGGAGTGGAAAGAGCCTAAGCTTGGGGATGCCCAAGGCACCCCAAGGTAAAATCTAAGGACAACCCAAAAATCCTAAGCTTGGGGATGCCCCGGAAGGCATCCCCTCTTTTGTCTTCGTCCATCGGTAACTTACTTGGAGCTATATTTTTATTCACCACATGACATGTGTTTTGCTTGGAGCGTCTTGTTTGATTTGCGTCTTTGCTTTTTATTTCACCACAATCATCCTTTCTGTACACACCTTTTTACACACATTAATCGGAATTTATTAGAATACTCTATGTGCTTCACTTATATCTTTTGAGCTAAACAATTTTGCTCTAGTGCTTCACTTATATCTTTTAGAGCACGGTGGTGGTTATATTTTATTGAAATTATTGATCTCTCATGCTTCACTTATATCATTTTGAGAGTCCTTTAGAACAGCATGGTAGTTTATAAAGTGCATTGAATAGTAAGAGAAGTTTGATACTTGATAGTTGTTTTGAGATGTAAAGGTGGTAATATTAGAGGTGTGCTAGTTGATCAATTGTGAAATTGAGAAATACTTGTGTTGAAGTTTGCAAGTCCCGTAGCATGCACGTATGGTAAACATTGTGTGACAAATTTGAAACATGAGGTGTTCTTTGATTTCTTTCCTTATGAGTGGCGGTCGGGGACGAGCGATGGTCTTTTCCTACCAATCTATCCCCCTAGGAGCATGCGCGTAGTGCTTGGTTTTGACGACTTGTAGATTTTTTCAATAAGTATGTGAGTTCTTTATGACTAATGTTGAGTCCATGGATTATACGCACTCTCACCCTTCCATCATTGCTAGCCTCTTCGGTACCGTGCATTGCCCTTTCTCACCTTGAGGGTTGGTGCAAACTTCGCCGGTGCATCCAAACCCCGTGATATGATACACTCTATCACACATAAACCGCCTTATATCTTCCTCAAAACAGCCACCATACCTACCTATTATGGCATTTCCATAGCCATTCTGAGATATATTGCCATGTACTTTCCACCATTCCGTTTATTATGACACGCACCATCATTGTCATATTGCTTTGCATGATCATGTAGTTGACATCTGAAAGTGCAACTATCCCTAGGTGGTTTTGGTAATTCATAACAACATATAGCTCATTGAGCTAATGCTATTCCAAGACTATTATTTCAGGAAAGCTCAATGAATGGCATGGCATGGATGATGAAAGTGGATCCCTTAAAATACTAAGGACAAAGGATTGGCTCAAGCTCAAAAGCTCAAGACTCTTCATTTTACATTTTAGTGATCCAAGATCACATTGAGTCTATAGGAAAAGCCAATACTATCAAGAAGGGATGAGGTGTTGCTTAATGAGCCTTTTGCTTCATGTGCTTAGTGATATGCTCCCAAACCCTCAACTACTTTCCCACATCCACAAATGACATAAACCTAAAGCCAAAATCGGTCACACCGATTCTTTCTATCCGGTGCCACCGATTCCAAAAGTCATAGCCACTGCCACAAACCCTAAGCAAATGGTCTTACCGATAGGGATCTCGGTCTCACCGAGATGGGGTTGCAATCTCTCTGTTTCCCTTCATAACGTTTCGGTCTAACCGAAGTGAGCGATCGGTCCCACCGAGATTGCAATGTAAACTCTCGGTTTCCTTTTTGTAACATTTAGGTCTCACTGAAAAGAGCAAATCGGTCCCACCGAGTTTACCTGACCAACTCTCTGGTTAGCTAATTACCAAAATCGGTCTCACCGAGTTTGTGTAATCGGTCTCACCGAGATTACGTTATGCCCTAACCCTAACCATATCGGTCTCACCGAGATGCATGTCAGTCCCACCGAAAATCACTAACTGTCACTAGGTTTACTAATTCGGTCCGACCGAGTTTGGTAGATTGTGTGTAACGGTTAGATTTTGTGTGGAGGCTATATATACCCCTCCACCTCCTCTTCATTCGTGGAGAGAGCCATCAGACTGAACCTACACTTCCAACTTACCATCTCTGAGAGAGAACCACCTACTCATGTGTTGAGGCCATGATATTCCATTCCTATCATATGAATCTTGATCTCTAGCCTTCCCAAGTTGCTTTCCACTCAAACCTTCTTTCCACCAGATCCAAATCCTATGAGAGAGAGTTGAGTGTTGGGGAGACTATCATTTGAAGCACAAGAGCAAGTTCATCATCAACACACCATTTGTTACTTCTTGGAGAGTGGTGTCTCCTAGATTGGCTAGGTGTCACTTGGGAGCCTCCAACAAGATTGTGGAGTTGAACCAAGGAGTTTGTAAGGGCAAGGAGATCGCCTACTTCGTGAAGATCTACCGCTAGTGAGGCAAGTCCTTCGTGGGCGACGGCCATGGTGGGATAGACAAGGTTGCTACTTAGTGGACCCTTCGTGGGTGGAGCCCTCCGTGGACTCACAAGAACTGTTACACTTCGTGGGTTGAAGTCTCCACCAACGTGGAAGTACGACAGCACCACCTATCGGAACCACGAGAAAAACATCCGTGTCTCCAATTGCGTTTGAATCCTCTAAACCCTTCCCTTTACATTCTTGCAAGTTGCATGATTTAATTTCCGCTGCCAATATACTCTTTGCATGCTTGCTTGAATTGTGTGATGATTGCTTGACTTGTCTTAAAATAGCTAAAATCTGTCAAACTATAAAATTGGGAAAAGGTTAAGTTTTTTATTGGTCAAGTAGTCTAATCACCCCCCTCTAGACATACTTCAAGGTCCTACAAGTGGTATCAGAGCTTTGGTCTCCATTTGCTTTGATTTCCATAGCTTTTGGTGGTCATAGACTCGGTTTCACGACCTAGAAGAGTATGGCGTCTAGCGAGGGAAATTATCACCGTAGAGATCCTTACTTTGATGGTACTAATTTTGCTAGTTGGAAGCATAAGATGAAAATGCATATTCTTGGACATAACCCCGCCGTTTGGGCTATTGTGTGTATTGGCTTGCAAGGTGAATTCTTTGATGGGAGAGAACCGAACTATGAAGTTACATGCGAAGAGTTGAAGATGCTGCAATACAACGCTCAAGCTTGTGATATCCTCTTCAACGGATTGTGCCCCGAAGAATTCAACAAAATCAGCCGTCTTGAGAATGCAGAGGAAATTTGGGATACTTTGATTGATATGCATGAAGGTACCGACTCCGTCAAGGAATCCAAGTTGGATGTGCTTCAAAGTCAACTTGACAAGTTCAAAATGAAGGATGGTGAAGGTGTCACTGAAATGTACTCTAGGCTTGCTCTTATCACAAATGAGATTGCCGGCTTAGGGAGTGAAGAGATGACCGACAAATTCATCATCAAGAAGATCCTAAGAGCATTGGATGGAAAGTATGATACCGTGTGCACATTGATCCAAATGATGCCAAACTACAAAGATCTCAAGCCAACGGAAGTCATTGGAAGGATTGTTGCTCATGAGATGTCACTCAAGGACAAGGAGGAACTTCACAACAAGTCAAGTGGTGCTTACAAAGCCTCAAGTGAAGGCCCCCACATCATCAAGTGAGAAACCAACCTTTAATGAAGAATTGAGCTTAATGGTGAAGAACTTCAACAAATTCTACAAAAGTAGAAGCAAAGAAAGAAGCTCCAAGTCAAGGTCTTACAATGACAAGAGTTCTTCTAGTCGAGAGCGCAATTGCTACAATTGTGGGAGACCCAGACACTACTCCAATGAGTGTACGGCACCCTACAAAAGAAGAGAAGATTCTCCAAAAAGAAGAAGCAAAAGAGAAGAATCACCACCGAGAGAGAGGAGTAGTAGAGATGATCGTTATGAACGAAGACCCTCACGGAGAAGCAAGGATTCGGAAAGGAAGGACAAGTCATCAAGGAGCTACACAAAACGAAGACATCAAGCTCATGTTGGTGAATGGGTTTCCGGCTCCGACTCCGACCATCACTCCGAGAGAAGCTATCACTCCGACCAATATACTCAAGATGAAGGTGTTGCGGTCTAGCACTTGTGTCAACCAACTCCTACGACATATTTGATTCACCAAATGAAGGAATTGGAAGATGCTTCATGGCCAAAGGTCCTAAGGTAACACATCCCGAGTATGTTGATTTTAATAGTGATGAAGATGACTTGCTAGGTGATGATGATTTACTTGTTGACAACTCTAGTGATGAATACTATGATGAAACGTCAATTAATCATGCTAATCAAACGAATGACAATGATAAGGAGAAAATTGAGCTTCTAACTAAAGAACTAAACACTCTTAAGTTGGCTCATGAAACTATCTTCGAAGATCATCGAGAACTTTTAAGGGCTCATGAGAAGTTACGCTTTGAAAAGCTCAATCTTGAGCAAGAGCATGAGTTCTTAAAGGCAATCAATGATGATCTCCGCAAGAAAATTTCTTCTTATATTGCCAAGCATTTTCTCTTATCTACTTACATGCCTCAAGTCAAGTCTAGTAACAAGTACAAGAAAGATACTTCCTCTAGTAGTAACAATAATAATGTCAAATCCAATGTTGTTGCTTCTAGTAGTTCTCTTGATTCCACTAATGATTCTCTTAGCCAAGTTACACTTGAGCAAGAAAATAGTTTATTGAAGGGAATTATAGAGAAAGGTGTTTACAAGAGCCTTGCCGGAGTAAGAAATTTGAGGAAATTGTACGCAAGCAAGGAAGGCACCGAAGAATCAAGGTGTTGGTTTTGAACGAAAGTTCAACGCCAATGGAGTTGAGTGGGAAGAAGATCAATACCCCAAGACAAAGTTTGTTCCTCAACAAGAGAAGTATGATCCTACTTCCTTCAAGGGGACACAAGCTCAAGATGATCTTCCACCACAAGACCACAAGAACAAAGGCAAGGACAAGCTTCAAGAAGAGATTGATGCATTTGAAGAAGCACCTAAAGCCTCGTTCGAGTGGGTCCCCAAGACTACGTCAAGTTCTACTTCATCAAGTACAACTACAACTCCAAGGATTCCCATCAAGATGATGTGGATCCCGAAGAAGAAGAACTAGAGAGTTCTTGAGGGTGACTACGCCTACATTCTTCACTCATATCATTTTGGCAAGAACAAGTGAAATCAACTTTCACATCTTGCACTAGTTTAAGGAGTCACAAACCCTCATGTTGGTAAGGCAAGGGACAAGGTTTTTCATGGACATCATCTTGTGTGTGCATCACTCTATGTCTATGGATATTCTTGTTTGTTCCTTGTGGGACTAACCCATGTAGGCAAGTTGAAAGTGCAACTCACTCCAAAGGATTGCTCCAAATGATCTACATCAACATTGAGCATCTACATCTTCAACACCTACATGAAGTCATCATCGACAAAACCCAAGGTTAGTTCAACCCTCTAAGGGGGGATCTCACATCTAGGGGGAGCTTAACTCTAAGAATTGAGTCAAAGCAACTCTAATGGTGTGAACACATAAATGCATTATGTAAAAGTGGTAACCCCACTTGAGCTTAAACGATGAGTATGACCTATGATCAAATGTTCTCATTTGACTCCTAAGTCAATATACTCATATATAGATGACCTAGTCATCGCCAATTGTTTGATAGATGCTAAGATTGGTTGTGCATGCTTTGCCACATATTTCATTTGCCATCTTATTGTGTGAGCATGTTGGTGCATATTTTACACATTCAAGGACATCCACTTGTTATTTTGCTTGTTTGGTTTCTTTTCTTTGTGCCAAGTGGATGGACAAGAATGCCTAAGAACCTTCTTTAGCTATCTATGCTTTTCTCGTCTCAAACTCTATTCATGCTACATCACAAAATTTGATCAAGTCAGATTCGAACCACTATGTGTGAGGAGCACTCGGAGTCCCCGATTCGTCATAGACTTAAACTTCCAAAACCTCTTAGTGATTCTCGGTCTGACCGATCCTACCATTTCGGTCCTACCGAGATCATCAAGTTGATCTGAGTTTTCAATCTCGGTGCAACCGATTTGAACTTTTCGGTCTCACCGAGTTGCTGCAATTGAACACAGTTATGCATCTCGGTGCCACCGAGTTGTTCCACTCGGTCACACCGACAGGGTCGGGCTATATATAGTCACAGGCAAAATTTTGGAAATTTCTCCGAAACCCTTCGCCCGCGCATCAGCTCACTCTGCCATCGTGGTCTCCGGATCGTCTCCTCGCCGCCAGCAAACTCCTGTCGCTGGTCTTCGCCGCCGTCAACGGATTTCATCCCCGCCGTTGCCGTTGTAGCAAGTCCACCGCCAAGTTAGGGTATGGACTTGATCTTTGTGCTATCCATGTCTGATTCCTAGCACATTGTTTTCATATTGAATCTTGCCACGATTGCAACTCATCTATCCAGCCAAAGTAGTTCATAGATTAGTTGAGATTCGAATTTTTAGGTTTAGGTTTCCGCCGAAACCATCTCGGACCCACCGAGTTGAAAAACTCGGTGTCGGTGTCAAAACCGGCGGATCTCGGGTAGGGGGTCCCGAACTGTGCGTCTAGGCGGATGGTAACAGGAGACAAGGGACATGATGTTTTACCCAGGTTCGGGCCCTCTTGATGGAGGTAAAACCCTACGTCCTGCTCGATTGATATTGATATTGTGGATGTTTACAAGAGTAGATCTACCACGAGATCAAGGAGGCTAAACCCTAGAAGCTAGCCTATGGTATGATTGTAAGGGTTGTTGATGATGTTGTCCTACGGACTAAAGCCATCCGGTTTATATAGACATCGGAGAGGGCTAGGGTTACATAGAGTCGGTTACAGGAGTAGGAGATCTACATATCCGTATCGCTAAGCTTGCCTTCCACGCCAAGGAAAGTCCCATCCCGACACGGGAGAAGTCTTCAATCTTGTATCTTCATAGTCTTGGAGTCCGTCGATGATTTATAGTCCGCCGATGATAGTCCGCCGATGATGGTAGTCCGCCATCCGGACACCCCTAATCCGGACTCCTCAAGAGCCCCGAACCAGGCTTCAATGACGATAAGTCCAGCATGCGTGTAGTCTTGGCGTTGCAAGGCGGGTTCTCCTTCAAGTTCTACGCACCTGCGAACAGGTGTCCAGCTTCCTCATCAATGTTGCGTGTCTTGGCTACCACGCCCAATAATGGCCTTCTTCCACGCGTCGTGCGAATGTGAAAAGCCAGGTGTCTTTTATGTTTTACCCCTAGTTGTGCGAACAATCTGCCTATAAGGGAGGCAAGAATCCAGATCCAAATCACCATCTTCCTCTCGCAAATACTCATCGGAGCGCTTTCGACCAAGAACCCATTCCATCATGGACCGCCAACGCTGCTCCTCTTCTCGCGCCCCGCCCTTTGCCGAGATTGGAGGAGATGCTCTTTCGCACAACGAGCTGGTGAAGCTCCAAATGGGGATACCTCCCTCCGCCTTCATGGTTCCGGTTCGAGCGGGCTGGCCACCTACAAAGGTGGGAAGCAAGCGGAGGTTACCCCAAATCCCAACAAAGGGAGCGGGTATGCTTCGTCCCCTATCTCGATAAGGGGCTCGGATTTCTGTACATCCATTCCTCCGCTGGCTCCACGGAGTTCTACGGACTCCAGCTTCATCACCTCATGCCCGCCTCAGTCCTGCATATTGCGGGTTATGTAGCTCTTTGCGAGCTTTTCCTGGCGCCGAGCCCCATTTCGCTGTGGAAGAGGTTGTTCGCCTTGTACCCGCTCTCACGAGGGGTCCATATATCAAGTGGGCGCCACAAATATGGCGATTGCCGGACCGATATCCATCGAAACCCCTAAGAAGGCGCTGAAGACCGGCCTTCGAATGGTTTTATATAGAAGACGCCCGCTGCCGCTCCTGTTCGATCGGCCTCCCGAGTTCAGCAATGTTCCTCTGAAGAAACGCCTTAGTTGGCGTCCATGAGCCCCCAACCGGAGGAAGACAAGAGCGCCCATTATTTGATGGGCGAATAAGGTTATCGCCCATGCCAAGTTGATCATGATTGAGTCATGGCAACATGCATTATGCGGGGTGCAGCCACTACAATAGAGGGCCACCCCATGTGGGATTTCAACGGGAGGACGATGCCACCCGTCATGGCCGCAAAGGGCGGATTCGGCCAAGATCCGTGACGATCTTGTCCGCCTGTATAAGGGGAGAAGGAGGATTTCCTTGGACGAACCCGTTAAATGGGTTTTCCATGAATAATCCCGGCCTTGGGTAGCGAACACTCAGCGTGTCCGACCCATGCCTTCAAACTTAAGTTTCTTATATTGTGTTCCTCTTCGACGCAGAACTGTGCCGGACCGTAGAGGGCATGCTAAGTCCGGCTCCGCAGCCCGAGGATCCAGAGAGATCCGGGATCCGCCTCCAAGAGGATCCGACATAAAGGTGGAGCTAATCGATGGGGTGTTCCACCAGCTCAGCATGGATAATGCTTTAGTCGCCATCACGGCCGACTATCCCGGACTATATCCGGCTTCCCGGTGATTGCGGCCAAGCCTCGACACCGCTATTCCTTCCTTGCTTATTTCACCACCGTATATGATGGCACTGTGCAGAGGCGCCCCTAGGGCGAGAAGCCGAGCCATGTGGCTGACCAACAAGGGCCGATTCGGACCAAGAAGCGGAAGAGGAGCGCGGCGCGATCAAACGCCGCCGCAAAGGCGTAGCTCACAATTCAGTATTTAGAGCAACGCGTTCCTAGGAAGCGCTTGACTGCTCATGACTTTTATAGGGAAAAAGCGTCCGCCGGATCAAGGGCATGGAAGTTGTCAATCCAACCTCTACCAGCCGGGCTCCCGCACCTGGTCAGGAGGGGGAGGCGAGCGCAAGGCGCGAGCCGGACGTTCCTCCGACGGAGGATGCCGACAGACTGTCCGCCACCAAGTCTGAGGTGGAGAGTGCCCTGAATCACAGGCACCGCCGGACAGTATTTCGTGACGCGTGCTTCTCCCCCGAGGCTATAACATCCCAAATTTTGGAATGTTAATATAATTAATTGAATTGTTTGTTTGTTTGCTTGAGTGAATTAAACTTGAGTGAAATTTGAACCTTTTCAAAAACTTTTGAATGAGAGGGAATAAAATGACTTTCCCTTCTCCGTAAATTCAAATTCATCCTATTAAAATCAATGAGAGAAGATGACATGACTTCTTCAACTATAAAGAATTTGAACGGAGTTTTGCAATTTAATTCTTTCAAATATTTGCACTTGCTTCTCTATTTTTCTTCCCCGAGAAATACCCCGAAAAATAAATTCTTGCAAGCAAGAAAGAGCGGAGCAAAATGACCCTCCAAAATCAGGGGCATTTTTTTGAAAATATTTGAGCCAAGAAAAAACCAAAGTTTTTATTTAAATTTTTTTTTTTGCAAAAAGAAATAAAGCCATTAGGGATTTTCTGAAAAACATTTTTTTTAAGTTTTTATTTTGGCCGTGGAATAATGCTCATCATCTACATTTTATTTTTCTGATAATTTTAGTATATAAAAACTCTTTATTCCGAATTGATTTGATTTCCCTTTTTATTGTTTTAGTTTCCTAATTTTAAAAAATAGGAATGTAATCGTTTTTATTAGGAAAAACCTGGCCCATTAAGCACTTTCCTATTCTAGCCCAACAAGAGATCATCTCCTTCCTCTGTTTCCTCTCACGTTACAGAAGCTTTCCATATCCATGGAGATAGGAAACTCCACCTTCCCGATCTCCCTCGTCTTTCCATCCCAGCGCCTCCCGAGACCGCCTATAAAACCCCCTCCCTCTCCTCGTTCCATTTTTCCCATCACCACGCCCCCTCCCTGCCCGTAGCCTTCTCGCCACCGTCCTCCTTTTCCTGCCTAGAACGCCACCAGAGCTCTCCGAACCTCCCCATCGCCTGCAGCACCCTCGCGCCCCACCCCTGCTGTGCCTCCCCAAGCGCCGACCCCTCCTCCGCCACCCCACCTCGCCGGCGACCTCGCCCCCTCGCCGAGCAGCCTCCACATCGCCGCCTCCTTCCTGCCATCTCTGCCTCACGTCTGTAACTCCCTTGTTGTTTTTTTCTTTCTTTTGTCTATTCCCGCACCACCGTTAGATCTTGATCCTAATGGCCCCAAATAGATCACTTAATAGCCAAATCGTTTTCTTCAAATGTGCGGCCGTCCTCTAGATAGCCTAAAACGCGCACACCCGACAACCAATCAAATCTCGCCACGTCGCCGTTTTCGTTTTCAGATTTATTTCCATAACAGATTTAGTTCCGTTCTTGTTTAGCTTATAACTTTTGATCTAGAAGTCCAATGATGCTGATTCTTTTTGCGCTAGATCACAATTTTCTTGTAGTTTACAAAATATATAATTTGTCTATGTTTGGATTTATAAAATTGAGTTAGATCAGATTTGAATTAAAGCTTGTTTTGCTTATTCCGGGAGTTTCATAATAGATTTTATTTAATTCTTTTTGCTCCTAGTTGCTTAATGAAATATTTTCTGTTTAGTTAACATAAAACCATGATTAGGTGATGTTAAGAAATTTTGTTATATAAAACTATTTTTGTTGTTATTTGAAGTAGGAAAACTTTGAGTTGTTTTTTCTTTAAGTTTTCCCTTTGGGTTTTGCTTTGTTGGTTTTGGTGTGTTACTTTGTTATGTTATGTTATGCTATGTGCTTATTATAGTTATTGTTTGCCTCGGTAGAATTTCCGGAGTGCGAAGATTCCTACTCTGAAACCCTAGTTTTTCAAGATCGTCAACAAGGCAAGTTCACTTTGACCATGCTTTCCTGCCTATGTTTTATTGTATTTAGTGACATCTTTGCAACCACCCCTCAAGAGTGTTATTGAATCCTTGTAGTTGAGTAGTATGCATGAGGTAGGAACCCACCCCCTGTTACCAAGCCCGGACGATATTTTATTTAATGCTACGCTATAGTAGACGGGTTTGGTATGAGTACTGGAGTGGTGTGAGAATGGAGGATTCTACGCCAATGACGATAACTCCATGATGGAATCTGCAAGGACTGCATCTTCAAGGCCTCAAGACTTCAAGGCTCAAGACAAGAATTCAATACACACTCTTGGGTGAAGGATTTGTTGACGGGCACCTGGAGAAACCAGTGGTTGGCGGGATGCATGGAGAAGCGCCATGACATCTTGCGGAAAGCTTCACCCAGACTCAAAGAGACGGAAGAATACTTCACGCCGGAAGCTTACCTGTGCAACCGCAAGTCATTATGGGCTCGCTTGGTTGACCCTAGTTGTGACTCGGCTGGGGCGGTACTAGCAGATGTAGAACTACGGTAGGATGGGATGAATACCGGACAAGTGGTCGAGGAACTCTTCTAAGACCATGTTTGGTCATCTTGTTCTCAAACACCTGAAGTGCGAGAACGTAAAGAGAGGGATCGAATCTTGCGGGTAAAGTGTACAAACCTCTGCAGAGGGTTATAACCTAATCGATTAGCCGTGTCCCGATTACGGACAATTTGAGCATCTGGACTTGGATCTATTTCGGAACTCTCAACACCGGATTGATAACTTAATTGTGGGCAACTTATGATGATTTTGGGCTATGAGACATCGGTTGGCGGAACCATGTCATGACAGAAAAAACTCCATAGTACAGGCTTCATTTTATTCCTTTGATGTAGGTAAAATAAAACCAGCTTTTACGCAAACAAAATTCAGATATCTGAGCCATAAAGCCATATTGCATATAGTATAGTTTTATCATCTGTTTTCTCATGTTGTGATCTTGCCGGTACATTCAATGTAATTGATTTCTACGATCGCAACGTATCATGTTGCGTATATTTCCTCGACGAGTAAGAGTTACGATACTGGTTACGGTCTACACTCAACCCGCCGATGGCGCTGATGGGACTCCACACCCGCTTGATTGTTTCCGCTGATTATTATGAGGTATATATCATTTTACATTATTTATACATGTGATTGCACTTTGATATATACATTAATGTACTGTGTGTGCCAAAGATATCCGATCCGTGGATGGCACAAGAACACGAGGCTTGACCGTCCGAGGTCGGGTCGCTCTGAGGCGTTGAATGCCTTTAACACGGGGACGCGCACCTTCGTGCTGCTCAAGATGGTTTTATCGAGCCACGCGAGCAGTATGTAAAAGACATACGGGTAAGAGAATTTAATAGTTATATATGCCAAGAGCCCCGAGACTTCAAGTAGTTATAGTAAACTGATTTAAGGATCATATGAAACGAGGATCTTACCGAGAAGAATACCCAACTGTCTCAGAGCTGCAAGAGTGCAAGGCCCAACTTGAGGCCGCATTTTCGGGCGCAGGAGGAAACGCAAGGACTTCTCCCGTAACGCATTATTTTAGAAAGATAAGTAGCGTTTGGCCTTTGCGCAAGTCTAAAAACGACATTGCAGGTGCTGCGGACAAGATCCGGACAGTAAGAACTTCGCGCCAACTAAAGGCGGCGAGAGGGTGCTGCATAAGGTGCAGCATGAAAGGAACAAGCTCCAGGATGCCCATGCCCAGCTTGGAGAAGAGCTGAAAGGCGTTCGGGCCGAGCTGTCGGGCTCCGTTAAGGAGAATCAGCGGCTTGCCGCGGCATATATAGTAAGTTCTTGAGCGAACTCCTTTGAAAAGAAGAGTTCGGCGAGGAAGTCAATTTGATGTAATATGTCTTTAGGTATGCTCACAGTGTCGCCTGCGGAGGAGATGCCCGAACAACGGGTGATCAACTTCCTAATTGTTGCAACCGATCGAACGAGTTCGAAGGCTATGAGCGGCGCTATCCAGCGTTATGGCCAGCCTTCTCCATACCCGAGGGTCTTGGGGAGCTTATGGAGAAGCTGCAGGGAGTGCGCAGCGCTTCCATTTATGGAAGATTTCGCCTGCCGCCAAGGTGCCGTGGAGGCCGGGGCCATGGTAAAGACGCTGTACAAGAAGGCGGATCCCAACCACATGGCGAAGTCGGACTGTGGGGCCCGATGGGAAGGAGATCCTGTGAGTTTAGTATACGCCAAGTGGAGTTGGCGCTAAATTTTCCCAACAGGATCAAATTAGACAACCTGTTAGACGGGATTGAGGAAGAATACAATCACCGATTTGACAATGTATTATAAAATGACATACAAAATGCCTTCTAGCCGGATTGTAAATCGGTTGTCTTTGCCGACCTTTTCGCTTCGACCTCGGGACCCTAGAGTCCGGAGTGTGTCCGAATACCTTCTCGGTTATGAAAGAACCGGGTATGCATGGAGACCAAAGCGTAGGGGTAATCAGTGCTTTATCGCATAAGTGCCCAACTAGTTATGTTATATTACATGGGTAGTAAGAAACATCTTCCAGGAGAATAGTTCCGTTAAGGTTCCTTTCCTCTGGGGGTGGTATGCCCTAAAGTGCATGTCCGGATCTGCGAAAAAGCAGAAAAACATCCGGGGCAGATAAATAAGTGGATAAAAATCATCTTTTAAGTCACCGATCGAATATTCCCTTAAGAACGCTTAGCTTCGCTTCACCCAGTCTGAGGTACACATCCGCTGACCAGCGAGAATAATCGCAGAGGTGCTCCTTTACCTCCTAGCCAACAATCGGGAGCGAGGGGTAAGCACAGGAGCCGTGCAACCCAGCTTGGCAAAACTTAAGTCATATCGATGCATATAATGGTGAATAAAAGGTACATGTGGAGGCTTGACACATGTGCCGGGCATGAAGCCAGATAATTAAGCTTCGGTAAAGAAGCCCCGTATAATGAGTGCGGATAGCACATCAATTCTTGCTGAACGCTGCGCAAGTAGGCCTTTAAAGCTTGGATGAATAGGGTTGAGAAGAAAAGAGAAACAAAAGGCAGCTGAAGTAAAAAAATTTTGGACGAGGGAAAGGGACGAACTCTTAGTCCGCGCTAGGCATAGAATCGCTTGAGGCGGGCTGCGTTCCATGGGTTCGGCTCGAGTCGGTTATCCGATACATTTCAGAGACGGTACGCCCGCCGGTCAGACTTGATCGATGATGAAGGGCCTTCCATTTGGGCTTGAGCTTGTCCTTTTCTTGTCCGCAAGCGAGAACCAGTTCGCCAACGCTGTAAGTCTTGGCCCGTACTTCTCGCTTTGATATCTTCGAGCTGCTGCTGATAGAATGCGGAACGAGCCTTGGCGACATCGCGCTCTTCCTCCAATGTGTCCAAGCTGTCCTGCCGATCCAACTCGGCTTCTCTTTCTTCGTACATGCGCACTCGAGGTGAGTCATGAATGATGTCGCAGGCTTAAACTGCTTCTGCGCCAGATACCATAAAAATGGTGTGAATCCGGTAGTACGGTTAGGCGTTGTCCGCAGCCCCAGTACGGTCGAGCTCCTCTACCCAAAGCATGTCGATTTCATAAGGGACCGCACTAGTCCGGGTTTGATGCCGCCATTATTAGACCATTTGCTCGCTCACTTGACCGTTGGTTTGAGGATGATAGATCTGAAGCGTAGTCGAGCTTGATGCCCATATTTTTGCACCATGATTTAACCTCATCGGGCGGTGAAGTTCGTGCCGTTATCGGTGATGATGCTGTGGGGACACCATAACGGTGTACTACCCCGGATATAAAGTCTATCACTGGTCCGACTCGCCGCTTTAACCGGCTTGGCCTCTATCCATTTGGTGAATTTATCCACCATGACCAATAGGTACCTTTGCTTGTGGGTTCCCCCTTTAAGTGGTCCAACCATGTCAAGCCCCGCACCACGAACGCCGGGTAATGGGTATAGTTTTGAGGGGTGGGTGGCATATGGTCTCCGATTAGCAAAGAGTCGACAACCGACGATCTTTGACTAAATCGAAAGATCTGCTCGGGCCGTCGGCCAAGAAAATCCTGCACGGAATGCCTTTCCTACAAGGGCCCGAGCTGCGGCGTGGTGTCCGCCTAGTCCGCATGAATTTCAGCCAGAGGTTTCGCCTTCCTCTTCGAGATACACCTTTGAAGGACTCGGTTGTGCTTTTCTTATAAAGTTCTCCTCATAGACCTTGTAGGCTTTAGATCGCCGGATAATGCAGCGGGCCTCATTTTGGTCTTCGGGAAGCTCCTGCCTAAGCAAGTAGGCGAGGAATGGTTCTGTCCACGGGGCAATTACTGCCATTATGTCGTGGGCGGAAGGTGTTATATCATCGGCTGAATCGCCGGTTGGTGCGGCTTGTTCCGGTTTGTTAGTTCCGGACTCCTCTTCCCATAGTACGGATGGCTTGAAGAGACGTTCTAGGAAGATGTTAGGAGGGACAGCGTCGCGTTTTGCGCCAATGCGTGCCAGTACGTCGGCTGCTTGGTTATTATCCCGGGCTACATGATGGAATTCGAGTCCTTCGAACCGGGCTGACATTTTTAGGACAACGTTGCGATATGCTGCCATTTTTGGATCTTTGGCGTCAAAGTCTCCGTTTATTTGGGATATTGCGAGGTTTGAATCCCCACGCACCTCTAGGCGTTGAATGCCCATGGAGATTGCCATCCGGAGACCATGTAAAAGGGCCTCGATTCGCCACGTTGTTGGAGTCCGTGTACATTATCTCGAAACGATTGATCTGTGTCCCGGTCGGGGCGCCAATACGACGCCAGCCCCAATCCGCTAACATTTTAGAGCCGTCGAAGTGCATAATCCAATTGGGTATGCGCCGTACTCTTTAGGGAGTTCGGCTTCGGTCCATTCAGCGACAAAGTCAGCCAAAACTTGTGACTTTATAGCTCGCCGAGGTTTGTAAGTTATATCAAATGGTAAGAGCTCAATGGCCCATTTTGCAATCCTGCCCGTCGCGTCGCGGTTGTTTATAATGTCGTTAAGTGGTACTTCAGAGGCCACTGTTATCGAACACTCTTGAAAGTAGTGTCGGAGCTTCCGGGATGCCATGAACACCGCGTATGCTATCTTATGATAGTGCGGGTAACCGGACTTGCAGGGGGTTAACACAGTGGATACGTAGTATACTAGTTTTTGAAGAGGGAATTTATGCCCTTCTGTTTCTCATTCGACGACGAGTACCGCGCTTACAACTTGATGCGTAGCTACGATGTATAACAACATTGGTTCGCCCAGGTTGGGCGCAGCCAGGACCGGATTTGTTGCCAATATGGACTTTATTTCTTCGAGTCTGGCGGTGGCAGCATCCGTCCACTCGAAGTGTTCGGTGTGCCTAAGGAGGCGATAGAGGGGTAATGCCTTTTCTCCTAGGCGGGAGATAAAGCGGCTTAAAGCCGCCACGCATCCAGTCAATTTTTGTATTTGCTTGAGGTCTTTTGGGATATCTAGCTGTGACAGAGCTCGGATCTTGGCTGGGTTTGCTTCAATTCCTCTACCGGATACGATGAAGCCTAGCAGCTTTCCGGCTGGTACGCCGAAAACGCATTTTTCCGGATTCAGCTTGATGTCATATGCTCTGAGGCGGTCGAATGTGAGCCTCAAGTCGTCTACTAGAGTTTCGACGTGTTTAGTTTTGATGACTACGCCGCTCACGTATGCCTCTACTGTTTTGCCGATCTGGGTAGCCGACATGTCCGAATCATGCGCCGATATGTTGCGCCGCGTTTTTAAGTCCGAAGGGCATCATGTTGAAGCAGAATGGTCCATATGGAGTGATGAATGCCGTTGCGGCTTGATCCGCTTCTGCCATCTTGATTTGATGATAGCCGGAGTATGCGTCCAGGAAGCACAATGAATCGTGCCTGCAGTGGCATCGATGATTTGGTCGATGCGGGAGGGGAAGGATCCTTTGGGCAGGCTTTATTTAGGTCTTTGAAATCGACGATAGGCGCCAAGATTTGTCCTTCTTTGGTACCATTACCAGGTTTGCTAGCCAATCCGGATGCTTGATGTCTATGATGAATCGGCTTCCAATAGTTTGGCTAGCTCTTCTCCCATTGCTCTGTCTTTTGGGTTCGAAAACCGTCAAGAGCCTGTTTAATCGGCTTGAATCCTTTTAGGATGTTTAGGCTGTGTTACGCCAATCTGCGTGGGATTCGGGCATATCCGAGGGGTGCCAGCAAAATGTCCCAATTTTCCCGGGAATTTCGCAGATCTGGCGCCTACATCGTGGCTCAATTGCCCGATGGAGGCCGTCTTTGTAGGGTCCGCTGGTGGACCTGGAATTTTACTATTTCATCTGCTGGTTTAAAGGAGGTGGACTTGGATCTCTTATCGAGTATCACATCGTCCCTATTCACCGTGAGAGCGCAGCGCGGTGAGTTCCTTTTGCCGCTAGGGCTTTGGATAGTGCCTCTAAGGCTAATGCGGCTGTCTTGTTTTCGCGCCGGTGCTATGTCCGGATCACTAACAAGAGTGATTATTCCGCCGGCCCGTATATTTTGAGCTTCATGTACCCGTAATGGGGTACGGCTTGAAAAATTGTGAATGCCTCTCGTCCTAATATAGCGTGATATCCGCTGTTGAACGGGGCCACTTGGAACGTGACTTCTTCGGATCTGTAATTGTCCGTGAGCCAATACCACATCGAGTGTGATTTTTCCTGTGCACCGCGCCTCCCGGCTAGGGATTATTCCTCTAAAGGTTGTGCTGCTTCGCTCAATGCGGCTCCACTATTTCCATTTTTGAAGGGTTTCCTCGTAGATGAGGTTTAATCCGCTGCCGCCATCCATGAGGACTTTTGTAAGTTGAAAGCCGTCCACTATTGGACTAAGTACCAGTGCGGCTGGAGCTCGGGCTATCCGGAATTTAGGTTCGTCGCTGGCGTTGAAGGTGATGGCTTTGTCGCTCCATGGATTGGTTGTTGCTACTTGGTAGACTTCGGCGAGGCTGCGGATTATTTGTTTCCGCATATTCTTTGATGCGAAAGTCTCGAAGACTGTTGATACCATACCGATGTTGTTGGAGTGGTTTTCCGGGGCTAGAAGCTCCTCTCCACTTTTGGCCACCTGCCGTAATATCCAACATGCTCGAAGGTTATGTGTTGGGACGACGCCTTCTGTACTGTGAATTTTACAGGGTCCGCTAAGCCATCCCTCTAGTACGGTTCCGTGCCCTTTATGGGGTCTTTGGTTTTTGGTTTTTGTATCTGGTGCTTGAGTGTAATGCACCCTTTTGTTGCGGACTAGGGCTGTATTCGGGGCCGGATTGTCCCAAAAATTATTTTCGGTTGTCCGAAACTCTCCATCGCACAAGATTTTCAGATTATGGACGCTTGGTCGTGGCGTGTAATTTCACGATGGTCGACGTGCTCAAGAGTCCTCGTCTGCAATTATTGCAAAAATTGAGATTATGTTTTCCTCTCGGCAGTCCTTTATCCCGTCCATAACCAGGAGGAATCTTGCCCAAGAGTGATGTATTGTCTCGGCGGGCTCTTGCGGATTAGAGATAGATCGCATATGTCCGGGCGGGTGGGTGGAATTAAGTCCGAACCCTACCCATATCAAGGTTCAAGGCGAAGTTTCTGAATTTGAAGCTTGGATTGTTGGGCGTTGTCCAACGAAGTCCGGTCCGACGCCGACTTTAAGTTCAATGCTTGATCGAAGTTCATCCTCCGCTGAATCCGCATGGAGGGTTCGGGAGCCCGACATGACTAGTTTTCAATACAGAGAAGCGTCGCCGCATTGTTCCTCTACCACGCAGCGTGGTGGGTGACCTGGGGAGAGTTAATCTCTCTCGATCAGTTTTAAGCCCAATCTGATTGTAGTCCGTAGTGACTCCCGAGGCGGCGATGCGATCCAAGAGCTCGCTTCTTGACGAGAGCTCTATTGATCCATCGCTCGGCGAATTCGAGCTGACGTGAAAATTGCTTTTGACGACTCGAGAGGTCATTGTCGAGCGGTGGCGGACAGTGGTCATAAGAAAACCACCTAGCCGGATAGTTTGGCGGCGCCAAAGCTCCTTTGGCAAAAATACCGCCCTTGAAGACGGGTGGAGGCATCCTTCCTATCGGTGACGGCACGAGGAACTCTCAATGAAAGCACCAATGTCGGTGTCAAACCGCGGATCTCGGTAGGGGTCCCGAACGTGCGCCTAGGCGGATGGTAACAGGAGACAAGGGACACGATGTTTTACCCAGGTTCGGGCCCTCTTGATGGAGGTAAAACCCTACGTCCTGCTCGATTGATATTGATATTGTGGATGTTTACAAGAGTAGATCTACCACGAGATCAAGGAGGCTAAACCCTAGAAGCTAGCCTATGGTATGATTGTAAGGGTTGTTGATGATGTTGTCCTACGGACTAAAGCCATCCGGTTTATATAGACACCGGAGAGGGCTAGGGTTACATAGAGTCGGTTACAATGGTAGGAGATCTACATATCCGTATCGCCAAGCTTGCCTTCCACGCCAAGGAAAGTCCCATCCGGACACGGGGAGAAGTCTTCAATCTTGTATCTTCATAGTCTTGGAGTCCGGTCGATGACGATAGTCCGGCCGATGATAGTCCGGCCGATGATGGTAGTCCGGCCATCCGGACACCCCCTAATCCGGGACTCCCTCACTCGGTCTCACCGATTTGGCATATGCCATTGCACAAGTGACTCTCGGTCTGACCGAGATTTACTAATCGGTGCAACCGATTTGAGAATTCTGTGAAACCCTAGCAGTCTCGGTGCCACCGAACTGAAACTCGGTCCAACCGAGATCATCAGTTTAGGTTCCAAAAACTGCTTCGGTATCACCGAGTTTGAAAATCGGTGGATCTGAAATGCTTTATGTGGAAAACTAAAACTGAACTTTTGAGTCATTCTTTTGCAAAAACCTCTGCATTTTGTGATGCTCATCTTTTCTATCTCATCTATAAACTCTTCACAGGGTCAGCAGTCAGCTTTTGCAGTATGTCTGATCAAAGTGACAGCTAGAACAGGTCAGAAGAGCAGATGAACTTGAGTGAGGGCACTAGTCCCTCAACTTTAGATGAAGGGAGCAGAAGTACTCCTAGCAACTTGCCTAAGGCTGCTACTAGGCAAAGGAGGAAAAGAACTTCAGATTCAGAGGATGAAGATTACAGGGCTGAGGAAGATGGGGCTACTTCCAAGAAAGAAGTGCTCAAGAAGGAAAGGGTCATGAAGACCAAAAGGACTGCAGGAAGACAACCAATGTCTAAGGCCATAACATCAACTCAACTACCGAAAATCCTGATCCCAAAGAGCCAGCTCTCGAGAGCAAGAAGAGGAAGGAAAGAGTCAAGATGACCATGGCGGAGTAATTGGGAAGCCTTCCATGATGGAAGAGGAAGAGCTGCTGCACCAGCACCAAAGGCACCAAAGCTTATGGGTGATGCAATTAGATCGGGGCTGCCACATCTAAGCCCAAGGAAGCACCCAAAGCTGCCCCCAAGGCCAAGTCAGACCAAAGAGGAATACTAGGAGTATTCCATTGCCGAGAAGAACAAGGCCCCAAAGGTTCGAGGTTGATGAGGAAGATGAAGAAGGACAGGCTCGAGGAAGCTCAAGCCAAAGATACCAGCACCACAATGATGCCCATCCTGTGGCTGAGAACATGAGAATCGGGAAAGACTCAGGATTGAGGAAGTGGAGATTGAAGATCCATATGCTTCAAGGAGAAGAACTCAGAGATTACAGTGTTCCATACAAAGGAACAACAGGACTTTTATGAGACAATCTTGTTGGACAAGAAGCCCATTGTCTGTGACATGAGATGGGTCGACTGGAACTTCATGAAGGAGAATGAAGAGCACTATCCTGGAGTGCAGGACAGCTTTGTGAGTTGTGGAGTTGCAGATTTTGTTGGGCAAAAGCTCACAAATTGGAATGATGAGCTTATCATGCAGTTTTACTCCACAACACATTTCTACCCAGATGGGAGAATTGTTTGGATGTCTGAAGGTACTAGGTACCAGTCAACTGTTGAGGAGTGGGCAAAGCTGATAAATGCCCCAGAAGAGAATGAGGATGACCTAGACATCTATGCAAAGAAGAAAAAGGATCACAATTCAATGGCTCACATGTACAAGGAAATTCCAAACAAGGCATTAGCAACTCACAAGTTTGGATTAGTTCACTTTCTGCTGTCAGGGTTGCAACCATAAATTGGATTCTGAGGCACACTTTGTTGCCCAAGTCTGGTGACCATAACATGATCAGAGGGCATGCCATCAACATGTTGCATGTGTTTGATGTGCCACAGAAGAGGAGCTGTGGGTATGCACCTCAGATTCAAGAACTGATAAACTCTAAGATGGGCACAGGAAAATATCAGTTGGATAAGGAACACTTTCCACTTTATCCAGACTTTGAGGACAATGAGGTGGTCATGAATGAAGATGATCCACAATCAGTTCAAGCTCAGGAGAAGAAGGAGAAGGCAAAGAGGGAGAAGGCTTCCAAGATGCCAACTCAAGAGGAGGCATCTG
Source organism: Aegilops longissima (assembly GCA_021605205.1). Classification (NCBI taxonomy): domain Eukaryota; kingdom Viridiplantae; phylum Streptophyta; class Magnoliopsida; order Poales; family Poaceae; genus Aegilops; species Aegilops longissima. The sequence continues at coordinate 112,570,353 of CM038680.1, forward strand.
AGTATTTCTTGAAGAACAAGCAGGAGCAGCTTGGTTACTTAATAGCATCAACTCTGAGGATTGAGAAGGGATTGGCCACCCTCACTCAAAACCAGGAGAGCCTGGAGAGAATCATAGAACAAAAGTTCTATAACTTAGATGTGAAAGTAATCGAGATTGATCGCGGTGGAGGAACTACAAGAGGATATGCAGGAGAGGAAGGGCAAGACTACAACCAGTGTGTTTGCAGAGTGCCTAGAGCCCAGAGGTCATCAGGTGTGCGAGCTCTAACACAAGAGCAACTTCGTGCACCAGCTACAGCCTCAAGTGCCACCAGCTCCAAAGACCTTCATCAGCTCCAGCTCCATCTACATTAATCAAGTCTTCGTCCAAGGAGCCATCTCTACACCACCACCAAGATCAAGCCCGAGAGTCGATCTAGCACTATGCATTTTCTATGAACTTTTGGTAACTTGTTGCCAAAGGGGAGAAAATGTATAGATCATTAACCGAGAGAGAGAGTGTTGCTTTTGTTCTCTCTTGCTTTATTTGGTGGTTTTCAAACTTTGTTTGCTTTTGGTTGAGATACTATGTTTGTGAGACATTGATGATCATGTGTTTGATCATAAGCTACACTTATGCATGCTTGATATTATCCTATCTATCTTATGTGATCACTCACTTTGCTTGGTGATGAGTGCATGTATTCATTGTTTATTATTTTGAGCGCTCCACCAAGATGTATGTGACATGGAAGAGTAACCCATGAGCCTAATTCATTGTGCATTTGCAGTCCAAAGCAAATCTAAAACTATGCACAAATTTAGAGGGGAGCTCTTGCTTATCACATACTTCTCAAAGCGACGATGTTATTTAAATTTTATTATCATTTGTCGAAGCTTTGATCTATATGTTGTCATCAATTACCAAAAAGGGGGAGACTGAAAGTGCAACTATCCCTAGGTGGTTTTGGTAACTCATAACAACATATAGCTCATTGAGCTAATGCTATTCCAAGACTATTATTTCAGGAAAGCTCAATGAATGGCATGGCATGGATGATGAAAGTGGATCCCTCAAAATACCAAGGACAAAGGATTGGCTCAAGCTCAAAAGCTCAAGACTCTTCATTTTACATTTTAGTGATCCAAGATCACATTGAGTCTATAGGAAAAGCCAATACTATCAAGAAGGGATGGCGTGTTGCTTAATGAGCCTTTTGCTTCATGTGCTTAGTGATATGCTCCAAAACCCTCAACTACTTTCCCACATCCACAAATGACCTAAACCTAAAGCCAAAATCGGTCACACCGATTCTTTCTATCCGGCGCCACCGATTCCAAAAGTCATAGCCACTGCCACAAACCCTAAGCAAATCGGTCTTACCGATAGGGATCTCGGTCTCACCGAGATGGGGTTGCAATCTCTCTGTTTCCCTTCGTAACGCTTTCGGTCTAACCAAGTGAGCGATCGGTCCCACCGAGATTGCAATGTAAACTCTCTGTTTCCTTTTTGTAACATTTCGGTCTCACCGAAAAGAGCAAATCGGTCCCACCGAGTTTACCTGACCAACTCTCTTCTTAGCTAATTACCAAAATCGGTCTCACCGAGTTTGTGTAATCGGTCTCACCGATATTACGTTATGCCCTAACCCTAACCATATCGGTCTCACCGAGATGCATGTCAGTCCCACCGAAAATCACTAACGGTCACTAGGTTTACTAATTCGGTCCGACCGAGTTTAACTATTCGGTCCCACCGAGTTTGGTAGATTGTGTGTAACGGTTAGATTTTGTGTGGAGGCTATATATACCCCTCCACCTCCTCTTCATTCGTGGAGAGAGCCATCAGACTGAACCTACACTTCCAACTTACCATCTCTAAGAGAGAACCACCTACTCATGTGTTGAGGCCAAGATATTCCATTCCTATCATATGAATCTTGATCTCTAGCCTTCCCAAGTTGCTTTCCACTCAAACCTTCTTTCCACCAGATCCAAATCCTATGAGAGAGAGTTGAGTGTTGGGGAGACTATCATTTGAAGCACAAGAGCAAGGAGTTCGTCATCAACACACCATTTGTTACTTCTTGGAGAGTGGTGTCTCCTAGATTGGCTAGGTGTCACTTGGGAGCCTCCGACACGATTGTGGAGTTGAACCAAGGAGTTTGTAAGGGCAAGGAGATCGCCTGCTTCGTGAAGATCTACCGCTAGTGAGGCAAGTCCTTCGTGGGCGACGACCATGGTGGGATAGACAAGGTTGCTACTTCGTGGACCCTTCGTGGGTGTAGCCCTCCGTAGACTCGCGCAACCGTTACCCTTCGTGGGTTGAAGTCTCCACCAACGTGGAAGTACGATAGCACCACCTATCGGAACCACGAGAAAAAACATCCGTGTCTCCAATTGCGTTTGAATCCTCTAAACCCTTCCCTTTACATTCTTGCAAGTTGCATGCGTCAATTTCCGCTGCCAATATACTCTTTGCATGCTTGCTTGAATTGTGTGATGATTGCTTGACTTGTCCTAAAATAGCTAAAATCTGCCAAACTATAAAATTGGGAAAAGGTTAAATTTTTTATTGGTCAAGTAGTCTAATCACCCCCCTCTAGACATACTTCAAGGTCCTACAACATCGTATTTGTGGCAAAGCCACCTTTATAATTCTTTCATACATGTCACTCTTGATTCATTGCATATCCAGGCACACCGCCAGAGCATTCACATAGAGTCATATTTTGTTCTAAGTATTGAGTTGTAATCTTAGAGTTGTAAGTAAATAAAAGTGTGATGATCATCATTATTAGAGCATTGTCCCAAGTGAGGGAAGGATGATGGAGACTATGATTCCCCCACAAGTCGGGATGAGACTCCGGAAGAAGAAAAAAAAGAGAAAGAAAAGAGGCCAAAAAGAAAAAAAGAGAAGAAGGCCCAAATAAAAAAATTGAGAGAAAAAGAGAGAAGGGACAATGTTACTATCCTTTTACCACACTTGTGCTTCAAAATAGCACCATGATCTTCATGATAGAGAGTCTCCTATTTTGCCACTTTCATATACTAGTGGGAATTTTACATTATTGAACTTGGCTTGTATATTCCAACAATGGGCTTCCTCAAATGCCCTAAGTCTTCGTGAGCAAGCAAGTTGGATGCACACCCACTTAGTTTATTTTGTTGAGCTTTCATGCATTTATAGCTCTAGTCACTACAAAAAAAATACACTTCCGTGATGATACGTGTTTGTCACAGTAGGTCACGTTTTCTGTGATGCATGTACATCCATGACAAATTTATGACAGAATCAAGATAGTCATACCGTCTTTGTCGAGAAGTGTTCCATGACATTACCAAAATTATCATCACGGAAGTGTCCACTTCCATGACGATAAATCGCGCGTCACAGAAGTGCTTTCGTCAAGGGTGACCGACACGTGGCATCCATCGTAATGGAACGTCGTTAAGCTATCGGGTCCGTTTTTGGATCCGATAACCCGTTAACAACCCCGACCAATGGGGATTTTCCATGTGTAAAATCATCATTGGCTGGAGGAAACACGTGTCAGCTCACCGTTGGGACAGATGTCATCCACTCATTGGACCCAAAGCGCCTATGATACGTCAACACGTGGCATGGCCCAACAGAGGCCCATTCCTGTGAAAAGGCCGGCCCGTTTGACTTGGTCAAAAGGTGGCGGGCCGGCCCATGGCAAGCCTATTAACAGCCTGTTCGCACATAGCCCATTTACAGCCCGCTAACCCAGGGCCCGTTTACGGCCTATCCGAATTAGGCCTAGTAGCGTCATATGGGCCGTCCAATATAATTCCAGCCCATGTGTGGCCCATGACATCTTTTGGCCCATATGAGGCCCTTAGTAACCCTCGGCCAATTAACGGCCCGTGGTAAAACTAGCCCGTAATGAACATTGTACACTTTATACCCATTAACAGCCCATTATTCCGTTGGGCCGTTTCCAACACATGTTATTCTTGGGCTCATTTCCATCATTCGTTTACTTTCGGTCCGTTACTATCATTTTCTACTTGTGGGCCAAATACAGCCCGTGGTTACAGTCGGCCCGTTTGTGGCCCGTTAATACGTTGGGCCGTTTTCATAGCGCCATCAAATACAACCTATTAATGACGGCCCATTATGGTCGGCCCATGAACGGACGATTTCAACTCTAGCCCATTTACGACCATAATGTGGTCTGTAATTGGCCCATGTTTGGCCAACCGATCATACAACCCGTAGAAGGCCCATTGATGATACGGCCCGTAGAAGGCCCATTGTGTCTATGCCCCGTAGAAGGCCCATTGTTTCTACGGCCCTTAGAAGGCCCATTGTTTCTACGGCCCGTAGGAGGCCCATGTTAACTACAGTAAATATGTAGCCCGTTGTTAATGTGGCCTAGTTTTAAAAAATAGGTTATTCCCGCCACTAGCACACCGCGGAAAAAGAACTGCACTGACTACAAGAAAACAAATAAACAAGACAAGGAAATAAATAACAAGCAACTTACACTAGGCTATGACGGCTATTACACATATTACATCCACTGGGCATCAAAGTTCGCCACAAGTGCAAATATAGGGAACAAAGCAGCATATAAACGCGGCAGAAAAACAAGTCCAGAACTGAAACCACTTCAGAAGAGCTCAAGAAACAATATCATGGGTACCCATAATACTGGCAAGATGCTTAGCAAGCTTATTAACTTTCTCTTGTTTGGCGCTTAAATCCTCCAAAGACTTGTCGTTGCACCGTAAAGTATGCATCTGAATTCTGCAGGACATCCTCGGTCCTTGCTTCACATCGATAACATCGATCGATGTCTTTCAACTTGAAGTTGAGACTCAAGAAGCTGAACTGATTCAGGCAGCGAGTACGAAGAGCTGGTGCCAGCAGTAGTAGCCAGTAACTCGAACACTACATCAAGACATGACTTTGGGGTTGTCTCAGTGTCTTCAATATAGTTTTTATCAGCTTTCTTGGAGAACAACAGGGATGTCTCACTATCTTGAACCTGATCTGCATTACTTCCTTTACCATTGCATAATGGGGGTACTCTTCTCCAATATTTTATCTGCATTCTAAAGGAGAAACAAACAAACACATCACAGGTTTACAATGTAGTATATGAAACTCATTTTGGTAAACCAGTTCAGTAGTAAGGTGGACAAGATAACATCATGAAACAAACATATATCTATGTAGTATGGTCACTGTATGGTCTATATCATTCTAGTTTATGTTGCCAAATCAAGATAGATACATTTCGAATCATATCTATTTAAGACAAAGCAGCATAGACAGAATATAAGTGTGGGAAACTACACAACAATAACAACACTTGTAATGTGCATGGCATGAGAACATAACTGTTTATTCAATTGAAACTGAAATCAACATAGAGCAAGTTACAACAGCAAACACGTTAAATAAACAGGTTTAAAACATACCTGTTGCGCCATTGGAGTTTCAATTGCATCCTTCAAATTTGAAATTAGTTGGTATGAGTAAATACATGTGATGCAAGAGCAAAGTAGTATGAACCATAGCTACGGAACCTGACCTGAGAACAATCCTTCTTCTGCTTTAAGCATTGACTTGGGGTTCAGAGTGGTGGTCCTCGTGCTTTGGGCACTGCAGTTGCCTTACTAACTGCTCATGTTTGGGTGCTCTGTGGTGGAGACGGTGCTGTGTCAACGGAACCGGGTTACTATCTGCTGGGGTTGGGGTTAGAAGGGGTGTAGCTGGTTCTCTGTCCAACTGGGTAGGGGTACAATCTGCGTGAGTCTGGGTTATGTGTGGCGGGGCTGGTTCTTGGGCAAGTACAACCGTGGTTCTATCTCCATCCACATGTAGCACGATCTTTTCTAAAGACCGTGTTTTTACTCCCACAGATACTGCCATCACCCCCTCCAATTGAAATGGCTGATAAACAAGAAAAGTAATTAAATGTACAGACATTGTAAGATAGACAGGTGCAATGGATAGTAGGAAAGAAAACAGGGCATGAAATAATTCTCATTAATGTTGTCTAACCAAACAGAATAGCAGGACATAATTTCAAATATATGATTGCTAATTAAACAGGATAGCATGACACAATTTCACATGTATGATGGCTAACTAATTAGGATAGAATGACATACTTCAAAATATGATGACTATGTAAACAGGATGACATGATATAACTATACAATGTGTCTATTAAAGTGGTTGGCATGCCATAAATCACAAACATGCCGTCGATGGAAACATGATGGCATGATATAATACACGGATAGAATGACATAATTCAAAATATGATGACTATGTGAACATGATGAGATGATATAACTATATTATGTCTTTATAAAATGGGTTGGCATGCCATAATTCAGATACATGTTGTCTATGTAAACATCATGGCATTATATAGGAAGTGAGCAGAGGGCAATCGCATATATGACGTGTCAACTAAGGAGATGACAGTCAATATCGTGTATATGATGTAAAAACTAAGCATTGCAATACAACATATGCATGATATGAGTAATATAACCCTGCCAAGTTTGAGCATACACCTCAGGGGGATAATAGGACTTGTCATCTGCCTCTGAATCCTCTTCTGAAGAGCTATCTGTAACCAACAACATATCTGCTTCATCAGGTAGCATTGTCTGCTCTAAAGACCTTGTTTTCACTCCAGATTTCTCCATCACCAATTCAAATGGCTGATGCACAGGAAGAGCAGTTGAATATACAAACATTGTCGACAAAAGCAATGAGAAATACAAAAAAGGATGGCATGATATAATTCACATATATGATGCTTGGCTAAACAACATGACATTGCATAATTCACACATATAATGCCTCAATAAGATAGCATTGCATAATTCACATATATAATGTCTTGCAAAAAGATGGCATTGCATAATTCACATATATGGTAATTAGACACTAAACAGGTGGCATTCACACAAATCATGTCTAAACTAAGCAAATGACATAGCAATGCAAGATACCATACGCACGATATGGGAAACATAACCCTGCCAAGTTAGAGCATGCACCTCGGGGGGGGGGGATAGGACTGGTCATCTGTCTCTGAATCCTCCTCTGAGGAGCTATCTGTAACCAGCAAGACATGCGCTTCGTCAGATAGCATTGTCTGCTCTGAAGACCTTGTTTCCACTCCAGATTTTTCCATGACCGTGCCGAATGGCTGATGCACAGGAAGAGTAATTGAATGTACTAAAATTGTTGACAAATTTAACATGTAATAAAAAATGATGTCATGATATAATTCACATATAAGATGAGGGCTAACCAGGGTGGCATTGCAAAATTCACATATATGATGCCTGGCTAAACAAGATGGCATTGCATGATTCACATATACGATAAAGAAACTAAACAGATGGCATTGAGACAAAGCATGTCTAAACTAAGTAGATGACATCTTTGATGTATACAGTAAGCAATGCAAGGCACCATATGCGTGATATTACCAACATCAGCATGCCAAGTTAGAGCGAAGACCTCATGGGGTAAATAGGAGTGGTCTTCTGCTTCTGAATCCCCCTCAGAACAGTTATCTTCCTCTTGATTACGATCCGAAATGGGTGGAGGGGGGGCTGCCTTTGCGCCCACCATGGAGTGACGTATGCATGAAATTTTATTGCCACGCAAGGCTCGTCTCTTTTGCTCTACATGTTCAGTTCCATTGTGTACAATAACTGACATGCATAGGAATAAAACATTGTGAGATTATGTAAGGACTGCATGCACAAATCCAGAGTGAAGGTAGCAAACTGTGGATAGACCCATAACCAATGATAGCAGGCAGATAATAGTTTTAGTTAAAAAATACAGATAATGTCTCCTTTAATGTTTGTTTGCACCCAACATGAAACTCATAGTAGACACCCGAGATTAACTAGATAGTAGACAGATAATACTGATTGTTGCCCCAATATGTACCCCACAACCATTTACAAACTCAAGTTTCAGCATAAGTTTGGACCTGAGTCGGAGTCTAATAGGTGAACACGATGATAAAGTAGCATGTCATCATATTAAGCGATGCATAACGTAAGCAGACACGGTAGAGTGCGACCTCTCTTGCGGACCCGTGTAGTCCTCAAGGTCATCTGCTCGATTGATGATGGTAATGCAGTTGTCGTGGTATGTCCGGTGGGGCAAGAAGATCCGAGGCGGCGAAAGACAGTCGAGAGCGGATCCTGCTGTGGTGAACCCTTCTGTCATTGGAGCAGCTGAGCTGGGGTGGAACACAGCACCGCAGGAGCAGGACAAACCACACAAGGTTTTCTTTGACACATATCTGTGATAGAAGTAATTGTGTAAGGGCTTGTTTGAATTTGAGGATTCTAACAATGCAGGGATATGAAATAGACAGGAATAGGATAGGAATGCACGTACAAAACAGAGAATTTAAAAACACAGGATTTCTGCCAATCTGGGTGTTTGGTTCACAAGAATTGGAAGATCACATGATGCAAAGAAGCATGGTGATATTAAGTCAAACCACAAGAAGTTTACAACCTCTTTGGCGAAGCCATGTCGATCTCAGCGTGATTGAGTTAGCCGGTGAGGATGCTCCGGCTGACTTGGCTGTCGGAAGAGGGGAAGAAGATCTTAGGCATCTGGAGATGGAGCCCGAGGTACTGCTCCGCTGTGATGGAGGGTTTCATCGTTGGAGCAGCTCCGGTGAGTTGTACGACGCCGAGGCTAAAGCAGGACAAGAGAGACAATGTTAACTTGAGTGGAATTCTAATAGCATCTCCAATAGATGACGCAAAATACATAACCAGAAAGTGCTAGATGTATACATCAACCGCTCATCTCTGAACTTAACCGTCAAAACTGAATTGAACTGTCGAAACTGAACTTAACTGTCGAAACTGAATTTTGCTGCCGAAACTGAATTTTACTGTCGAAACTGGACGCACTAGAGGTGAGGCTACACGTCAGTCGACTGACTTTTTCATCTCTGGTCAGTCGATTTTGCAGCCATTGGATACGAAATCAAGGGCCTGCAGTTCATCTTCAACCTCCACCCCCTGAGCCACCAACCACCACTGGCCAAACAGTCGCCCCCGCCATGCCCATGATGGCTGCCGCCCCGCCCGCCAAGACACTCCCACCGCTGGTCCGCCCGCCCAGCCATCCTGTGGCCCCTCCCCCCGCCGAGCTTTTTCTCCGGCGATCCCCACGCCACCGCCCCACCACCGCCAGCGACCACCGCCCCACCCTGAACCCTAAGATAGATAGTGGGGTACCTCTCCGGCGAGCCCCCCTCCCCGCTGCGGCTGGTTCTTCCTTAACTCTGGCGAGCCCCCCACCCCCTGAAAATCGACTGACCCAAAAGTCGATTCAGTCGACTGAAGTGTAGCTAAATCGGAGCAGCAACACAAGCAAGAGCAAGAGCGAGAGCAGCAGCGCGAGCAAAAGCAAGAGCAAGAGCAGACCAGGCAGGGGTCCGAGAGCAAGAGCAGAGCAGCAACACGAGCGAGAGCTAAAGCAGCAGCAGCTCCTACTGATGTGGATGTCGCTGCCGAGGGAGCGACACCATGGAGGAAGTGGCCGGCGACGCCGCCGTGGATGGAGCCACGTCGTGCCGGCTTGGGACCGAGTGCCGGCAGCACCGTGAGATCAAATCAAGAAGAAAATGTGGCGATTAGTGTAAAACCTCTTTGGTGGCGCCGATTAGGCTGCAACTTCATCTGAGGAAACGGTGATGATGATGCTCTTCGGTGGTGCAGGTGAAGACGGCGGTGTGGGAATGGAGGTGGCGCGAAAGACGAGGGGAACGTCAGGGCAGCTCCTTGGAGGTAGAGGACGGGGTGGCTGAACCGGCAGGACGACTAGATCGATGAGGATCCTCATCCGGTACGGTGGATGAGGGACGTCGAGGTGTTGCTGTGGACGACGTCGTCGGGGAAGAGGCTCCGGCTGGGTGGCGGACGGAGGAGGGTGTGGGGCTTCGCGGGTTTTGCCGGCCTCAGTGTACGAATGGGTGGGCGTATGGGATGGGAGTGGGGAACCATGGCTTAGGGGCGCGCTTGTCCGAAATGTGGGGTAAGTTACGAAAGTACCCCCGCCGATTTGAGGTGGTTCTTTCGGTTCAGGGGTATCACGGGCATTTCGCGTGTCAGGATTTCACAGGAGGTGAGAGTTTTCGCGCGCGTTGTAATTTTGGAATAGCAAGGCACAGGTTGAGATGGAGGGAGTTGTCGGAGCACAACGGGACAAAGATATATCTTAAATATTTCGGGCTAACAAGGCGCGGGTTGAAATTTCTGGACAAGCCTAATGTGTACTGTACCAAATCAATTCACACTACAAATGTCATTCAAAACTTTGAATTCATGTTATGTTCAATTAAAATATTTTGCTACGTGTATAATGCATGCAACCTAGTACTCAAATGAACATTTTAGTGCATTCCAAACGTATATACTACCGCTTCAATATGAACTAAATTTGAATTCGTTTCTCTATTTGAATAAGATCTACAATAATGATTGTTGTGAAGTCAAAGCATTTGAATTCGTTTCTCTGTTTCAATAAGATCTACAATCGTCATTATTGTCAAGTTAAACCATCATTTGTGTATTATCTTCACAGCACACCACATGACTAGTCTCGAGTTACATATGAACTATGTGTACTATATGAACTCGAACTCGATTTTTTTAATCCACTTTATGTTGATTTCAAATCATAGTACATTTCAAGCTCTAGCTAGATCTTCACAAACTAAACCATGTCTCATATGTATAATGTGTTTATCACATTATGTATGGTGCCCCACCCCCTACGCATACAAGTATTTAGATGTGAGTTACAAACACCACACATTAGCACAAATTCAAATAAAATGTGAGAATGTTCGATATATAATATTTTTTAGATTGTTCGATATTTAGTTGTAAGCTGCAAACGCCACACATTATCACAAATTCAAATAAAATGTGAGATTGTTCGATGTATAGTATGGTTTAGATTGTTCGACATTAAGCTGTGAGTTGCAAACGCCATGCATTATCACATTATGGTATAACATGTGCAAAACCACAACACACGTATCACCGCTATATTCATGCATGCATATGTTTAAAACACACTATGATCTCCTATTCAAATATATGAATCCACTTCCATATCAAATTATGATCTTTGTTAGTCTCTTACACCCACACAATCCTCTAACCTTTGTAGCTGCCACTAACTTTCTCTCATGCATGCACACGCCCTCCTCGCCCTCCCCCTCCCTCAGCACTCTATCCATCATGCACATTCATTTTTTTCTTTAGGTCGTTCTCCCACAGTCTCCACAACTCCTTTCCGACACACACCGATCGATAAACCTCTCCAGCGATGTCTACCTACAACATACACACGCACATTCAATCTCCTCCTTTATGTGTCCTTGCCTCGTGTCTCTCATACGGCCCCACACACGTGTAAACTCTCGCCCCTCTTTTCATCGATCCCACAACCGCACACTCCTCCCACTATCTAGCTAGTAGCTGGGCCTCTCGCACCACCTCCTAGCTCCATTATCTCTGTCTATCCGTCTCGCCGGGCCTTATTTTCCTCTACCAAATGGACGTACACCGACCGATCTCCCGCTATACATATAGCTAGCTAGGTCCTTATAACACGTTTTCCCCATGCGTCGATCGATCTACCTCATTAGTTATGTCTCTCCCTTCCTCCGACAAACAACAATTGATCTACCGATCTAGTTAGGTTTGCTTACCAAACACAGGTTCCCTTCATCATCCATGGATGTGTCCCGACAGATCTATCACGCATGTGAGCACACACGTAAACACATCCCCAGTCTTATTGATAATATTGCAGTTCCACCTCGGTTTGTCTAGTAGGCCTCTCTGACCATCTTCGAGAAGCAACTCCATCACCCATCCAACGCTCTACCCCTCTCCCTCCCTCTCTCTCTCTCTCTCTCCTCTCTCTCTATCCCATCCTATTTCCCGTCCTTCAATTATGTATGGATGTCGACCAATCTCCCTCAAGACATAGCTGGGTCTCTCCTTCTCAACACATATACGAGTCGTTCTACCTCTATAGTTAGGCCTCTGCCTACCCCTCCCCACCCCCCACACACACACACACACACACACACACACACACACACACACGATACATCGAGCTCTAGTCATGTCTCCCCCACAAACAAACTTGACCTGTGCCCTCGACATTCCGTAGCTAGGTCACGCCCTATATCTTTGACTTGCACACACACACAATTTCGATGGCTCTCTTCATCGATCTCGCACCCACCCACTTGATCCTCTCTTCGACTCTATCAATATCTATAACCCCTCCCTCTCTTCTCGTGGATCGCCTGACCCTCTATATATGATATGGATAGGCCTCCATTTCACACACATTGCATGCAAAATTTTGTTTGAGATGTCATCGACACATATTCCCACAAATACATTCACGAAATCAACCTCCCCCCAAAACAAAAAACACTCATGAACGCACAAGCCATTTGTCTAGGTTTCTATCTCTCACACACACCCACGTAGGTGGGGGACGTGCACGAAGAGAAGAGGTGCACGCACGGTGCACGTACTCCCGTCTCTTTCCCAACCACACCCGCGCGGGTACACGGTGGAGCTCATTTCTGTATGAAAAGGCAGCCCACGTGGTAATTTGACACGTGTACTGGTTGTCCACTAGATGGAGGGAGGATCCTCTACCACGGGTGAACAAACAAATTGCGACTTGACGCGTTATGTTAAAAAAGAGGCAAACCATGTGGGGCCTACCATAGAGGCAAGGCTCTATACACTGGAGTACTTTTGATGTGTCCCGTCAACTCATAGAACAAGGAGAAGCTTGCTTAGTACGTCGTCTCCCCCGCCCACGGGCGCGGTGGCTCGCAGGATGAGGTGAAGCTTGCTTACTACGCCTTACGCCCGCTCCCTCGCCCACACGCGCGGTGGCTCGCAGGACGAGGAGAAAATTTTACTAGTACTCCCTCCGTTTACTCCTCGTCCCTACCTTGGTTAGAGAGATTATCATATTGTTTGGAATATATGTCCTTTATTAGATTTCAATATGAACTACTAGTACATACTCCAAACACTGATGTATATAGATGTATTTTAGAGTGTATTCACTCATTTTGCTCCGTATGTAGTCCATATTGAAACAGACGTAATAGTACGCACTCTCCCTCGCCCCTCGACCCTAGCCACGTGGTGGACGTGCAACAATTCATTCGGTCTCATATAGCCAGAACGATATATACTGCAGTACCATTATTGCTCGACTTCCCAAAGAGGTGAAGAGCCAATCGCAAGGTTAATAGTTTGGAGATGCCAAGCACAAGGTTTATAGGAGAACGAGTAGTAGGTGCCGCGTCATTTATAAATAAAGTTTTTTCTTCAGTGGCACGTACACAATATAAATAGGTTCATATGGAGATAAAAGGAAACCGCTCCACTATATACATAGGCAGGACGAGCCTACACGGTTGCTTGCTGGGGTTGCTCTCTTCTGTTTTCACACTCTCTCGCACAAAATCACGGTGGCGACATCTCTAACATCCCGGCGGATCACGTCTGCCGGTGGAAGGGGTGGATGCTTAGTCTAGATGCGGTCGCCGTCGCCGACGGCAAAAACCCACTGTCGGCATGTCCCAATCAGGGGTCCCCGCCATTCTATCTGACTAAGCCGGTGAGATTGCCTTCGTCCATTGCTCACTGCCGCGACGTGGGTAGTTGCCTCCTCCCACCGCCCTCCTCTAGGTTGAGCTACGTCCCGACATCCCTCAGTCGACTCCCTTTACAGCCGGCTTGCACCATCTGCTCCAGGCTGCCCACATCACTCCATGTGGATATTTCTCTACTTCTTTGCCCTTTTATACCTCTCTTGGCTTCTACGTCTTGTATTTGTGATGAGTTTATGTCTCATCAACTAGTCCCAGTAATCTTATTCTAATCATGCTTCTTCAATTTCTTTGCCACAGGGATGCTCATCTCGATTTTGGTGAAACTGCAAAAAATGATCCAATGGTCAAGGGTTGCAAACTTCATTTCTTAGGAAGCGCCGACGTTGCCAGCAAATTAAAGCCTGGTTAGGGTTTACAGTTCAAGGGCTAGGGACTGCATGGATCGTTTTTTTCTTTAGCTGTCTCTGTTTCAATGGCTAGGGACTGCATGAGTAGTAGTAGTACTGTACGCCTTACGCCCGCTCCACTGCCCACACGCGCGGTGGCTCGCAGGACGAGGAGAAAATTTTACTACTCCCTCCGTTTACTCCTCGTCCCTACTACCTTGGTTAGAGAGATTATCATATTGTTTGGAATATATATGTCCTTTAGTAGATTTAAATATAAACTACTAGTACATACTCCAAACACTGATGTATATAGACGTATTTGTCGGGACCCCGATCCTAAGTCACACCGATCTAGCATGTAACACATCATATCACTTTGCGGCCTCACACACGGTATTCCCACGGGTGTCGCCTTACCATGGCCCGGGACCGTTTGCGCCTTTTGGCTCACGTATATGATAGTGTCGCTAGCATCCATATGACAGAGAACCCGGGCCGACATGACTAGTCGTGAACCCAAAGTGGCACTAACCTATGGGAACAGGCATACATGAATCACATCGAGCATGTCGGTCATCAACGTATGAGTTCGGGCTGTAGCACTGGGCTAACAGGACTCCGGTATCCCGGGCTGTAGCAGGCTAGGCAGGACTCCGAATATCACTGCGTGACATTTCCCCGAAGGGACAGACATAGGGACGAAGTGAAACACATGCCGGCCAGTCAAGTGTCCAAGCAGTAGTCTTTGGCTAACGAGGACTCCGGTGAACCGGCTGTAGCGGACTACTATCGCTCGAAAGCACGAGACTACATTTCCCCATAAGAGAGGCTACCAAGGATAAACAACTAGGTTGTCGGATCCCACACATAGCAATACAAGTTACACGTACGCATAACATGCAAGTATGTGCTGTATAACATGGCATCACAACATAACGCAAACTCATATAGGTAAAGGCCCAGAAGAGCTATATAGCATTAAATACAAACAGGGGTCACATGACCCATCATTCAGAGCATACAAGCAACAAGCGGAAGCATTACATGTCTGAGTACAGACGACTACAAAAGAAAAAGGCTGAGAAGCCTGACTATCTACAAGACCCTCCCAAGGTACAAGATCGTAGTTGAGGTAACAAGCTACTCGCCGAAGTCCAAGCGGAACTACTAGAAAGACCGAAGTCTCCGCTGCAAAAACATAAATAAAGCAACGTGGGTACAAAGGTACTCAGCAAGACTTACATCAGATCCTATTATACATGCATTAGTATCAAGAAGGTAACATGGAGTTTAGTTGCAGCAAGCCAGCTTTGACTCTGTGGCTATCCTGTTCTACGTCTACCAGAACTTCTTTGAGGTGATATGGCGCACACGAGTCCACTAGTCACCACACAATACACTACTATGGATTCATCCCCGTCTCCATACGAGAAGGCCATCCATAGCACTCACACTTGTCTTGAGCATTTTAGAGTATCCACTTCAAGTTGTCTATGTACCACGTAAGCATCCAAGAAGTCCATAACCGAGGACACGGCTATTCGAATAGAGCATGATAACCTGCGGGTGTACTTCTTCACACGCGCTCGCCACTTACCGCCATATACACGTCATGTATCTCGGCAACCTTCAAGCGGAAGCCTGGCGAGGGTGTCGGCCACGACCTGACTAACCACACAAGACTCTAGCCCAGGTTTATCGCCTATTCGGGTTCCATCCGCAAGGAGATCCGGCCGGGGTGTCGCTCACGGCCCCAAACGATGTGTGCAGGGTTCCCGAGCCCACCATCCGGGTGCCACTCGGTACACCAGGCCACGTGTGCCTAGTCTGTCCCAAGCCCACCTGCCGGGTGCCACTTGGTAGAAAAATAGCACTACCTACAAACACCGAAACTAGTTGCGACTCACGGACAGAGATCAAGTTGATTACTAAGTCGAGAGGGTCGAGTTACGGAACAATGTGTGGTAGTATCGAGTCATTGGAGAACATACATAGAACTCAGTGCTTAAGGACGGTTCCAGCGAGACAACCAACCATGTACTCCTACATGGCCTCTCACCGCTACCTTTACCAAATCGTGTTCACACACTTCACTCTCAGCATCGGAACATATCGTAACACTCCAATTCATTCCCAATGAATCAGACCTGACACAACTCTAAGCAATAGCAGGCATAGCATGGTAGGAACACAACATGGCTCAATCAACTCCTACACATGCTAGTGGGTTTCAACTATTCTTGTGGCAATGACAGGTCATGCAGAGGAATGGGTTCAACTACCGCAGCACAAACTAGCGATGATTCGTTGTTGTCCTAATGCAATAACTGAGAGCAGGAGCGAGAGAGTAGGATTGTATCGGAATGAACAAGGGGTTTTGCTTGCCTGGTAAATCAACAAGGGGGGGGGGGCACTGCTTCACAGAGAGGTACTCTGGAACGTCTCCGGAGCAGGACCTATCGAGAAGGAACGGTGCCGGCAATCAATACACAATCATATGCAACAATATGATGCATGAACATGGCATGTAGATGTGATGCTGTTTGAGCTAATGCAACTAGTATTCAATTTGAATGAAGTCCATTTGAACCAAAGGTTCAAATGCAACTCCAAAATAAGCTCTTATAAATGCCATTCATGTGTTTTCACCTATACAGCATGTATAAGTTGTTTTATCATGCATGAAACTGGTACAGATGGATAGATTGCATTTTTCTGATAATTTTTCATATATAAATTATTTCAATCTGAGCTACGGTTGAATTTATATGAATTTTTGAAGTTTTGAATATTTTCTGGAATTTCCTGATTAATTTAAATCCAGAAAAGGAATAACTGCGTCAGCATTACAGAGGCATGACGTCAGCGAGTCAACCGTGGCTGACCGGTCAAACCTGACGTGTGGGGCCACACGTCAGTGACACGGGTTAAACAAGGGGGTTAGTTTAGTTTAATTAAAGATTAGGGGGCACAGGGGCCCACATGTCCGCGTCAGGGTTTAGGTTAGTTGACGGTGATTAGCCTTAAGCTAATCACCTAACCCACAGGGCCCACCTGACGGCCCGGCGGGGTCAAAGGGTCAAACCCCACCGGTGTTAATCCGCCGGCGAGGCCCGAAACGGCGGAGCGCCGCCGAAACGGGCTACGGTGCCCCGTTCGCAGCGTGGCTGGGCTCGATCGAGAGCCTGACCAGCCTAGCGTCGGCGAGGGTGCCACTGGGCCTGGGTGGCGGATCGACGGCGAGGAGCTTCGGCGCGGCGGCCGGAGTTCGCCGAGGAGGGGCGCAGCGCTGCGGTGCACGGGCGGCGGCTAAAACACCGGGCGTAGCCTGGCTCGTCCGCATCCAGCGGAGGCGACGAGAGGTCGCACGGTGGCCGGAGCTCACCGGAGCAAAGCTCGCGGCGGCGGCCGGAGCTCAGCTCGAGCGGCAGAGGGGTTACAGAGCGCGGGGAGGCAGGGGAGAAGGGGGAAACGACGTGGGGGGGGGGGGGCTCACAGGGGACCGGAAGAGACGATGGCGAGCTCGGGGAAGACGCTGACGGCAGTGAGCGGCGACGGAGATCCACGGCGGCCCGAGGAGGAAGAAGGGTCCGGGACGACGCTGCAGGGCGCTTCCGCTCGCGTAACTTGGCGGGGAGGACGATGACGATGCGGGGGTGCTTCTGGACTCGAAGAGAGGGCGAGGGGGAGGTGGTGGCCGCGGCAATGGCGTGCGGCGGCGACGGTGGCGCTCGGGTGCGGTGGAAGAGAGAGATCCAGGGGAGGGGGAGGAACGAGAGAGAGAGGAGAGCGGTCGGGGCGGCGCGTGGCAACGTCCGGGGCATCCAGGGCGACGAGGGGGGAGGCCAGGCAGGCGGCGTGGCGTGGCAAGCAGCCGGGCGCGTGCCCCTGTCCTCCTGGCGCGAGGAAGGGGACGACTGGCGTTGCCAGTCGGCTGGGCCAGCTGGGCCAGCCGGGCCTCTGGGCTGCAAAGGGAGGTAAGCCCAGGTAAGCTCCCCTTTTCCTATTTATTTCCTTTTCTATTTTTCTGACATTTGTTTTGATTTAAATAAAATACTAAACCAATTTATTTCCTTATGCCAATTTTTGCAGGAGCTAACTATATTATTCCAGAGCTCCTCAGCAACTAGCATAATTATTGGACATATATAATATATATATAACATATATATATCCAATGCAAATAATTATGCATTAATTCCAAATGCCCAAAATAAATACTTATGAGCTCCTAAAAATATTGGTTTGATTTTTATCTCTGTCCAATATTTTCAGAGGGCAACATGAGCATTTTCTTGGACCTTTTTGGAGCAATTTTTTTATTTGATCAATTTCCAAAGGATTCAGAGGGTTTCACAAATCCCCATTTCAGAATTAGAAGAAATTTTAAACATGATGCACAACTGACTAGCTAGTCTAGGTCATACCAGAACTAGGGATGTGACAACTCGCCCCCACTTGAAAGAATCTCGTCCCGATTTTCAGGGGTCGACGGAAAGAAAGCGGGGTACTCCAGTCGAAGACGATCTTCTCGCTCCCAAGTAGCTTCTCTCTCGGAATGATGAGACCACTGAACCTTGAGAAACTTGATGTTCTGACGTCGAGTAACACGCTCTGCTTGATCAAGAATGCGAACAGGGTACTCTCGATACGTGAGGTTATCTTGGAGATCAAGCGTTTAGTGGTCCACTCCATGGATAGGATCCGAGAAGCAACGCTGAGTTGAGAGGCGTGGAAGACATCATGCACTCGAGAAAGATGTGGGGGTAGTTCCAACTGGTAGGCAACCTCTCCTCGTTTAGCGAGAATGCGAAAAGGACCAATGTAATGAGGAGCCAACTTGCCCTTGATACCGAAACGATGGGTACCCTTTAGAGGAGTAACCCGAAGGTAAGCCTTGTCGCCAATTTCATAAGCCACTTCCTTATGACGACGGTCATACTGGCTCTTTTGACGAGATTGGGCTGTTTTCAAATTCTCACGAATGATGCGAACTTGCTCTTCTGCCTCCTGGATTATGTCCGGTCCAAAGAATGGTCTTTCACCGGTTTCTGACCAGTTCAAAGGTGTTCGACATCTTCATCCATAGAGAACCTCAAAAGGAGCTTTCTTGAGGCTGGATTGATAGCTGTTGTTATAAGCAAACTCGGCGAAAGGAAGACATTTCTCCCAATCCATACCGAATGAGATAACGCAAGCTCTAAGCATGTCTTCGAGAATTTGGTTGACCCTTTCCACCTGACCACTCGACTGAGGGTGGAAAGCGGTACTGAAGGAAAGATGGGTTCCCATGGCAGTTTGGAAACTCTCCCAGAAATGAGAAGTGAAAAGACTACCACGGTCTGAATTGATCTCTAGTGGAACACCATGAAGCGACACTATTCGAGAAATATATAAGTCAGCAAGCTGACTAGCAGTGATACTCTCTCGAACAGGAAGGAAGTGAGCCACCTTGGACAGACGATCAATGACTACGAAGATAGCGTTATTCCCTTTCTTGGTCCTGGGAAAGCCGGTGATGAAGTCCATACCAACTTTATCCCATTTCCACTCAGGAATGGCTAAAGGCTGAAGGGTGCCAGCAGGCCTTTGGTGCTCTGCCTTAACGCGACGACAAACGTCACAATTAGCAACGAAGTCGGCGATTTCTCTCTTCATCCTAGTCCACCAGAACCTCTGGCGTAGGTCCTGATACATCTTAGTACTACCGGGATGAATCGTGAGAGGAGATTCATGCGCCTCCTTAAGAATCAAGCTGTCAAGATGTTGCTTCTTGGGGACCACCAGGCGGTTCCCAAACAAAACGACACCTCGATCATCTATAGAGAAGCTACCAGCAATACCCTTGGCAATGTTTCTCTTGATCCGGGTAATCCCCGTTTCATGCTTCTGGGCTTCTATGATATGATCCACAAGAGTAGGTTTCGCCACCAAGGTAGAAAGGAATCCGTGAGGAGCAATGTGAAGGTTAAGCTTACAGAATTCCTCATGGAGAAGTGGTTGACCCTGCTGCAACATGAGATTGTTGCAATAGGATTTACGACTTAGCGCATCAGCCATGACATTAGCTTTGCCTGGGGTGTAGGTAATCCCTAGATCATAATCTGAGATCAACTCCAACCATCGTCTTTGCCTAAGTTTCAAATCTGGTTGGGTGAAGATATACTTGAGACTCTGGTGATCGGTGTAGATCTCGCAACGTTTACCAAGAAGGTAGTGTTGCCAGGTCTTGAGTGCATAGACTACGGCTGCAAGGTCTAGATCATGTGTAGGATAATTCTCCCCATGTGGATGCAACTGACGAGATGCATAGGCAATCACATGACGATCCTGCATAAGAATGCAACCTAGTCCCTGTCGTGAGGCGTCGCAGTAGATAATAAAGTCTTTAGTGAAATCCGGTGGCACAAGTATGGGAGCAGAAGTCAGGCGTCTTTTTAGTTCCTGAAAACTGTACTCACACTGTGGGGACCACTCAAAGTTTTTATCTTTCTTGAAAGTTCCGTGAGGGGTTTAGCTACTTTGGAGAAGTTTTCAACAAAGCGGCGACAATAGCTGGCTAGACCAAGGAAACTCCTAACTTGTTTAACGGTTTCAGGTGGAGTCCAATCGAGAACGGCCTGAACTCTCTCGGGATTGACAGCAATTCCCTTACCAGAGATTACGTGGCCTAGGTAGGTCACTTCTGGCAACCAAAATTCACACTTGGAGAACTTGGCATAAAGGCGGTGCTCTCTGAGTTTTTCTAGCACAAGTCTAAGATGTTCGGCATGCTCTTCCTCGTTCTTCGAGTAAATAAGAATATCATCGAGGTAAACCACGACAAATTTATCTAAGTACTCCATGAAGATCGAGTTCATCAAGCGGGAGAAAGTAGCTGGAGCGTTGGTTAGACCAAAGGACATGACGGTGTACTCATACTGGCCATAACGAGTGACAAAGGCTGTCTTGGGAATGTCTCCATTTCTGATCTTGATTTGATGGTAGCCTAACCTCAAATCCATCTTAGAAAAGACTGAGGATCCAGCGAGCTGATCATACAGATCGTTGATCCTGGGGAGCGGATACTTGTTCTTTATCGTGACCAAATTAACGGGACGATAATCTACAACCATCCGGTCCGTACCATCCTTCTTCTTGACGAAGAGGACGGGGCAAGCCCAAGGAGAAGAACTAGGACAGATGAAACCCTTTTGCAAGGACTCATCAAGTTGTTTCTTAAGCTCGGCTAGTTCTAAGGGTGCCATCTTATAAGGTCTCCTAGAGATTGGAGCGGTTCTTGGGGTAAGATCTATGACGAACTCTACATCCCTATCAGGTGGAACACCTGGCAGTTCCTCTGGAAAGACATCCAGAAAGTCACGGACTACCAGGATATCTTCAAGGTCTGGAAGAGGGCTGGCATTAAGAGAATAGAGTTGACGCTTTGCAACTCTGGTGGAGACAGTGACTATCTTGCCAGATGGGTGTGTAAGCTGAACAGATCTGGTGTAACAATCAATCTTGGCATGATGAGCTGTCATCCAGTCCATACCCAAGATGATGTTAATATCTGAGGACTTGAGGGCTATAAGTGATGCAAGAAATACAAGTCTATCAACAAGGATTTCATTACCATGGCTGATTCTAGTGGTTTGCCATCTAGACCCTGGGGTTTGGATATCAAGCGGAGTTGGCATATCACAGAATGACATGTCGTGCAAACGAGCATAGCCTTCAGAGATGAAGGAGTGAGATGCCCCGGTATCGAATAGAACCGAAGCTGGATGAAAGTTGACAAGGAGTGTACCAAGAACGACATCCGGATCATCATGAGCGTCTTTAGCTGAGACATGATGCACACGTCCATGTTCAGTGGGAGCTGACTTGACATTGATCATCTTGCTTGATGGCTTAACACAGCCAACAGTCTTCTCAGGCTGGGGTGGAGCATAACTGGCTTGAGAGCGATCCGTGCATAGTGTCCTCGCTCTCCGCATGTGAAGCAAGTCCACGAAGTAGGGCGTGGACCCGCATTGACAAATGGTCTAGCAATAGGCCTGGGTGGAGCATGTAACTGAACTGGGTGAGGCGCCACACAAGATGGCCTCGGTGAATATCCGGGTGGAAGAGCAGAGTTCGGAATCCAAATCCGGCGCTTCTGAGAACTAGAACCGGAGGAAGAAACCAAATCACGGGTGTGCTTACGAGACTCCTTGTAAGTGAGCTGAGATGTCTCTGCATTAATGGCCTTGTTCACAAGAGCCTGGAATGTATCACAATGATGTAGGTGGAGATCACGACACAACTTGGGGTTGAGACCCTTCCGGAACCTAGCCTGCTTCTTGGCGTCCGTGGACACTTCTTCTGTGGCATAACGGGCAAGGTTCTCAAACTCTCTGCTGTAAGCATCAACAGCCATCTCACTGGGTGAAACTACGAACTCTTCTCTCTTGCGATCGATGAGGGCTTCAGGAATGTGATGCTCGCGAAAAGCCTCAGTGAAATCCCTCCAGGTTGGAATCTGGCTTGCTGGAAGCATAGCCTCATAGTTCTGCCACCAAAGACTAGCATGACCTTCCAGGTGGTATGCAGCATAGGTGACCTTGTCACTTTCAGCTACGTTAGAGAACGGAGCTTGCGTGTGATACTATGGAGCTACTATCCGCATCGAGTGGCTCGATGGAGTGATGAAAGGTAGGTGGGTGCAAGCGAATGAAGTCATGAATGGTTGCGCCCTTTGAACTGTTGTGCGGTGTTCTCCTCGACACGTGCCAACAAGCGGTTAGACTCACGCTTGTTCCTCTCCATCTCTAACATAAACTCGCCAATGAAGGCTGGTTGGGAGGATCCTCATCCCTACCATCTCCGTGGTTCGACTACAAGCAATGTAACTTCGCTTAACCGGTGACATCCCGAGAAACGAAACCAAGGACGGAATCAACATCACTACATACCAATAATGTAGGACACGAAATTAGTAACTCTCGAACTCCAGGGCAATTCCGCAGCATAACGGCAATAAAATGCTCGTAATGAGACATCCTGCTAAAATGGGGTAGTAACATACTCCACATCTTCACTCAAGGTTACGGGTTAATACTAAACAGACTACACCGGGGTACTCGAATCGATATGACTCGATCAACCAATCCTAAGAGACTACGAGTAGTAACACGTGATCCCGATAGATGTAAGAGAAAGCCTAGTTCCTTAACCCCGTAGGAAAGATAGGACGACTCAGATCAGAGGGCCATGAGGTAAAGGAGTAAAAAGAGCCTTACGCCCTTCCACAATCAATTTCCCTACATAACTAAAGCATTTCTAGACTCAACTTCACCAGGTTGGCTGGAAATCCTCTGAGCAATCGAGCTCGATACCAAAGCTGTCGGGACCCGATCCTAAGTCACACCGATCTAGCATGTAACACATCATATCACTTTGCGGCCTCACGCACGGTATTCCCACGGTGTCGCCTTACCATGGCCCGGGACCGCTTATGCCTTTTGGCTCACGATATGATAGTGTCGCTAGCATCCATATGACAGAGAACCCGGCCGACATGACTAGTCGTGAACCCAAAGTGGCACTAACCTATGGGAACAGGCATACATGAATCACATCGAGCATGTCGGTCATCAACGTATGAATTCGGGCTGTAGCACTGGGCTAACAGGACTCCGGTATCCCGGGCTATAGCAGGTTAGGCAGGACTCCGAATATCACCGCATGACATTTCCCCGAAGGGACAGACATAGGGACGAAGTGAAACACATGCCGTCCAGTCAAGTGTCCAAGCAGTAGTGCTGGGCTAGCAAGACTCCGGTGATCCGGGCTGTAGCGGACTACTATCGCTCAGAAGCACGAGACTACATTTCCCCATAAGAGAGGCTACCAAGGATAAACAACTAGGTTGTCGGATCCCACACATAGCAATACAAGTTACACGTACGCATAACATGCAAGTATGTGTTGTATAACATGGCATCACAACATAACGCAAACTCATATAGGTAAAGGCCCAGAAGAGCCACATAGCATTAAATACAAACAGGGGTCGCATGACCCATCATTCAGAGCATACAAGCAACAAGCAGAAGCATTAAATGTCTGAGTACAGACAACTACAAAAGAAAAAGGCTGAGAAGCCTGACTATCTACAAGACCCTCCCAAGGTACAAGATCGTAGTTGAGGTAACAAGCTACTCGTCGATGTCCAAGCGGAACTACTAGAAAGACCGAAGTCTCCGCTGCAAAAACATAAATAAAGCAACGTGGGTACAAAGGTACTCAGCAAGACTTACATCAGATCCTAGTATACATGCATTAGTATCAAGAAGGTAATGTGGAGTTTAGTTGCAGCAAGCCAGCTTTGACTCTGTGGCTATCCTGTTCTATGACTACCAGAACTTCTTTGAGGTGATATGGCGCACACGAGTCCACTAGTCACCACACAATACACTACTATGGATTCATCCCCGTCTCCATACGAGAAGGCCATCCATAGCACTCACACTTGTCTTGAGCATTTTAGAGTATCCACTTCAAGTTGTCTATGTACCACGTAAGCATCCAAGAAGTCCATAACCGAGGACACGGCTATTCAAATAGATCATGATAACCTGCAGGGTGTACTTCTTCACACACGCCTCGCCACTTACCGCCATATACACGTCATGTATCTCGCAACCTTCAAGCGGAAGCTTTGGCGAGGGTGTCGGCCACGACCGACTAACCACACAAGACTCTAGCCCAGTTTTATCGCCTATTCGGGTTCCATCCGCAAGGAGATCCGGCCGGGGTGTCGCTCGCGGCCCCAAACGATGTGTGCGGGGTTCCCGAGCCCACCATCCGGGTGCCACTCGGTACACCAGGCCACGTGTGCCTAGTCTGTCCCAAGCCCAACCTGCCGGGTGCCACTTGGTAGAAAAATAGCACTACCTACAAACACCGAAACTAGTTGCGACTCACGGACAGAGATCAAGTTGATTAATAAGTCGAGAGGGTCGAGTTACCGAACCCAATGTGTGGTAGTATCGAGTCATTGGACAACATACATAGAACTCAAGGCTTAAGGACGGTTCCAATGAGACAACCCACCACGTACTCCTACATGGCCTCTCACCGCTACCTTTACCAAATCGTGTTCACACACTTCACTCTCAAAGATCGAACATATCATAACACTCCAATTCATTCCCAATGAATCAGACCTGACCAACTCTAAGCAATAGCAGGCATAGCATGGTAGGAACACAACATGGCTCAATCAACTCCTACACATGCTAGTGGGTTTCAACTATTCTTGTGGCAATGACAGTCATGCAGAGGAATGGGTTCAACTACCGTAGCACAAAGTAGCGTATGATTCGTTGTTGTCCTAATGCAATAACCGAGAGCAGGAGCGAGAGAGTAGGATTGTATCGGAATGAACAAGGGTTTTGCTTGCCTGGTAAATCAACAAGGGGCGCTTCGCTTCACGCAGTACTGGACGTCTCCGGAGCAGGACCTATCGAGAAGCAACGGTGCCGACAATCAATACACAATCATATGCAACAATATGATGCATGAACATGGCATGTAGATGTGATGCTGTTTGAGCTAATGCAACTAGTATTCAATTTGAATGAAGTCCATTTGAACCAAAGGTTCAAATGCAACTCCAAAATAAGCTCTTATAAATGCCATTCATGTGTTTTCACCTATACAGCATGTATAAGTTGTTTTATCATGCATGAAACTGGTACAAATGGATAGATTGCATTTTTCTGATAATTTTTCATATATAAATTATTTCAATCTGAGCTATGGTTGAATTTATATGAATTTTTGAAGTTTTGAATATTTTCTGGAATTTCCTGATTAATTTAAATCCAGAAAAGGAATAACTGCGTCAGCATTACAGAGGCATGATGTCAGCGAGTCAACCGTGGCTGACCGGTCAAACCTGACGTGTGGGGCCACACGTCAGTGACACGGGTTAAACAAGGGGGTTAGTTTAGTTTAATTAAAGATTAGGGGGCACAGGGGCCCACATGTCAGCGTCAGGGGTTAGGTTAGTTGACGGTGATTAGCCTTAAGTTAATCACCTGACCCACGGGGCCCACCTGACGGGCCGGCGGGGTCAAAGGGTCAAACCCCACCGGCGTTAAGCCGCCGGCGAGGTCCGAAACGGCGGAGCACGGCGGAAACGGGCTACGGTGCCCCGTTCGCAGCGTGGCTGGGCTCGATCGAGAGCCCAGACCAGCGCGCGTCAGGCGGGGGTGCCAGCCGGGCCTGGGGTGGCCGGATGCGACGGCGAGGAGCTCGGCCGCGGCGGCCGGAGTTCGGCCGAGGAGGGGCGCAGCGCTGCGGTGCACGGGGGCGGCGGCTAAGAGCACCGGGGCGTAGCCCGGGCTCGTCCGCATCCAGCGGAGGCGACGGGAGGTCGCACGGTGGCCGGAGCTGACCGGAGCAAAGCTCGCGGCGGCGGCCGGAGCTCGGCTCGAGCGACAGAGGGGTTACAGAGCGCGGGGAGGCATGGGAGAAGGGGGAAACGACGTGGGGGGGCTCACAGGGGACCGGAAGAGACGACGGCGAGCTCGGGGAAGACGCTGACGGTGGCGAGTGGCGACGGAGATCCACGGCGGCCCGAGGAGGAAGAAGGGTCGGGGACGACGCTGCAGGGCGCTTCCGCTCGCGTAACTTGGCGGGGAGGACGATGACGATGCGGCGGTGCTTCTGGACTCGAAGAGAGGGCGAGGGGGAGGTGGTGGCCGCAGCAATGGCGTGCGGCGGCGACGGTGGCGCTCGGGTGCGGTGGAAGAGAGAGATCCAGGGGAGGGGGAGGAACGAGAGAGAGAGGAGAGCGGTCGGGGCGGCGCGTGGCGACG
This sequence comes from Aegilops longissima, assembly GCA_021605205.1. Lineage (NCBI taxonomy): Eukaryota > Viridiplantae > Streptophyta > Magnoliopsida > Poales > Poaceae > Aegilops > Aegilops longissima. Next base: position 112,597,295 of record CM038680.1, read on the forward strand.
TCCGGGGCATCCAGGGCGACGAGGGGAGGCGAGGCGGGTGGCGTGGCGGACGCGGGCAGCGCCGCGCCGGCCGCGTGCCCCTGTCCTCCTGGCGCAAGGAAGGGGACGACTGGCATTGCCAGTCGGCTGGGCCAACTGGGCCAGCCGGGCCTCTGGGCTGCAAAGGGAGGTAAGCCCAGGTAAGCTCCCCTTTTCCTATTTATTTCCTTTTCTATTTTTCTGACATTTGTTTTGATTTAAATAAAATACTAAACCAATTTATTTCCTTATGCCAATTTTTGCAGGAGCTAACTATATTATTCCAGAGCTCCTCAGCAACTAGCATAATTATTGGACATATATAATATATATAACATATATATATCCAATGCAAATAATTATGCATTAATTCCAAATGCCCAAAATAAATACTTATGAGCTCCTAAATATATTGGTTTGATTTTTATCTCTGTCCAATATTTTCAGAGGGCAACATGAGCATTTTCTTGGACCTTTTTGGAGCAATTTTTATTTGATCAATTTCCAAAGGATTCAGAGGGTTTCACAAATCCCCATTTCAGAATTAGAAGAAATTTTAAACATGATGCACAACTGACTAGCTAGTCTAGGTCATACCAGAACTAGGGATGTGACAGTATTTTAGAGTGTAGATTCATTCATTTTGCTCTGTATGTAGCATAAAGTTGAGACACTTATTTTGGAACAGAGGGAGTACATATTTGCTATGATCTGTCAATCATTGAGATGCAATAGCATGCATGTTAGTCTCCTTTGTATTTGATGAAATGTTGCAACGGGAAACCTTGGACGCAAGATACATGTAACAGAAGCTGGAAGCTTCATAGCATTGTACTATCTCGCTGATAAATTACACTACATACTATACAAGTACTTCCTCCATTCCTAAATATAAGTCTTTGTAGAGATTTCACCATGAACCACATACAGATGTATATAGATGCATTTTAAGTGTAGATTCATTCATTTTGTTCCGTATGTAGTCCACCTAGTGGAATCTCTACAAAGACTTATATTTAGGAATGGAGGGAGTACTATGTAAAGAGTTAGGTGTCGCACGGTGTCCAGAAAATATGGTGATAGTGTGAGGTGGGCCATGTAATCACTGAGCCTGCGTGCTTTCACTGCTCTTGCACTCCTCCGCCGTAAGAATGGAGAAAATTGTAATCTAGTAGTACCTCCTTTCACCGAAAGTGTGGGACATCCATCAGTCCTACCACCTCAGTAATAATGACCAATGAGCCGTCAAATCACATAGACCCAGCAGTAAGTTGGACGGACGAAGCAACCATCACTCTTGAATTTGCTTCTCCCTTCAACGCAGGCGCCAGTGAGAGGTCGCGTCCGCTCTACCCGGGCATGAATGCGGCACCGATTCTTTGGAGTGGCGTTGACCGTTTCAGGCGGGAAGCATGCGCGGGCAATGGAGGGGCTTTGGGTGGGCCAGGCTGGTCAGGACCGGGCGTGGCAGCTGTCCGCCTGTCCCTACCGAACGCCCGGAAACAAGAGGATGCACCGACTCTCGCGGCTGAAATCGTACACTACACACCATCGCTCTGTAGGAGTAGATCGATCTGTCGCTCTCTCTAACACACACACGCACACGCACACGCACACACACACACAGGTTCATAGAATAGGAAAATTGTGCGAGTGCGAAGCCACATGAAGTGAGATACAAATGGAGTACATACAAGAAGAGAAGAGGTGACGAATATTCCATCAAACCTGGACTGAGGAGTAGTACTCCCTCCGTCTAGGTGTTAAGTCATCCTACGGAAATAAGATATTCCCAAAAAGTTTAGGCGTCGTCCATTAACTTCGCATCTCAATCCCCTCCTGGCCTCGTTGCTAGCGAGTGTTGTTACTTAGGGAGCGTTTGGATCCTTAGCAAGAACAACTTATAGCATAGCAGGACAAGGTTAGGCGTTTGGAACTGTTAAAATATGTTAGCTTTTGTGGGCCAGCTAGCTTGGGTGGGCTAGAAAAACCTTGCTAGCTCGGGAGAGCCAGATCGGCTCGCTTTCGACGACAAAGTTCGCGTAGTAGTAACATAGACTAGTAACATATGCATGTTGTACTAGTCCAAGTTACTCACCACTATGACCAGCCTAAGCAATGTAACCAAACGCTCCTTACTCTGCCTTGTTATCTCCCCCGGAAACCCAATGCATGGAGCGCAACTATGCGTTGATCAGTCAAGAAATCAAAGTCGACTTGCATGCGAGTTAATACGTGGCCCTGCATGGTAGCTAAAATGGCATCTCTTAGTTGTTTGGATTAATTGTTGCGTTTAGAGACATAAATCAGGGCTTTGATTGGAGGAATGACCGGTCAAGTTTCTCCTTCTCCTCCAATCTGCTTGCACCTTGGTCCCGCTGCACCTTCTAATGTGACTTATTACACCGAGACGGAGGGAGTCGTACGAGATAGGGTAGCACACTGACTTAGGTTGAATACAAGTGCCCAAAATTGTATGCATGTTATAATAAGGATTCACTTAAAATAGTACGTGAGCGAACAGAGGGATCAATTGGACAGTGTTCCCGAGCAGTAGCGAGATGTGTGTGTCGGTGTCAAAACCGGCGGATCTCGGGTAGGGGGTCCCGATCTGTGTGTCAAGGCTGATGGTAACAGGAAACAAGGGACACAGATGTTTACCCAGGTTCGGGCCCTCTCAATGGAGGTAATACCCTACTTCCTGCTTGATTGATCTTGATGAATATGAGTATTACAAGAGTTGATCTACCACGAGATCGTAGAGGCTAAACCCTAGAAGCTAGCCTATGGTATGATTGTTGTATATCGCTATCGACTAGCCTGGCCTCGGTTTATATAATGCACCAGAGGCCTAGGATAACAAGAGTCCTAGCCGAATAAGCCGGTGGGGAGGAGTCCTTTTCTTGATCGCCAAATCTTGTGGAATCTTCCTTGTATGCGGCAGCTGTCCGGACTGGCCCATGAGTATACGGCCATGGGGGTCCTCGGCCCAATCTAACAGATCGGGAGATGATGTGGTGAGTATCCCCTATTCCAGGACACCGTCAGTAGCCCCCTGATCTGGTCTTCAAGTTAGGAACGCTCCTCGATTCTTCCGAACTATTCTTCATTTCGGTCGTCGGTCTTGAAAACTGGTTCAACAAATCTTCTCATCTTCGACCTTGAGGATGGCCGAAGTGCATCCGAAGAGTTTACACGTTGGGTATCCGAGGAGCCCCTTTAAGTTTCTGGCCTTTATCAATGCCTTGTTATTTTTACGCCACACCTCGGGTTTGAAATTGTTCCCGGGAGGCAGTGTCCTCTTGCACCCGAGCTCTAACGCCGGACTGCATTCGAGGTATCTTTTGCAGCCAAGCACCAATGCCGAACTGTGTCCAAGCTCCAACGCTGGACTGTATCCGAGGTGTCATAGATCACCTTGGTTCAACAAAGTTGAAGGAGTTTAGCCGAGCTTAATGCCGGAAATGCCCTTTATGGAGCTAGCCGCTGGCGCCCGAGCTTTATGCCGGACTGCCTCCGAGGTGGTGCACCACCCCGACCGCGGGCTGATTTTTTTGTGAATATTTTTAACTGGTGCAATTTATCCTCTGCCGAGATATATAGCCAGTATTCCTCAAGGTGTGTATCAGTATAAAACCCGAGATGCACCTGAAGGAAAGCATAAAACCGTTGTTCCCAAGAGCCCACGAGACCCGTGTCGATCGCTGAAATCGGCTCGAGGATCAACTCCTAGCTCGGCAAAGATACGTAGGAATAAAACGCAGATGTAATATATTAGAGATAATAGTGATCGGCGATCGGTCCCCTGAGAGAGGGTCGTGAGAAGTCGCCGCAATATAATAGCTTGATGCCGAATAGGTCCATATGGTACCTATTATTGTCCGAAGACATGTATGCGCATAGTTCGCCTCAAGCGAACACCGAGCACTTTGAATTCTCTCGCATTGAATAAGCAATGCAGTAGCCCCGAGACACCGGGTCGGTGGCAACACCAGATCGGGGTCGATGTGCCCCTTTAATATTTGTAAATAATGAGCACGAAGCCTAGTAGCCCCGAGCCTTAATGTGGGCATGGGTGGCGAATTAAGGATCGATATCCGAGTAAAATCACAGATTATGTGTAATGATTCTATGTATCCAAGTACTTTACATCATTATTTTGACTCCATTGTGACCGTTTATCAGTTGAAAGTGGCCCATCGTTGGCTTCTACCCCTTGGTAGATACTACGCAGGGTGTTTCCGTACTGACAAAACAACCCTTAGCCGACGTCTCGATGCCCGAAGGCAGTTGTGTTAGCAGAAACGAGGCAATCAGATATGCGGGCTTTAAAAACTTTCGCTTAGTCATAGGAGTTTTATACTGGGGAAGCTAGCTCTGAGCCCCCGGTTAGTGTTCGGCGACAGCCGAGGTCAAGCCATAAACACTTCGGCCAATGTCACGAATGGCCCGTCATGTAACATAATCATCGGATCGCTGACCAGTTTACGCCTATTGTGACAGTCAGTTTTCGGCTTTCTCCACTGAGGTGCTTGACCATGCGAGCTGGAAGCACAATCGCAGTGGTTCTCCCTTTGCACACCTAGCCGAGCAAAGCGGAATGTAGGAGGCAAGCAAAGGAGCAGGGCAACCCAACTATTGATCGAAGACACAATTCGAAACTGATGCATATATAGCAATATCCGAGAATTTTTGCCGAATCCCTAAAGGTGTCCGGCGTTGCACTGCGAGACTAATGCTGGAAACGCACAAATAGTTTGAAAGTGCCATAGGCTCAAAAAGCCAAAAAACTGATTCAAAAGTTTAATATCCGAACTAGATCAAGTGTTCGGTGCCAATCCGAAAATTGGTCTTAGAAAAAAAAGGTGTTTCTGTCGTGCTTTAACATGACACATCCTATCTTGAGACTTCAAGCGGGTCGGCCTATGGCTTCAACCTCCTACCCCGAAGGCGGAGTACTTCTCGTTAGGCCAGTTTAGCAAACTTTAGCGGCTTTGAGAGAGAAATTAGGCGCCCCGGCTATTGACCGCACACTCGCGTCGAAAAAAGGAGTGATAGAAAAGAAGATTTTGCAACGAATAAGAAGAAGAACCCTTATTACAAAATAGCTCACATAAGTTTAAGAGCCCCCGAGTGACTTGGTTAAAAGAATGATTGTATTTACCGAAGTACTTATATCATATCTATGTTCACCTGAACTTTAAACGCGTCTTAACCGACCGTCGGCTTCTCCCTCTTCGGTCAAGGACCTAAAAGTGTTATGTACTCCACCTGTCGAGAATATCGACGGTGTTTTCGATAACCAGGCAATCAGGTCATAAGGGTGTAATAGACAAAGCACACTCAGGGAACTTATGCTATATTACTGATGAAATGTAAGAAGCATCTTCGAAGAAAATAGTACCCCCACCTATACCTTTCTTCGGTGCTCATTGTTAATATGAGACTTGTGCAATAGATTTTTTGTACTCATGAGTTCCGTTGTGTGCCGACCATAATTGAAAACAGTAAGAGCACTAGCTTTCGGCTTCACCCAGTCTGAGGTCCGGCTCGGGTGACCCGATTGTGACAATCGCAGAGGTGCTCCCTTTACTTCCTAGCCGAACAATCGGGAACGTAGGGGTAAACACAGGAGCAAGGCAACCCAGCTTGCAAATCACTTAGGTCAATATGGTGCATATTGTGGCGTAATACATGAACAAGGAACGAAGCCGTACAAGTATAATCATATGCAAAAGGAAAAGCTCCAGCAAGGGAGCCCCCCCAAGTAAACGGGGTATTTGAATTTGTGCGTCACAAACAAAGTTTGGACAAGGAAATTTTTTACAAGCAACTTTTTTCCAAAAAAAGTATAATTCTTGGTCGAACCGAACATAAATTAAAAATTTAAAACTTTGAGCATGAAGGCAACTTATCTGGTTAATGTGTTCGGTATTGCTGACACGGTCCGAGCTTGATGCGGGACAAGGTTCCATCCCCCAAGCCGGTCCCGAGGTGGCGGAGCAAAGAGCTCGGCACTCCGAAGTGGTGACATAGCACGGTCAATGCAGGCCGGCAGAGTGATGCCGAAGTCCCCGACATGGGGTAATGAAGTGTTGACGAAGCACCCCGTCCAGCCGAGGTGACGCCAAAGGATATAGTCCGGCTTGATTATTTTCCTGAGCACAAAAAATAGTGCAGACCGGGGATAATAGTAAAAAAATGTTGCATAAAAAATAATTTATGCAAAGTGAGGAATAAAAGAAATATGGCCTGGCGCCGAAGTCAATGTCGTTGCAGGGCGTCAGCGTGATGCGGTAAAGGCGTGGCAAAGCCTGAATTCACAGGTCGGTCCGAGTTCCGAATGCGGCGTTTGCCGGACTATGTACGAAAACTGACCGAACCACCATGCCATCGTCGTTAATGCGGCCACCATTTGATAGACCTGCGTACATATGATGGACAAACCAGAGTAATATTTCCTTGGGAAAAATGAACCCAAACAAGCAAAAAAACTAGGATTAATAGCACCTGGTTTATTTATTGTAGCAATCCGAAGAAAGGTGATTCCCAAAATTGGGACTCGATCCGCACACCCATTGCCTGACGGGTGATAAAGCGACGGCATGGCAATGCTGGCAAAGGTTGGCTCTCCAAGGCAAAGCCCTCGGTCCAGCTAACGTGACGGAGCTGGTCGGCTAGTGACGCCGAAGTCTCTGGAGTATAGGTTGATAAAGAGATGGCGAAGCCCCCGGTCCAGTCGAGATGTCGAAGCCTCGATGTCAGCCGATGAGTCGAAGTAGGTCGGCGTGATGGACACCGGCTAGAAGGAGCAACAGTGCGGCCCTGCCGATGCAGGTCGTGACGTGGTCAATGCCGGCTTGATGAAGTGACCGTGCGGCGATGCCGGTGTGCCTGCTCCGTGTAATCCATGGGGTGGCGATGTTGGTGATGATTTATCCTTTCCAATGCCGAACTCTTGTTCGGCTTGCCGAGATGATGATCCGTAGATGTTGAGCTCGGCTCAACAAAGTGACGACGTGTTTAGCGCAGGTCGACGGCCGTGGAGCAATATTGCCGGACTGGTTTGACACCAGCATGATGTTGGAGATCATGTTCAAAAGATTTTAAAGTTAGTGAGATGTGTTCGAGAACAAAACACAATACCCCATACAAAACTTCCTTCAAAAAGGATGTCCGAAATCCCGTTCATAAAAAAGACGAAATCGGGTCGGATTCGTTTTCGCGCAGAAAACATATCCGAAAAATGATGCACTAATCGGAAGGTTCCCGGAGTTTGGACGGTCGGATCGAGCTGAAATTTTGAGGGGTGGTAGATATAGGAATTACGCAGCCGATAAACGGTTGGATCTTCCAAAGGACGTCCGAGCTAGAAGCTGGACACCACGCCCTAAACTCATCCAGATTCTCGTCCAGATTTAACAGGGCTCCGGTATATCGCGGATTGCCAGAGATTCCTTCATCAGAACTCGACAAAATTTTCCAGGGTTGTTGTAGACTTAATTCCGTACAATTCCACCGAGGCAATTGTTAAAACGACACTTGAGGAAGCGGTGGCGGCGGACACAAGTTCTCTGTCCAGAAAAACAACACGGTCGCCCGAGGGCAATGTTGACGTTGAGCCCCCGGACTCCCTGGATTATTCCTCCATGATCTTGATAGAGATCGGAGCTGATGTTGATGGAGGCCCTCATCCGAACATGACGATCGGAGGTAAGGCACAGTCCTTGGTCGAACCAAGGTGACCAGTCGAGCTGGTGACGAAGATGCCGAGGTCGAAGTTGATCTGCAGGCGAGCCATCAAACTTTTGCCGAACACACAGCGGAACTCTCAATGAAAGCACCAATGTCGGTGTCAAAACCGGCGGATCTCGGGTAGGGGGTCCCGATCTGTGCGTCAAGGCTGATGGTAACAGGAAGCAAGGGACACAGATGTTTACCTAGGTTCGGGCCCTCTCGATGGAGGTAATACCCTACTTCCTGCTTGATTGATCTTGATGAATATGAGTATTACAAGAGTTGATCTACCACGAGATCGTAGAGGCTAAACCCTAGAAGCTAGCCTATGGTATGATTGTTGTATATCTCTATCGACTAGCCTGGCCTCAGTTTATATAATGCACCAGAGGCCTAGGATAACAAGAGTCCTAGCCAAATACGCCGGTGGAGAAGAGTCCTTGTCTTGATCGCCATGTCTTGTGGAATCTTCCTTGTATGCGGCAGCTGTCCAGACTGGCCCATGAGTATACGGCCATGGGGGTCCTCGGCCCAATCTAACAGATCGGGAGATGATGTGGTGAGTACCCCCTATTCCAGGACACCGTCAGTGTGAGGTAAGATACACCGTTGGCGCTTTTAATTTTTCTTATTAATTTGTTTGTTTCACCCTCTGACTGGTGGGACCCAACGTATACTACGTGGAGAGAGGTAAGGTGACTAAGGCTGCATTATTTCTGCACCACTCTGGATAGTCTTACCACCAAAGCCACATGACAAGATTATGATTTAAATCCCAATGACTCCCACACACAAAAAACACGGCATGCTTGTCACATGAATGCAGGAATGTATAAAAGGTTATTTTCCTCTCGTTGAACATAACAGGAGGGTTGTGTAGCTGGTTAGCCTGTTCGCTCATCAAACTTGAGGTCCCGGGTTCGATAACTACACTTGAGCATAATTCGTGCCAGGAGGATTCTTTGACTGGTCAAAATGGATGGATACGGAGCTATATGATCTCGTAGTGACCGTATAATCACCTCATCACGTATAAGCTGCAGCCTCGGCGCTTGTTTTCTAGGGTTTGCACTCGTCACACTCTCTCCAGTATATATATACACGCTGGAGCCTCAGCGCTTGTAGTTGCTCTCTTCACACTCTCTCACCCTCTCCAGATCTAAACAAGACTTCGTTGGCCTCTCTCTCCCCCCTCACTGCTGGTCAAAGAGCCCGCAGGATCCGTCCGCCGGGAAGGGAAGGAGGCTTAACACTGTCGCCGTCGGCGAGGGAGGGAATCCACTACCGGTGCAGCTGTCACTTTCACCCAGCGGCGGCACGGGAGGGCCTCCGACCCTTCTTCTTCGCCACAGACATAGTGTGGGTCGAACGGCTGTGGTCTCCCAACCGAACCACACCCCAAGAACCTTAAGGTATAATTTACTTATTCCACATGCATTGCTCTAGCTGCATGTGGGCTTTTTTCGCTATACGCACTCGAATCTAGGTGTTGGATCAAACAGGAAAGTAGTGGGGAAAGTTGTATACCATGAATCTAGGACGTGGTTCAAAGAGGAAAGGAATGGGGGAAAGTAGTGGGAAAAGTTGTATAGCATGAATCTAGGACGTGGTTCAAAAAGGAAAGGAAGGGGGAAAGTTGTATCGCATGAATCTAAGACGTGGTTCAAAGAGGACAGGAACGGGGGAAAGTAGTGGGGAAAGTTGTATAGCATAAATCTAGGACGTGGTTCACAGAGGAAAGGAAGTGGGGAAAGTACTAGTACAGACTAACTATCCAGCACTTACGTTGGTTGAAAAGGGAAAACAGTGACAAACGCAGCACGCACATCTATAACAAACTGATCTTTTGTTTTGGGGGACAAGGCTGTAGAGTTTGAGCAGGACTAGATTTGCTGCGCTCACATAGGGAAAGGTGTCTAAAGATAACAAAACTGGGACCAACACAAATATGCTCCTTGGTTGTTTGTTCTTTGTTGCAACAGATCGTGCATCACCCCAAACATCGGTAGATGCACATGGTGCTGGTGGCCCACCGTCCCTGCAACTCTTTAGCTGTTGTTAATCTAAGGCCCTGTTTGGTTAAAAAGTCCCTAGTCTCTACCTGCTTGGTTCCAGGGACTAAACATGGACTAGAGGTTATTAAATGACATGCTAAAAGACCATGTTACCCCTAGTAATGAACTAATAGAGATAAGGTGCGATGCGTGGCAGGGGCAACTGTTGGAAGAAGTCCCAAAAATACTCTCCCTCGGGGTCTTCTTTCTTTAGTCCCAAATGCCCACTTTTAGTCCCTAAAAGTCCCTCATGTTTGGTTTAGATGGGACTGACACGGATTTTTTTAGTCCCTCCACCAAAATGTCCCTGTAAACAAGCACCCTCTAATAATGCCTCTGGAAAATTGATGCAATGCCACAGTTAAAAGCAAATTACATGTTTAACAAATTTTATTGTTAATATAATCTCTCTGTTAATATTAATCAATGCCACCGTTTGAGAAATGCTACTATCTTGCTTTCTTTCCCATTTAGATAAGGTAGATGCTTCTTTTTGTTGGCTTCTGTGTCATCCACTGTTATTGACCACTAGTTGTTTCCTTTGCACCTTTGTGTAAACAGGGTTATCTACTTCACCTTGTTGCCATTGTGACCTTTTGTTGCACTACACAAAACACTTTTGTTTTAAGAGTGTTTTGTGCAGTCCAACCAAAATGTCACACCGACAACGTTGCTTGATTGCTTGATCTTAGTGGAACTGCACAAGAGGAGATCTTACTTCCTATCCGTGTTGGCAAATTTGGTTCAGATCTTCTTCTTGTGAGTTGTTTGAATTCCGTGTCAGGAGAGGTTAGTACTAGCCTTCTTTCACATGATTCTGCAGTGTGCTTTCATATGTTGTGCTACTTGTATGGTAATGTTGCTTGATTTTAGTGAACTGCACAAATGGAGACAAGACTTCCAATCTGTATGTGCACCGCAATATCCCATTGAGGTAAGATAAGGATATTTCACAATTGTTGGCCTGTATTTTTTCCACTTTCATCAGAAAATTAATGTCATTATTTAGTGCTATACTTGTGCAACCTAATTGACATGCCAAATCTTACATTAAAGGCGAAGCTTGTCTGTTATCGAACCAAGTGATGAAGGGGAAGAACAAGCGGAAGAAAAACAAAATTCAACTCCTGGTGCTGTAATGAAGCACTGGAACTGTGATGACACAAGTAATGATATAGTTTTGCATCTTAATTTATTACTATGGCTGGAACGAGCAATTGTTTTGCCACTAATTTGATGCCACTCTTAATGTAATACGTAATTATCTCTACTTGTGCAAACAGGGATCTTCTTTGAAGATACCATATATTTTAGTGGAACTGCACAAGAAGATGTTGGAAACATTAATCTAATCGAGGAGTATATAGTAAGCATGGCCACCACAGTAGATAGCAACAGATGGTTCCGGAGAAGTGCTTCATCTGTATGCTCTACACAATAAGCCTCCTGACAAAGGTTGGTACTCGCCCACTGATTTCATCCATATGATTGAGCTTTGCCATCTCTATTGGTGTTGTGCTACTATTTAGATACTGTAATCAAAAAGTGGTATTGTCCTTGAGAAGTGCTTCATCTGTGCTGTTTTAAATATTTCCTTTCCTTTTTTTTCGAGCAAACAGGGATGCTAGCATTTAGTTATCCTCTTGTCTTTGCACAATAGGATCATCCTCCTCTGAAGAAGAATATGGAGTACGTGAAGTGACTAGTTCCGATTATGCCAGGATGAGAAGCCCTGTTTATCTTCTCATCAGAAGGAGCAATTGAAGGATGGTTACATTACCCCCCACAAGACCAAACTAACTTCAGCTCAGAAGGACTGACAAATCTCCATTTTCTTGCTGTGATGCGCGAGTACAATGTTGTTCTAGGATTCTTTCTGGTGAGTTCCATTTTTATAAAAGTATGCTCTACATGGACCATGTAGGTGCCTGTTTAAACTGTCAATTCATAGTACAATTTGCTTTATACTAATCACTTTTTTTGTATTTGTGCAAACAGGGGTGCTTAGCTTGATTTCAATGGTAACTGCACAAAATGTTCATGAATACATCGAACCATTCATTTCCGCGACAAGAAATGAGGTGCCGATAAGTTCAAGGCATTGCAATATATAAGGGCGAAATCATACAAGCTACGCTCGAATTTGGTTGATTTTGGTGGAGCTGCACAAAAAAGAACAGCTGGTTTATTTAGCACGAGGTGCCATGTCAATGTCTGAACTGATGGCAAACCCTGCCCATTCCACAATCGTAGGCATTTGATATTTTGGAATGGGAAAACCTTGTCAAATTTTGCTCATTGATTTTAGCAAGAAGACATGCGTTTCATATTTCCGAATGGGACGCCTTTCTTTGTCGGCAGCGTCGATCCATTTTTTTCTTTATTCTTTAGTTGTGAAGTAAATATTGGCTCGACATGTGAATCAACGAGATGCATAATCATCGATTGTTTTGAATGTTCTCTATGAATTGCCAGCCCTGTGTGTTTGATTGCAATGTACAGAACGCTAAAAGCTGCTCAAACTCTTTGTACTCCTTCTGTTCCTTTTTACTTAGCAAATTGTGAAAGTGCATACTTTTTTCTATAAGATTGGTCAAAGTAGTGATACTTTGACTGCAGACAAAACTTGTATGCAAACTAGAAAGGACCGGAGGGAGTACATGTGAAACTGCTGCAAACGAGGGGATCACCCTGGGAATAATGCTAGTACGTTTTGTTTTGCATGTTCATCCAATGCCAGTGATACAAGAATTCGAACTAGTCGAAATAAATTCATTCACACACGGTCGGATTTCATATAAACATGCCTGATTTCATTACATTTCATATATTCTTCAACTAAAAAGGGGTGTGCTGGAGGTATAATTAATTAATTGAAGCGACCCACCTGTGTCCGGCTGAGCCGAACAGAAGCTTCAGTGACTTAACTGCAGGTGCAGTTGCGTAAGTGACATGTGGCCCAGATGCCTGTTGGGCCCACATGTTAGTCAGCCAACTGCATCAGCAGTTAAGTAGAAGCAGCGTCCTTCTCCAACATAGCTCTCCGACTCCACGTCGCTGCCAAGAAGCTAACCGGCCGTCAGTGGTCAACCCGCCTAGCTTGTCATAGCGATTAGGGCAACTAGGAGCCCAATGATCAGGATCCCCACATGACAAACACCTTTCTTCTTGTCATTCTTCTTCTTGAAGTTCGTGTGTTGCACAGCCTTGTTCTTCCCATCAAACTTTTCTTTACCATCAAAATTGCCCTTGTTCTTGAACTTGTGGGGCTGGAAGTTCTTCTTCTTTACCAGATTGGCACTAGATCCTCCCTCAATTCCTCGAGCACGTTGCTACCTCTTGAGCACTGCGTTGGATTTCCTTGAAGAGGAAAGGGTGATGCAGCAAAGTAGCGTAAGTATTTCCCTCAGTTTTCGAGAACCAAGGTATCAATCCAGTAGGAGGCTACGCGCAAGTCCCTCGCACCTGCACAATACAAATAACTCCTCGCAACCAACGCGATAAGGGGTTGTCAATCCTTCACGGTCACTTACGAGAGTGAGATCGATAGATATGATAGGATAATATTTTGGTATTTTGTGATAAAGATGCAAAGTAAAATAAAAGCAAAGTAAAAAGCAAAGGAAATAACTAAGTATTGGAAGATTAATATGATGAAGATAGACCCGGGGGCCATAGGTTTCACTAGTGGCTTCTCTCAAGAGCATAAGTATTTTACGATGGGTGAACGAATTATTGTTGAGCAATTGGCAGAATTGAGCATAATTATGAGAGTATCTAGGTATGATCATGTATATAGGCATCACGTCCGAGACAAGTAGACCGACTCCTGCCTGCATCTACTACTATTACTCCACTCATCGACCGCTATCCAGCATGCATCTAGAGTATAAAGTTCATGAAAACAGAGTAACGCCTTAAGCAAGATGACATGATGTAGAGGGATAAATTCATGCAATATGATAAAAATCCCATCTTGTTATCCTCGATGGCAACAATACAATACGTGCCTTGCTGCCCCTACTATCACTGGGAAAGGACACCGCAAAATTGAACCCAAAGCTAAGCACTTCTCCCATTGCAAGAAAAACCAATCTAGTAGGCCGAACCAAACTGATAATTCAAAGAGACTTGCAAAGATAACCAATCATACATAAAAGAATTCAGAGAAGATTCAAATATTGTTCATAGATAATCTTGATCATAAACCCACAATTCATCGGTCTCAACAAAAACACCGCAAAAAGAAGATTACATCGAATAGATCTCCACGAGAGAGGGGGAGAACATTGTATTGAGATCCAAAAAGAGAGAAGAAGCCATCTAGCTACTAACTATGGACCCGAAGGTCTGAAGTAAACTACTCACACTTCATCGGAGAGGCTATGGTGTTGATGTAGAAGCCCTCCGTGATGGGTGCCCCCTACGGCAGAGCTCCAGAACAGGCCCCAGGATAGGTTCTCATGGGTACAGAAGGTTGCGGCGGTGGAATTAGGTTTTTGGCTCCGTATCTGACCGTTTGGGGGTACGTAGCTATATATAGGAGGAAGGAGTACGTCGGTGGAGCAACAGGGGGCCCACGAGGGTGGAGGGCGCGCCTGGGGGGGTAGGCGCACCCCCTACCTCGTGGCCTCCTCGAAGCTTCCTTGACTTAGGGTCCAAGTCTCCTGGATCATGTTTGGTGAGAAAATCACGTTCCCGAAGGTTTCATTCTGTTTGGACTCCGTTTGATATTCCTTTTCTTCGAAACTCTGAAATAGGCAAAAAATAGCAATTCTGGGCTGGGCCTGCGGTTAATAGGTTAGTCCCAAAAATAATATAAAAGTGGATAATAAAGCCCATTAATGTCACAAACAGTAGATAATATAGCATGGAGCAATCAAAAATTATAGATACGTTGGAGACGTATCAAGCATCCCCAAGCTTAATTCCTGCTCATCCTCGAGTAGGTAAATGATAAAAAAGATATTTTTTGATGCGGAGTGCTACTTGGCATAATTTCAATGTAATTCTTCTTAATTGTGGTATGAATATTCATATCCGAAAGATTCAAGACAAAAGTTCATATTGACATAAAAATGATAATACTTCAAGCATACTAACTAAGCAATTATGTCTTCTCAAAATAACATGGCCAAAGAAAGTTCATCCCTACAAAATCATATAGTTTAGTCATGCTCCATTTTCGTCACACAAGAATGCTCTCATCATGCACAACCCCGATGACAAGCCAAGCAATTGTTTCATACTTTAGTAATCTCAAACCTATAAACTTTCACGCAATATATGAGCGCAAGCCATGGACATAGCACTATGGGTGGAATAGAATATGATGATGGGGGTTATGTGGAGAAGACAAAAAGGAGAAAGTCTCACACCAACGAGGCTAATCAACGAGCTATGGAGATGCCCATCGATTGATGTTGATGCAAGGAGTAGAGATTGCCATGCAACGGATGCACTAGAGCTATGAATGTATGAAAGCTCAACAAAAGAAACTAAGTGGGTGTGCATCCAACTTGCTTGCTCATGAAGACCTAGGGAACTTGAGGAGGCCCATTGTTGGAATATACAAGCCAAGTTCTATAATGAAAAATTCCCACTAGTATATGAAAGTGATAAAACAAGAGACTCTCTATCATGAAGATTATGGTTCTACTTTGAAGCACAAGTGTGGCAAAGGATAGTAGCATTGTCCCTTCTCTCTTTTTCTCTCATTTTTTTGGGCCTTCTCTTTTTTTATGGCCTTTCTCTCTTTTTTTATTCCTCAGTTGGAACAATGCTCTAGAAAATGATGATCAACACACTTCTATTTATTTACAGCTCAATGATTACAAATCGACACTAGAACAAAGTATGACTCTATATGAATGCCTCCGGCGGTGTACCGGGATATGCAATGAACTAAGAGTGACATGTATGAAAGAATTATGAACGGTGGCTTTGCCACAAATACTATGTCAACTACATGATCATGCTAGCAATATGACAATGATGAATATGTCACGATGAACGGAATGGTGGAAAGTTGCATGGCAATATATCTCGGAATGGCTATGGAAATGCCATAATAGGTAGGTATGGTGGCTGTTTTGAGGAAGATATAAGGAGGTTTATGTGTGAAAGAGCGTATCATATCACGGGGTTTGGATGCACCAACGAAGTTTGCACCAACTCTCAATGTGAGAAAGGGCAATGCACGGCAATCAAGAGGCTAGCAATGATGGAAGGGTGAGAGTGCGTATAATCCATGGACTCAACATTAGTCATAAAGAACTCACATACTTATTGCAAAAATCTACAAGTCATCAAAAACCAAGCACTACACGCATGCTCCTAGGGGGATAGATTGGTAGGAAAAGACCATCGCTCATCCCCGACCGCCACTCATAAGGAGGACAATCAAAGAACACCTCATGTTTCAAATTTGTTACGTAATGTTTACCATACGTGCATGCTACGGGACTTGCAAACTTCAACACAAGCATTTCTCAAATTCACAACTACTCAACTAGCATGACTTTGATATTATTACCTCCATATCTCAAAACAATCATCAAGCATCAAACTTCTCTTAGTATTCAAAACACTCATAAGAAGGTTTTTACTATTCTTGAATACCTAGCAGATTAAGATTATTTAAGTAAATTACCATGCTATTTAAGACTCTCAAAATAATCTAAGTGAAGCATGAGAGATCAATAGTTTCTATAAAACAAATCCACCACCGTGCTCTAAAAGATATAAGTGAAGCACTAGAGCAAAACTATATAACTCAAAAGATATAAGTGAAGCACAAAGAGTATTGTAATAATTTCCAAATCATGTATGGCTCTCTCAAAAGGTGTGTACAGCAAGGATGATTGTGGTAAACTAAAAAGCAAAGACCCAAATCATACAAGACGCTCCAAGCAAAACACATATCATGTGGTTAATAAAAATATGCTCCAAGTAAAGTTACCGATGGAAGTAGACGAAAGAGGGGATGCCTTCGGGGGCATCCCCAAGCTTTGGCTTTTTGGTGTCCTTAGATTATCTTGGGGGTGCCATGGGCATCCCCGAGCTTTTTGGTGTCCTTAGATTATCTTGGACGGACGACACTTGTGTCGTTTGAAGGCAGAGCAATCGCATGCACCGGGAAGCGGGGCCGGTGGCGCTGACCGTTTCGGGCGGAAAGTGCGTGCGGGCGAGGGAGGCGGTCTGGGTGGGCCAGGGCAGTCAGACTCATGCTTGGCAGCGGGTTGGTCCAGCAGCCGGACATGCTGGCTCGCCATCTACCTCGCCGAGCTGAGCGACGACAATCAGACGATGGATGTAGCTTCCGACCAGGAGCCGGCGCCACTGTCCAAGCCGGTTCATGCCGGGTTCACCATAGAGCAGGTGCGGCCGCACTTCGACGCCCTAATGGCGGAAGAGCTACCAATGCAGGAGGACCTATGCTGCAACCTCCGTCTCCTCAACGAGCACCAGTGAACAAGCAAATGACAATGCCATCACAGACATATGGCCCTATGATCCTGGCTTCCCGAATGAGCAGCGGGCGCTGTATCAGACCATCCGTAGGGCCCGCGAGGCCCTCTCCGTCGTCCTTCGAGTTGTTGCCTCGCCGTGGCGCCGCCGTCTCGCATTGTCAACATGGTCAATGGACATGAGGGTGAGGAGATGACTTTACTTGGAGAGAATGACAGTGGGGACCCACCAGGGCCATAGCCGCACGTACACAAGTGCCTCCTTATCAGTATATAAAACTATAATTTTTTTTGCTTCCTCCTGGTTTCCTGACATCACGGTCCCACACCATTGTCAACCTATGTAGTCAATAAACGAGAGAAAGCACAAGAAGCGGCCGACAGCTGGGACCAAGCAGCTCGAGCAGTATTTGTGTGTTTGAGGTGTGAGCACTGCAGAGTTTCTCTTGAGCGATATTTAGCCCAGGTATTAATTTTTCTCCTCTGAACAACAATGAAAACATCGCTGCAGCTATTAACTGGGTGGGTTGTGGCCCGTCTAGCCCAGGCCAGATATCCAGCCCAGATATTAATTATTTTCAAGCTAAAAATGGCTTGCCCAACTATACTTTTTTTAGGAATACCCAGGCAAGGTCAAGTTGTTATTCTCCGCCCCGCTGGGCTGCAAATCTTTCCTAGGAGGGATGCATTAGGCTTAACAAGAAAATGGGCTTTAGGAAATAATAACTGGGATGTAATTATAAAAACTAGGCAGTAACTATAAAAAATGCACCAAACACGTAATTACTTTATAAAATATTATTTTGGATATTGAAAATTTTAATTTCATTAATTGTTGTGAGTGCAATGTTTCGTTGGATTTTTACGTAATATAAATTTATATTGAAAATGTATTTAATCTGACTAGAAATTTCGGGATAAAAATATTTCGAATCCCATCAAAATGTGGGAAATTTTATTGAATTCTGTTTTGAACGGTTGGTTGAAATGGGCTGTACTTTTAACAAACTGTAAATGGGGTGTAGTAAATTCTATTAGAATTCAAAAATTGGCTGCACATTCTTACAAATCTCTAATGGGCTATAAGTTCTCTGCCACACACTTGTGGCCTTACTAAGTTGACGCGTCCCCTCAAAAAAAAGAGAGTTGACGCGTATGCAAGGCTTTGTCAACTTATAGTCAACACACGGTTCTAGCAGCAGTGGCCGTTGGATGTCCATCCAATGGATGCCGTGCTTCTTCTTCAATCTCGGATATTCTAGCTTCACCTGCCCAAAAAATGATTCCTCCCCCTGACATCTTGGGCGCACCATTTCAGAAGCTGACCTGTGGACCTACTAAGTTGACGCGTACCAAGGGCTTTGTCAACTTAGTCAATATAAACGATCCTAGATGCAGTGACTGTAGGATGTCCATCCAACGGCCGTCGTGCTTCTTCAACCTCTGGTCTTCTTGCTCCAGCCGCCCAAAGCAGCGCCGGTCGTGCCGCCTGCTCCTGCCTCCCGTGGCCGGCTGTGCTGCCCCGCAGGCCTCACCGCCCCCTACTACTCCCACCGCTGGCCAGGGCATCCCTCCACTCACCCACACCCCCTGTTATTCTGCGGCGATGGCAGCCTCACACCGCAGCCGAACCAGTGAACCCTCGTACTCCTCTCCGCGTGGGCATCCACTGCCGCGTATTCCCCGGCTCCGCGTCATCCCCTTCCTAGGCCTTGACGTCGTCCACCGCCCTGGTGCTCTCGGCGCGGCGTGGTCAACATGGTCAAGGAACGACTTCCATCGGAAGAGTCTCAGACGTGGAGAGGCCGACACCGGGTCCACGACAGCCGCAAGGAAGTGCCTCCTTATTACGCGGAAAATAATTATTCCTCCACCGACAGAGGGACCCACCGGACGGGCGCCCAGATTTGGCGAAAAAACGTTTCTCCCGATCACTGGGACCCATCAGACGGGCCAACGTATTTCGCGAGAAAATGTTCCCCCCACTGTCAGCTCGGACCCACCGGAGGTGCCTCCTTATTACGCACAAAAACATGAATACTCCCCCTGCTAGTTGGGACCCACCTTGGTGGGAGGCTGACTTGTGGGCCTACCAAGTTGACGGGGATGGAGTGCTTTGTCAACTTAGTCAATATGAACGATTCTAGCTCCAGTGACCGTACAATGTCCATCCAACGGCCATAGTGCTTCTTCAACCTCTGGTCTTCTTGCTCCAGCCGCCCAAAGCAGCGCCGGTCGTGCCACATGCTCCTGCCTCCCGTGGCCGGCTGTGCTGCCGCAGAGGCCTCACCGCCCCCTACTATTCCCACCGCTGGCCAGGCTCTACGGTGATGGCAGCCTCACACCGCAGCCGAACCAGTGAACCCTCGTACTCCTCTCCGCGCGGGCTTCCACTGCCGCGTCTTCCCCGGCTCCGTGTCGTCCCCTTCCTAGGCCTCGCCGTCGTCCACCGCCCTGGTTCTCTTGGCGCGGCGTGGTCAACGTGGTCAAGGAACGACTTCCATCGGAAGAGTACTGTACATGGAGAGGCTGACAGCTGGGTCCAAGGCGGCCGCAAGGAAGTGCCTCCTTATTACGCGCAAAATAATTATTCCTCCACCTGACAGCAGGGACCCACCAGACGGGCAACTGTATTTCACGAAAAAACGTTTCCCCCTAACTGCTGGGACCTCCCAGCTACATCTTCGCATGCAAGGAAGTGCGTCCGGGCAAAAAAAAACGACTCGCCCCCCTGACTGCTAGGACCCACCAGCTACATCTCCGCAGGCAAGGAAGTGAATGACAGTCGGGGCCCACCTGGTCGAAGCGTACGTAGCGTTGTCATTCTGGTCGCGAACGTGTACGTACATACTGGTCGATGTACAGGCGCGCACGTGTCGTAGTAGAGGCGCACACGTAGCATGTACATGTACGTACAACGGCCAGTGTGCAAGAAAGAAAATATGGCCACGTACGTACATACGGGCAGGGTCTCGAACGCTTACCCGCGCATACGTTCGGCTAGGGCTCGTCTACATGGCTGGGTCAGAACGGAGAAACTGCGTCATCGTCGTGTTCATGGGGAGCCAACCGGCTGGGTCGGAACGAAATGCGTCGTCATGTTCATCAGGAGGGCTTGGACGGAACAGCCGATGGAAACGAGGCTCGGTGTACCGCAGAACAGAGGAAACAACCTGGTGTTCGATCGGCCACGGTCGAAATGGGATCCAGTTCATCGGGAGGGGTCTGGCGTACCGCAAAATGGAGGAAACGAACCTCCTATAGTCGAAACGGGGGTCCTGGTGATCGGGAGGGGTGTGGTGTACCGCAAAACGGAGGAAATGGACTTGTGTTGGAGCACTACGATCGAAAAGGGGGTCCTGTTCATCGGGAGGGGTGTGGCGTACCGCAAAACGGGACTCCACAGGATACTGTTCATCTCCACCGTCGACCCCCTCCAGCCTCCACGGGACACTGTTCATCCACCGTCGACCTCCTCCAGCCTCCACCTGCGACTATTCATCCACGGGCTCCTGTTCATCCAGCCTCCACCGCGCGCTACTCCATTGGCTACTGTTCAACCAGCCCTCTCCACGGGCTACTATTCATCCAGCCCTGCACCGTCTACTGTTCATCCTGCCCTCCACGGGGTGGTCCTGTTCATCCAGCCCTCCACGGGGTCCTGTTCATCAAGCACCAACCGACTCGATCGATCGGGGTCCTGTTCATCCAG
The DNA here is from genome assembly GCA_021605205.1 of Aegilops longissima. Lineage (NCBI taxonomy): Eukaryota > Viridiplantae > Streptophyta > Magnoliopsida > Poales > Poaceae > Aegilops > Aegilops longissima. The sequence goes on from CM038680.1 coordinate 112,618,285, forward strand.
AGGCAACACCGCGGGGTTCTGTTCATCCACCCCACCGGGAACTATTCATCCAAACCCCCCAGCAACACTAACTGTTCATCCAGAGGCCGCATCGATCGGCTTCAGTTAGCAGCAGTAGCGAAGGAATCGCTCGATCGAGTTCAGTTAACAGCCATTGATAGATCGCTCGGGTTCAGTAACGCGTAGCCTGCAGTGCAATCGCTCGGGTTCAGTTAGAGCCCAACGCCTCGCACCCACGCGCATGCGTGTACGAGAGAAACGCGCATCGCTCGGCCCCGACCACCCACCGTAACCGGGAACACCCCGATATTTTCCTCGCCCTCGCTTCTACCACGGTTTTTTCTGTCATGGACGGCCCAAAGAATGTCATGCAGCTGCGTCTCCGGCCCGCCTAGGACGAAAAGCCCATTTTCTGTCATGATTTTTTGTCATAGAAGTAGGACCCCACAACATCTATGATGATACCGGATTTTGTCACAATTATCGTCATAGAAGTGTCATAAGTATGATAGAAAAAAATTCGTTCGGCCCAAAATGTCACGGATGTGTCTTTTTTTTTGTAGTGAGTGCATCCGTTGCATTGCAATCCCTACTCCTTGCATTGACATCAATTGATGGGCATCTCCACAGCCCGTTGATTAGCCGCGTCAATGTGAGACTTTCTCCCTTTTTTTCTTCTCACACAACCTCAATTATTATATTCTATCCCACCCATAGTGCTATGTCCATGGCTCGCGCTCATATATTGCGTAAAAGTTGAAAGAGTTTGAAAAGGCTAAGTATGAAACAATTGCTTGGCTTGTCATCGGGGTTGTGCATGATGAGAGCATTTTGTGTGACGAAAATGAAGCATAGCCAAACTATATGATTTTGTAGGGATAAGCTTTCTTTGGCAATGTTATTTTGATAAGACATGATTGCTTGGTTAGCATGCTTGAAGTATTATTATTTTTAAGTCAATATTAAACTTTTATCTTGAATCTTTTAGATCTGAACATTCATGCCACAATAAAGAAAATTACATTGAGAAATATGCTAGGTAGCATTCCACATCAAAAATTCTTTTTTTATAATTTACCTACTCGAGGACGAGCATGAATTAAGCTTGGGGATGCTTGATACGTCTCCAACATATCTATAATTTTTTATTGTTCCATGCTATTATATATTCTGTTTTGGATGTTTAATGGGATTTATTATACACTTTCATATTATTTTTGGGACTAACCTATTAACCCAAGGCCCAGTGCAAATTGCTGTTTTCTTGCCTATTTCAGTGTTTCACAAAAAAACAATATCAAACGGAGTCCAAACGGAATGAAACCTTCGGGAGTGTGATTTTTGGAACAAACGTGATCGAGAGGACTTGGAGTGGACGTCAAGAAACTTATGAGGGGGCCACAAGGCAGGGGGGCGCGTCTATCCCCCCTGGGCGCGCCCTCCACCCTCGTGGGCCCCTCGTGGCTCCACCGACCTACTTCTTCCTCCTATATATACCTACGTACCCCGAAACCATAAAGGAGCACCACGAAAACCTAATTCCACCGCCGCAACCTTTTGTACCCGTGAGATCCCATCTTGGGGCCTTTTCCGGTGCTCTGCCGGAGGGGGCATCGATCATGGAGGGCTTCTACATCAACACCATAGCCTCTCCGATGATGTGTGAGTAGTTTACCGCAGACCTTCGGGTCCATAGTTATTAGCTAGATGGCTTCTTCTCTCTCTTTGGATCTCAATACAAAGTTCTCCTCGATCTTCTTGGAGATCTATTCGATGTAACTCTTTTTGCGGTGTGTTTGTCGAGATCCGATGAATTGTGGGTTTATGATCAAGATTATCTATGAACAATATTTGAATCTTATCTGAATTCTTTTATGTATGATTGGTTATCTTTGCAAGTCTCTTCAAATTATCAGTTTGGTTTGGCCTACTAGATTGATCTTTCTTGCAATGGGAGAAGTGCTTAGCTTTGGGTTCAATCATGCGGTGCTCGATCCCAGTGACAGTAGGGGAAACGACACGTATTGTGTTGTTGCCATCGAGGATAAAAAGATGGGGTTTATATCATATTGCATGAGTTTATCCCTCTACATCATGTCATCTTACCTAATGCGTTACTCTGTTCTTATGAACTTAATACTCTAGATGCATGCTGGATAGCGGTCGATGTGTGGAGTAATAGTAGTAGATGCAGGCAGGAGTCGGTCTACTTGTCACGGACGTGATGCCTATATACATGATCATGCCTAGATATTCTCATAATTATGTACTTTTCTATCAATTGCTCGACAGTAATTTGTTCACCCACCGTAATACTTATGCTATCTTGAGACAAGCCACTAGTGAAACATATGGCCCCCCGGGTCTATTTACCTTCATATTAATCTTCCGTCAACAAGCTATTTCTTTCGACGTTTATTTTGCTTTCTTTACTTTAAATCTTTATCATAAAAATACCAAAAATATTATCTTATCATCTCTATCAGATCTCACTTTTGCAAGTGGCCGTGAAGGGATTGACAACCCCTTCATCATGTTGGTTGCAAGGTTCTTATTTGTTTGTGTAGGTACGAGGGACTTGCGTGTGGCCTCCTACTGGATTGATACCTTGGTTCTCAAAAACTGAGGGAAATACTTACGCTACTTTGCTGCATCACCCTTTCCTCTTCAAGGGAAAACCATCGCATGCTCAAGAGGTAGCACACACCATTCAAGATATGCCGGCATTAGGCAACACATTGGGGCAGAAAACAAGGGGAGATGTAGGGTGTGTCACATGCATGGATAGGACAGCTAGCAGAAGACTTCCCAACTCACACAAAACAGTGTATTTGCGTCATCGTAGGTTCTTTCGGATGAATCACCCATACCGAAAGATGAAAGCTGAATTTGATGGTACGGCAGAGGCAGGTGTGGCCCCAAGACCCTATGACGGGAAGATGGTCCACAACATGGCTAAAAAAATTAATGTTGTGCTTGGTAAGAACCACCCTTTGACGGTGAAACTAACACCCAAGGATCAAGTGTTTAAGAAAATCGGTGTTCTGGAGATTACCTTAGCGGGAGATTCTACGTGTACGTCACTGCATCAATGTCATGCACGTAGATAAGAACCTATGTGAAAGCATCCTTGATACTCTGCTCAAGATAAAAGATAAAAGAAAGGATGGTGACGGTTCACGGCTTGATATGCTTGGTGATGAATCACAACGCGAGAGTGAAGCATAAGATGATGACAAATTCATCAAAGCTCGCCAGAGTTACAATTTCAGTACAAAAGAAGCAACACAGTTCTTCACCTATTTGTTGTCAGTTAAGACACACTCTTCCTACTGCGCAAACATCAGAAATCTCGTGGATGTGAGCTCAGGTAAAATGATGTAGGGACACATGAAGTCACATGATTGCTACGTAATGTTGACACAAATCCTCCCAGTGGCCATCAGGAATCTGATGGACAAAGATATAAAAACACACTCATTGACCTCTGTGATTTTTTCAACAAACTCTGGCAGAAAGTTGTAGATCCTGAAGAGTTGGATAATATGCAAGATGATATTGCAAGAATATTGTCCAACCTAGAGATGTTTTTCCCACCGTCATTCTTTGATGTCATGGTCCATCTCACTGTGCACCTTGTCGACGAGATAAAGTACTGTGGTCCTGTGTTTCTTCGCAACATGTATCCCTTCGAGCGGTTCATGGGAATACTGAAGCGCTTTTCTCGGAACCGAAACCATCCAGAGGCAAGCATCCTACAAGGTTATACTGCAGAGGAGGTGGTTGAGTTTTGCACCGAATACATGAAACATAAACCTATAGGTTTGCCCCTCTCTCGCCATGAGGGAAGGCTGAAAGGTAAGCCGGTCCTTGCTGGCATGCAAATGGCTGCACCCGGAGAATTGGCAGAGAAAGCCCATTTGACGGTACTGCTTAATAGCCCAGTTCTCATCGCTTATGCCGAATAACACTTGGCGGAGATACGCCAAAGCTTCTTACCAATGGTGCCTTCATCAGAAGTGGAGACGAAGGAGCACACTAAGAAGTACGCCGAATGGCTGAAGAATCGTTTGGCACAAGGATCAATCGATGACATTGCTACATGGTTGGCACAAAAGCCATCACCTACGGTGTTGACGTACCAAGCATATGACATAAATTGATACACTTTCTACACTGAGGAACGTGATAAGAAGACCTCGTATCAGAACAGCTCTGTTCGAATAGAATGCATGACTGCAAATGAAGCTGATAAAAGGGTATACTATGGAACCATCAAAGAGATTTGGGAGCTTGACTATGTGAAAGTTAAGGTGGAATTATTCAGGTGCGCATGGATCCCTCTTGGTCAGGTAAGGATTGATGAGTACAGGAAGATATGTGTTAACAGGACAACGATGGCATATCACGCGGACCCATTCATTCTTGCCAGCGATGCTACCCAGATTTTCTTTGTGGAAGACCCCTTGCATAAGAACGGCCATTTAGCGATGCATGGGAAGAGAAAGGTACTGGGTGTCGATGATGTTGCCGATCAGGACGAGTACGATGAATTTGATGAGTTGCCAGCCAAGGGATCGCGCACCAGTGCAACAGAGAAGCGTAAATCATCAAAAAACCCAAGTTCATTCGGGGTCAACTTAATGATCCCAGTTCCCCCATGTACATGGGAATTAAGCCGTAAGACTAGTCTTTATGCCTACCCTACAACTTAATTCGTTCAATTTAGAACTGTCGCGTGTACTGAATTTGTGAGTTATGCCCGGTTTTCTGTTGATGTAAGAACCGTTAATATGTTGACCTTGATATGTCACACTCGTGCAATGAATATGAACTGTTTATTATTATTATTATTATTATTATTATTATTATTATTATTATTATTATTATTATTATTATTATTATTATTATTATATCATAGAGGTACCACACTCAATCGATCTCACTACAGTATGTGTGAACAAAAATATGCAATCTGGTTTGCGAATAGCACACGGTTCGTTGATGAAAGTCGTGTGCCGACCAAATCCCGCCACCCCGCCCATGATCTGAGTCGTGCTTTCTGATTGGCCAGAACCCAAACCCCACGGATCGTACGTCTGCACCATTGGATGCTCTCAGATAGAACGGCGATCCTCATCCCTTTCGACAATACACGTACTTCTGATTGTAATTTTATTTTTATGCACAAAATGCACGTTAATCTCAAAAAATGTCTTAAATATAGCTAACGATACCTGAAATGCGCCAGAAAATCATACCCGTGGTATAATGGTGATTGCGTACCGTGAAAATTTTTATGAGGCCAAACGATGAAGTCACCGACCATAGGAGTTCGAATTGACACGTCTCCTTTTGGAAAAACATGATCCTTTATGTGAGATGCTCCGGTTTGGAAGGAGCGGTCATCAAAACTTGTGCCAAACTTTACCAATTTTTTCCACGGGGTCATGAGAGCACGCCACAGGCACACATCGGTTTTGATGATGTCCGAACTCCATCTAAATTTTTTGTAATTAAAATACCAACTAGGCCTACGCCAGTGGCCGCACCTCACGGCTGAAATGTTTGAAACTTCTCCCCGCTTCTTGAACAAATGGATGAAAACTCACAAAGCGACGCACAAATGATCTGTACACCTTTGATAGGATGATAGTAAGGGGGTATCATAGCTAGTATCATGCATGCCAACTAGGCAATTTTGATGAGCTGTCATGGAATTAATTAAATGAAGAAAGAGAGGGTTAAGTATCATATCATGAAACCGTATCATAACAAATGTTATGCTACTATGTGTCATGCATGACAATATAAATAAAGTACTACATATGATACTAGCTAGCTACTTTATGATACTATGCATTAGAGCAAGTAAGTACACAATAGAGTGACATAAGACTAGCGAAAATGGGTAGTAACATAGAATGTTACTATATTCTTTGTTACTACCTTTATAGTGGGGAGTAACATATGTGTAGTAACATGCAATACTTCATTTATTAGGCTATAGACTCATCTTGCCTTGAGATGTGTGATGTTACTCAGACTACCCACAATGGGTAGTAACATAGACTAGTAACATGCCCATGTGTTACTAGTCTATGTTACTACCTATATAGTGGGGAGTAACATATATGTGTGGTAACATGCAACACTTCATTTATTAGGCTATAGACACATATTGGCTTGATATGTACATGTGATGTTACTCATACTACTAGTAACTAGCTATGTTGCTACTTTCCTCTCTTTCTTCATTTATTGCTTGCCACATCATCTACTTAATTTATCTAGATATGTGTGATGTTACTACCTATATTACTCCCATTGTGGGTAGTCTCATACTATAGTAAGACTATACCCATAGTGGGAGTAACATAGTTACGTAGTAACATCACACATATCCACTTTCCTCCATTTCTTTATTTATTGCTTGCCAAATCATCTTTTTTATCTAGATATGTGTGATCTTACTATCTATGTTACTCCCATTGTGGGTAGTCTGGCTATAAGGAATAGAATAATATATATGTGCTTATTAGTTGGAGGAAAGAGAAGAGAAGCGGGCTCTTGGTTAGTAGAGCCAGCTGCAACACGAGACCCAAGACACTTTGTGTGAGGATGTAAGGTGGGCCAACTATTAATAAACTAGTACGTATATGAAACTTATTATTGTACATGCCCGCTAAGAGGTTGGCTGTATATGACATGGCAACTTATTATAGCAGACCCTTGGCTGTATTATTAAGCATGCTCTTAGTGAGGTAGCTAGTATATCATAGACGACTAGCTAGTATCAGACTAGCCACAATGGGAGTAACTTTAGCAGTATCACCGACTCCAACTCAGCAAACTTGCTTATGTGGTAATAAGTTAATGAGGAGAGAGATAGTTTCAGTAACTTAGCTAGTTACTGTAGCATCACATGTCCCAATGCAATATGAGTCTGTAACCTAAGAAATGAAGCTTTGCATGACACTACTTATGTTACTACCCACTATGAAGGTAGTAACATATATAGTCTAGGGATATGTGTATGTTACTAGTGTACTACTCTCCATTGTGGCTAGTCTCATACTCCCTCCTTTTCGGTTTAGGCTGGTTGTAATGGTATTATCATAAGCGGTATCATGCATGCCAACTAGACTTTCTGGATGATGTGGCACACAAGAGAGGATGTGGTATCATATCATGATACCGTGTCATATTAAATGTTGTACTACTACTTTGTGTGATGCATGACAATTAGTAAGGCAACCTAAGATGTTAACTTATGATACTATGCATTACAGAAGTAGTATCCTAGCTACACTATCATATATATGCATGCATGATACTACTAGTATATATATATAATATTCCCCATTACAACCAGCCTTATAGGGCTCAATTCATAAATACGGTCATCTATGATATATACTCCCTCCGTAAACTAATATAAGAGCGTTTAGGTCACTACTTAGTAATCTAAACACTCTTATATTAGTTTATAGAGGGAGCTAGTACTACTCTATGATACTATATATACACTATGAAGGTACGTACGTAGTATCATACACTAGTATCATATGCATGATACTATATATATAGTATATGATACTCCCCACTATATAAGGCTGGCCATAGTGGTGGTATCATAGCCGACGATGTCATGCACTCGGAAATAGCAAGTATGCTGATGTGGCAAAGAATTAAAAATATATAAAGAGGGTTAGTTTAACATATACTAGGTAGATACCGTATCATGTTACATGCGATGCTAATTTGTGTCATGCATGGCAATAAATATGATATATATATGATACTATACTCTATGTATTATACTATGCTCTATAATTAAATAAAGGTAGTATCATATGTACTGTATATTCATGATACTAGTATATGACACTATCCACTATACTCATCATTTCTTAACGTAGAAAAAATTGTAGGCAAAACGATGAAATCATGTTTTCAATCGAACAAAAATATGATGTTAGGTAATGTAAATGTTTTCAAAGAGCACTGATACGTATCCAACGTATCTGTAAATTTTGATTGTTCCATGCTATTATATGATCTGTTTTGGATGTTTAATGGGCTTTATTATACACTTTTATATTATTTTTGGGACTAACCTACTAACCGAAGGCCCAGTGCAAATTGCTGTTTTTTTGCCTATTTCAGTGTTTCGCAGAAAAGGAATATCAAACGGAATGAAACCTTCGGGAGAGTGATTTTTGGAACAAACGTGATCCAGGAGACTTGGAGTGGACGTCAAGAAAGAAGCGAGGAGGCCACGAGGCAGGGAGGCGCGCCTGCCCCCCTGGGCGCGCTCCCCACCCTCGTGGCCCCCTTGCAGCTCCACCGACCTACTTCTTCCTCCTATATATACCCATATACCCCGAAAACATCCAAGAGCACCACAAAACCCTATTTCCACTGCCGCACCTTCTGTACCCGTGAGATCCCATCTTGGGGCCTTTTCCGGCACTCCGCCGGAGGGGGAATCGATCACGGAGGGCTTCTACATCAACACCATAGCCTCTCCGATGATGTGTGAGTAGTTTATCACAGACCTTCGGGTCCATAATTATTAGCTAGATGGCTTCTTCTCCCTCTTTGGATCTCAATACAAAGTTCTCCTCGATCTTCTTGGAGATCTATTCGATGTAACTCTTTTTGCGGTGTGTTTGTCAAGATCTGATGAATTGTGGGTTTATGATCAAGTTTATCTATGAACAATATTTGAATATCCTTTGAATTCTTTTATGTATGATTGGTTATCTTTGCAAGTCTTTGAATTATCAGTTTGGTTTGGCCTACTAGATTGATCTTTCTTGCAATGGGAGAAGTGCTTAGCTTTGGGTACAATCTTGCGGTGTCCTTTCCCAAAGGATGCGAGGGCAGCAAGGCACGATTGTATTGTTGCCATCGAGGATAAAAATATGGGGTTTATATCATATTGCTTGAGTTTATCCCTCTACATCATGTCATCTTGCCTAATGCGTTACTCTGTTCTTATGAACTTAATACTCTAGATGCATGTTGGATAGCGGTCGATGTGTGGAGTAATAGTAGTAGATGCAGAATCGTTTCGGTCTACTTTTCGCGGACGTGATGCCTATATACATGCTCATGCCTAGATATTCTCATAACTATGCATTGCTCGACAGTAATTTGTTCACCCACCGTAATACTTATGCTATCTTGAGAGAAGCCACTAGTGAAACCTATGGCCCCCGGGTCTATTTTCCATCATATAAGTTTCCAACCTATTTTTATTTTGCAATCTTTACTTTCAATCTATATCATAAAAATACCAAAAATATTTATCTTATTATCTCTATCAGATCTCACTTTTGCAAGTGGCCGTGAAGGGATTGACAACCCCTTTATCGCGTTGGTTGCAAGGTTCTTATTTGTTTGTGTAGGTACCAGGCGACTTGCGTGTAACCTCCTACTGGATTGATACCTTGGTTCTCAAAAACTGAGGGAAATACTTACGCTACTTTGCTGCATCACCCTTTCCTCTTGAAGGGAAAAACCAACGCAAGCTCAAGAGGTAGCAAGAAGGATTTCTGGCGCCGTTGCCGGGGAGGCTTACGCCAAGTCATGTCAAGATTCGATCTACCAGCAACTAGCCATTTCTAGCGCAATTGCCAAGTAAAGTCAAGACATACCAAGTACCCATCACAAGTCTTATCCCACGCATTACATTATTTTCCATTTGCCTCTAGTTTTCCTCTCCCCCACTTCACCCTTGCCATTTTATTCGCCCTCTTTTTCCGTTTGTCTCTTTTCGCTTGTTTCTTGTGTGCTTGTGTGTTGGATCGTTGATTACGATGGCTCAAGACAATACTAAATTGTGTGACTTTTCCAATACCAACAACAATGATTTTCTTAGCACTCCGATTGCTCCTCTTACCGATGCTGAATCTTGTGAAATTAATGCTGCCTTGTTGAATCTTGTCATGAAAGATCAATTCTCTGGCCTTCCTAGTGAAGATGCCGCTACCCATCTAAACAACTTTGTTGATTTGTGTGATATGCAAAATAAGAAAGACGTGGATAATGATATTGTTAAATTGAAGCTATTTCCGTTTTCACTTAGAGATCGCGCTAAAACTTGGTTTTCGTCTTTGCCTAAAAATAGTATTAATTCTTGGAATAAGTGCAAAGATGCTTTTATCTCTAAGTATTTTCCTGCCGCTAAGATCATCTCTCTTAGAAACGATATTATGAATTTTAAGCAACTTGATCATGAGCATGTTGCACAATCTTGGGAGAGGATGAAATTAATGATACGTAATTGCCCTTCACATGGTTTGAATTTATGGATGACTATACAAATTTTTTTGCCGGATTGAATTTTGCTTCTAGGAATCTTTTAGATTTGGCCGCGGGAGGCACTTTTATGGAAATCACTTTAGGAGAAGCTACTAAACTCCTAGATAATATTATGGTTAATTATTCTCAATGGCACACTGAAAGATCTACTAGTAAAAAGGTTCATGCGATAGAAGAGATTAATGTTTTGAGTGGAAAGATGGATGAACTTATGAAATTGTTTGCTAATAAGAGTGCTCCTATTGATCCTAATGATATGCCTTTGTCCACTTTGATTGAGAATAATAATGAATCTATGGATTTAGATTTTTTTGGTAGGAACAATTTTGGTAACAACGCTTATAGAGGAAACTTTAATCCTAGGCCGTATCCTAGTAATTCCTCTAATAATTATGGTAATTCCTACAACAACTCTTATGGAAATTTTAATAAGATGCCCTCTGATTTTGAAACTAGTGTTAAAGAATTTATGATTTCTCAAAAGAATTTTAATGCTTTGCTTGAAGAAAAATTGCCTAAGATCGATGAGTTGGCTAGGAACGTGGATAGAATTTCTCTTGATGTTGTTCTTTGAAACTTAGATCTATTCCTCCTAAGCACGATATCAATGAGTCTCTCAAAGCTATGAGAACTTCCATTGATGAGTGCAAAGAAAGAACCGCTAGGCTGCGTGCTAAGAAAGATTGCTTTGTAAAAGCGTGTTCTTCTAGTTTTCATGATAATAGGGATGAAGATCTAAAAGTAATTGATGTGTCCCCTATTAAATATTTGTTTTGCAAAATTAATATTGATAATTATGGGACTGGAGATGAGTCAACTTTAGTTAAAAGGCGTCCCAATGATTCAGAGTTTTTAGATCTTGATACAAAAATTGATAAAAGTGGGATTGAAGAGGTCAAAACTTTACATAGCAATGAACCCACTATTTTTGATTTCAAGGAATTTAATTATGATAATTGTTCTTTAATAGATTGTATTTCCTTGTTGCAATCCGTGTTAAATTCTCCTCATGCTTATAGTCAAAATAAAGCTTTTACTAAAGATATCGTTGATGCTTTAATGCAATCTTATGAAGAAAAGCTTGAATTGGAAGTTTCTATCCCTAGAAAACTTTATGATGAGTGGGAACCTACTATTAAAATTAAAATTAAAGATCATGAGTGCTATGCTTTGTGTGATTTGGGTGCTAGTGTTTCCACGATTCCAAAAACCTTGTGTGATGTGTTAGGTTTCCGTGAATTTGATGATTGTTCTTTAAACTTGCACCTTGCGGGTTCCACCATTAAGAAACCTATGGGAAGAATTAACGATGTTATTGTTGTTGTAAATAGGAATTATGTGCCCATATATTTCATTGTTCTTGATATAGATTGCAACCCTTCATGTCCTATTATTCTTGGTAGACCTTTCCTTAGAACGATTGGTGCAATTATTGATATGAAAGAAGGAAATATTAAATTCCAATTTCCGTTAAGGAAAGGCATGGGACACTTTCCTAGAAAGAAAATAAAATTAACTTATTAATCTATTATGAGAGCCACTTATGGATTGCATACCAAAGATGATAATACCTAGATCTATTCTTGCCTTTATGCCAAGCTAGGGGCGTTAAACGATAGAGCTTGTTGGGAGGCAACCCAATTTTATTTTTGTTTCTTGCTTTTTGGTTCTATTTAGTAATAAATAATTCATATAGATTCTGTTTAGATGTGGTTTTATGTTTTAATTAGTGTTTGTGCCAAGTAGAACCTTTGGGAAGACTTGGGTGAAGTCTTTATGATCTTGCTGTAAAAAACAGAAACTTTAGTGCTCACGAGATTAGCTACAACGTTTTACTGGAGAGTTATATTTAGTTGATTATTTGTTCAGATGATTAATAGACAAATTCCTCACGTCCAGAAATTTATTTCAGAATTTTTAGTGTTACATAATTATACGTTTGATCCAGATTACTACAGACTGTTCTGTTTTTGACAGATTCTGTTTTTCGTGTGTTGTTTGCTTATTTTAATGAATCT